>JBBCBC010000003.1:20786326-21386326 GCA_037126765.1 Stenogyne calaminthoides
TTTGTTCAGCCTGATGATTTTCTACCAAACTGCAGCGATGTTAGAGATGAATGCGGACAGCCACGATCACAGATCTCCACTGGATCAAAACAACTTTTTCAATTTTGTGGAATCTGGTACATTGATAAAGAGGACTGAGGGAAGAGGTTTATACATTTATTTGACATTTTCTTTTCAGTGTGTTATATTTTTGTAAAGTCTGATTATCATTTCTTTAGTGCAGCTTCTTGAATCATTGGATTCATTCACAGTTGTAGAAAGAGAAGGTCAAATCATTGCTTGTGCAGCTCTTTTTTCCTTTCCTTGAAGAGAAGTGTGTGGAAGGTAGCTGCTATTGTTGTTTTCCTGAATACGTGGGCTATGACAGGAGACAAATTACTTGGTATGAATTAGATATATTTCTTGTAGTCTCTTCATTTGTTTTACATCCTCTTTGCACCAGTGGGGTTGATAAATCCATGTAAAAGCCCATGGGCAATCCCTTTCCATCAGAAAAGCTTTTTTAGAGATGTTAGAGTAGCTTATAACAAAGAGTTCCTTTAATCAGATTTAATTCTTATTTTTCGCATTCTGTACAATTATGACGCAATATTCAAAACATTATATTTGTTTTGGATTTAGTGATTTTGAAATCTGATTTGAAATCCTGATACATAGTAATGGTGTGTATTTTTTTTTGAGATTTAAGTAGTGTAGATTTGCTTTATATAAAATTGATGTGTAAGAGATGTGTAATAAAGTGATAAATAAAGAAAGGTGAGAATCTAATGGGTCATTGAGGAGAGTGTGATGTGGAGAAAAATGGTATATGTGGGGTTTACGGTATTTGTAAGGTAAGATGTATTGGGTTTTTAAAACTGGATTCTAAAATTCCAAAGTAGAACCAGATTTAGATTTTTGTAATCCCAAATCAAACATTACCCATAAGAATGAAACCATTCTTTTTTGCACATTTTACAACCTTTTACAGCTTCCTAGGTTTTCCTTATTAAATCTCCCTCTCATCCATATTTAATCACTAAATGCACCATGGTCAAACATTCATATTGGATCCGCTTGTCCATTGCTCACACCTTTTTTTGGTGCTGCACTAGACAGGTAATCATCAGGATCCTAATCTAAAATTATTTGTAAAAAAGACAACAAAACAGTTTCTATGACGACGTTGATTTACATAGAGAAGAAACGAGCTGATTGAATTCCAAAGGGTCATATAGCATGTAACTGATCTTAGTTTCCCATTTATAGTTATACCAAAGCATTTGATAATGTCTTGTTGGATATGGTCAAGTTATATAGAAGAAAGCCTCTTCAAGGTGGACTGCAAATGCTTTTTCTACTGACAAATATCTAACTGCAGATTGGTATGACATGCTATCATATATCTTTTGTATCACCTGTGCCAGTTCTTACATGTATTTTATATTTTTCAAAGAAAAGTATATTTGATTTATTTCTCCATAACCCGCTCCCAACCAAATTGTGTGCAAAAGTGGTTTCTCATTTTCTTTCTTGATTACAATTAAATTTGAAGATCTAACAATCTTTCCAAAAAACAGCTTCCGTGTATTTTAATGCGACATTTAATGAGCAATTTAAGTTCATTACTATAAAAGTTATTGTATTTCTTCTTACTTGTAATTGATGATATTAGGTTTGTAAGATGTGGTTTCTCAGAATGCTCATGGAATGCATACCAGAGGAGAGGAGGAAAAGGATTAACGTAACTTCAGAGGGGTCCAAGTATTACATGAAGAACTTTTTACCTGATGTGAGTGGTATTCGTCTCAATGGTGCTTTTTCGTGAAAACCAAACATTTCTGGCAATTCTGTTGATTCCTTGAGATGGGAAATAATATGTAAAAACATGTAATAAGGTAGAAATATTTGTGGAGTTGGTTGGATCATTTAATGAGATTTTGGAATCACAATCTTCTGGTAATGTGCACTTGTCAAACTTTTGTGCATGAACACAACAGCTTCAACCAATAATCATGGAACAGTTTTTACAACTGGTATAAAAATGAAGTATCCAATTGAACCACTATTCTGGCACGAAAACTGAAAATACCAATTTTGCTGTTTTTCCTTCTCCAATCATACACCACAATACATTTTTTTTTTTTTATGAATTGGTACATGTGATCAGCAATTTTCTAATCAGTGTAGCAGTTATCATGACACAATTTTTTAAAAATAACTGTCATTTTCAAATGCATAACAGAATTTCTATTTTTCTAATTGCATGTGATCAAGTTGTTTCGTGCTTAATCTGGAACTTCTGCCCTTCAGCGTATTTTTTTGAATAAAATCTTGTAGTTTATGTTTTCCATGTTGCATTGTGAAATCCTTTTGATAATTGTGTGTTTGTATTCAATTAAAAATCTATTAGGTTTTTAATTGTTTTACAACTCACTATTTATTAAACAAACTTATACAAAATAATAAAATAACATTGGAGATAATTAATTAAAAAAAAAACTTATACGACACGGTACCATAAACCAAAGAAAAATCAACACCAAAATGTCATGCTCAAATTATGAGCCGCCCCAATGTGATTCCGCTCACACGCAGACATCTCAATTATTAATTAGACAAATTTCATAATAATATAATATTATGTAAATACAGTATTGAATTGAATAGATTATAATCCATTCCTTTTGGTGTAGAATTTGATATGGTCCATTGGAAATAACTCTACGTATTTGCACCCAAATCTCACACTAAATTGGATGTCGGGTGTGGAGCACAAGATTTGACATTTCTTTTGATTCTCAGAAATCAATATACCCAAATACATGCTCCTTACAAGGGACTAAACCATGTTAACAAACAAGACAAACAATGTAAGGATATGTTATCTGATTTATTCATTCAAAGCAAAAACATGCTTATCAACATAGCCAACTGCTAACCATAGTTGAAACCGATACACAACAAGTAGTGATCCTTGGGCATTTCTTACCAAAAAGGACCCATATTCAAAACCATAATTAATTCTCTTCATAGTCTTAGGGGCCCCTTCCATTTGAAGTTGTCCGTGACGCCTTAATCTGCAACATGAATAGGCAGGGTAATATGAGAGAACAAAGATATTCAATGAGAAAAAAGGTTGACAAATTTCAGAACAATTTAATGCGAAGTTTATATGAACAAAGCAGGTTCCAAAACAGAACTGAACTACAAGATGAAATTCACAAACAAAGGAAAAATGAAAAAGAAATAGCTGATCTCCTACTGCATGAAATTAAAACTTTACAAGCAAATAATGCAACAAAAAACCATCATCAAAATAGAATTCTGAATACTCTTAACATATTTACGCTAATATCTAGAAGACCATTAAATAGATTAAACAAGAATATCAAACCTTCAATAATGGAGTCTGTTGCTTTTGACCTGCAAATGAGAAGCAGCGTGAGAGACATAAGAGAACTTTTTTTTCTTAATCAGAGACAGAAAAATAACACCTATTTATATCTTTATTCTGATCAAACATCATCAAAGATGCAAGAAAAAATGGCAGGCTATAAGCCTATAACTGCATCATAATAACAGGAAAGAAGGGTCAGGATATAAATAAATCTAGATTAATCAACCTATTTGTATATGCCTGGATAGTATCAATCTCAGAAAAATAACATCAAATCGGCACTATTGAAATAAACCAAACGTCATGAGTTCAAATGATTTCTAGTAATCGCAACAGAACAGTTGTTCTGTTAAATTTCAAGCTCACCAACAATGAACCACACAAGGTATCCACTGTACATGAAATTAGGGAGAAAACATTGGTCAAATTCTGCTAGTTATTATCTAATGTCTATTAATAATGCCAAAAATAAAATAACTGCTTCTTGAATCAACAAAGTAGCAAGTTGATACTTGATATACAGTTTCAGGCACCAGTCACACAAAGTTGACAAAAAACCATAAGCAGTCAGATACTGCAGATTGAGTTTAGCAAAAAGCTAATAACTACTCCCCTACTTCTTAGATAAGGGGAATAAACATGCACAGAACTTTGGGTATGTTTGATTTGGGATTGCCAAACTGGATTTGAGATTCCAAAATCAAACCGGGTTCTACTTTGGGATTTAGAATCCGTTTTAGAAACTCAATTCATCTTATCCTAAGAATAATCTATAAACCCTAAAAATTGCATTTTTTTTCTCACCACTCGCTGGAATGATGACACGCAAATAATTTTTTTTATTCCACACTCTTTTATTTATCACTTTTCACACATTTTTTTCACTTTTTACAACTTCCAATAAAACACACTTATCCTTTTTTCACTTTTTACAACTTCCAATAAAACACACTTATCCTTACACAATCATTCAATCATTATAATTACAATCAACAATAATATAATAATACAATATCACACACTCTCATACATCAATTTTACATAAAAGTTAAACCAACTCTACCCTACTTAAATCTCAAAACAAAACACTTAATTAATATTTATCAGGATTTTGAAATACACTAGATTCTGAATCCAGATTTCAAAATCCACATCATCCAAATTAAACATACCCCTAGGAAATTTTGCTCACCAGGAGTACATATAGAGTAGGGACATACTGTGGTATTCCCAACCATGCCTCTCAGCAAATGCTATTGCAGCTTCTTGACTGTCAAAACTTAATGCAGCATCACCAACATTTGCATATGGATCTCCAGTGGATGTCCAACCCATCAATGGATTTTCCCATCTGTGTATCAGCAAAATGCTAGTTGAATAACAGTGTTGATAACGTAAATGGTGCATACTTGATCATGGAACATAATAGACAGGCACAAAGCTGAGGTACAGAAGCAGAGATGTGATCCATTCTCGTTCATCTTATCAAGACGTAGTGCAGAATTTAAAAAGTATATAAATCAGTTGAGGAAATGGGGTGAAATACAGCAGTATCAATTCATTGATATAAGGAAGTGAGAGAGTTTAAAATTGTTTCATATGAGATAATGCCATGTAATCAGTTTTCATAACTAAAACATAATGACAACACAAGTGCCATCATGCATGGTGAAATAGATTTCAATATTTAAACATTTACTTACCATTGAAAATGAACAATCTTACCATCCCATTAAACAAACTAATTATTTACCATGACATCTAGAATTGTTAAATTGTTGACACTCATTTGAATTTAAAAAATGGATATCAAAATTGTTTGAGATTGAATTGTTAAATGAAATCGTGTGTGCCACAGGGCTGCAGTTGAACACAGGGAAACCCAATTTAAGAACTTTGGAACCAAAAACTCAAACCTGTTATAGCTCATTGTCAGGAAGATTAGACAGCACAATAGTGAACTAGCTTTATATTTCATTGCTTCATGATAAGATGGTAAAATAAAGCACAGGATCATCCAACGAAAAACAAAAGGCTAAAGTGAAATGCACCCAAGCAAAAAATAATGGCATACTTCTGTGTGGACGCGAAATTAATTTTTCCATCTCCCAACCTTTCCCGATCCTGTTGACTAGCGGTTCGAGCAGGCGAGAATATCATAACCTAACCCAAAATCCAGACTAACTCAGATAAAAATTTCACCTATGTTTAAAAAACAAATCAAATCCATAGCCAGCCAATTCAACCAGTAATAATCATAATAATAAAAGATGAAACAATAACATAAAAACACACCAGTTTTAAAACTAATGTCAACCGCATTAAGAAAATTTACATAGACCAAAAGACAAGTATACTTTTTTGCCGTTTAATCGACCGCGAAAAGAAAACTATATACTCCAATTTTACAATCGTAAGCAAATTCAGAGGAAAATACTATCCGAAAAGAAAAGTGAGGAAATACCCCTTCGACGGAGGTGTTTGGGGGGGATGCCGGAGACCATACCGATCTCGCAAGGTTTTTATTTCTATCAAAGTTATTTCTGTTGAGAACGCTCTTGAAAAATGGAGCGAAAGCCGATCGATAAGCCTTGCCGGAATTACTTTGCCAGCCGTTGCAGAGAGTTCGCCATTGCTAAAATCACACAGAAAAATGAAGAATTGATTTTTGGAGGACAAAAATAAATTTATCAAACCAAAAAAAGAAAAAACAAAACAGAGGGTCAAAAGCCAAATTATGGGTTATTTTGGGGTCTTTTTGTGATTATATATAAGACTTCGCCTGTTGAATACACTTAACGTGCACGTTTAATGTTTATCGTATTTTAAGAAATGAGTTTTTTTTTATTTAAAATGATTTAAAGTGTATTTTAGAAAAGATATATAATAGATGAAAGATAGATTTGATCATACTTTTTTTTTAAAAGCTCATTTTATCTTTTCAAATACTTAATAAACAATTTACTTCGTTAAAAACTCAATAATAAAGATAATATAGACGTCATCTTGGATTTAAGATAGTATTTCTTTTGACATTGTTACTTGAGATAATTTTTTATTTAATTTAAAAGAATATTAAGAATTTAATTTCAAACCTAAAAGTCTCTTTGTATTCCTAACAAAGTTAAATATTTATCTTTTCAAAAAAAAAAAGTTAAATATTTCTGAAAATGGTTTTGTTTTATCGAATGTAACGAAGCCTTCTATTAGCCATTTAATTATCTTTCTCAAGGAAAGGGCCTTCTATTAGCCATTTAATTATTTTTCTCAAGGAAAGGGCCTTCTATTAGCCATTTAATTATTTTTCTCAAGGAAAGGAAGTATTCGATTCAGGCTAACTTTTATAACAAAAACTTGGGTAGACATGGTTCATGCTATGAACCCGTGTTAAACTTGATCCAACAATACAAAACGGGTCAGATATAAATTATTTTGGGTCATTCTTATTTTCGCGTCTCCTCCTTCCCCCTCCCTATTTCCTCCCTCACCCTCCTCGCAGTCCCAAGCGCCTACCTCTGCTCTGCCTCCGCCGCTCCTCCACCCTTTTACAACTACGCGCATAAAATTGCGACAATGGTGAATCGTTGAGAGCGGATGAACGCGGTGGACAGAGACGACGATAATTTTAAGCAGAGGACTGAAATTGAATCAATTTTCATGGTAAATGCATCAGCAAACGGAGGAACTTGGAGAGAAGAAGACAGGTGTATAGAATTTAGTTTATTCAACGTCATTTCTAGAGATCTCACATGAGCGACGCGATTAAACAGAGTGCAATAACATTTGGGTTTCTAATGACTGATTTCTTGCAATTTTGGGATTTTTCTGAATAACAGTGAGAGTTTTTATGAACAACGATGAGAGTTTTATTGAATAACAGTGATAGTTATTAGTTTGAATAATAATGGTGAGAGTTTTTCTAAATAATGGTGAAATTTTTTTCTAAATAAGAGTGAGAGTTTTCTTGAATAAGAGTGAGAGATTTTTCTAAATAACAAAGGAGAGTTTTTTCAATAAGAAGTGAGAGTTAGTGTGAATAATGGTGAAAGTTTTTTGAATAACGTTGATAGTTTTATAACCTAATAAAAGGAGAGTTTTTTTAGGTCAAAGTGAGAGTTTTTCTGAATAGTGTTTTTTCTCATAACAGTGATAGTTTTATAACCTAACAGTGAGAGTTTTTCTGAGTAAAAGTGAGAGTTTTTCACAATCGTTAGAAGTGTTATTGTCCTCATATCGTTCATCTTCATTGCTTTTCATTGCGTGGATTGGTGAAAGCTTAATTTACCTTAAAAGAGATGATTGAGCGACGTGAAAAGAGATGATTGAGAGCGTGGCCGCGGCACGAGAGAGATAAGATGATTGAACGCGATGGGCGTGCGAGAGATTGATCAACATGAAAGATTGGAATTAGGACGGCGTGTGCAATTGAAGGATCTAAAAATTAAGATCGATCCATCCCTTGAAACGGGTCCATTGAATTAGGGTTCACATAGTGTGAACTTGGTTATGTGAGAGTATCAATCAACTTTTTATATGCATTTGTGTTTACCGAGTATTAATAATACAATTTAGAACTATATAATTTATTATATTAAAATATGTAATTTATTTATAATAAATCGTTCAATTATTATTTTTGTGAGACCAACTCTTCGATTCTTGGTTGGGTAACTTTTCATTACTTTTGCATATTGCACCTTTTGTTATTAATAATGATTTTTTTGATTGTTATCTTCTTCTTTTTCGTATAAAATGATTATCACAATATATTTTTAAAATAACTAGATATATATGACTTAATTGTTTGCTTTAATTCAATGCACCGGGTAAAATTTTCCAAGGAATTAAAATAAAAATAAAAATTGGTATGCTGTGAAACTTGTTCACCGTGAAATTGATTTTTTTTTTTTTTATCTTTCTTTAATAATATAAATCACTTTTTTTAGTAATATAAATCACATTCTTGAGCTTATCACTATAACACTCTTTTGCTATAATATAAGTCACACTTTCGCTTTTATGAGTAATTGTCTTTATAGTAAAATGTCACACCCTTTACAGTAAAAAGTCATACTCTTTAGTAATATAAGTCACACTCCTTAAGCAGTTTAACCGTAAAACTTGTTCACACTATACTTTGCAAAAAAAATAAAAAAAAATTAATACATATGTATATAAATAATTTAATTTAATAATATTATTTGAAAGTATATATTTCATTCAAAATCTCATATAAGAGTTGACATGCTCGAAACTTGTTTACCGTGAAACTTTTTTTTTTAATAGACATACTCTTTAAGAATATAAGTTACACCATTCGATTATCACTACTTGACTGCTCTTTGATATAATATAAAGTCACATCCTTCACTTTTTATGAGTAATCTCTTTTTTATAGAAAACGTCACACCCTTTACAATAGAAAAGTTACACTTTTTAGTAATATAAAGTCACACTCTTAACCAGGTTTCAACGAAAACTTGTTCACAAGATATTTCTTGCCCTCATATAATCCTAATGATTATTTAATATTTTAAATATATATATATATATATATATATATATATATAATTGTGTTGGAGATTCATAAATTGTACTTAAATGAAATTTATCTCTAAAATTAAATTGAATTTTCTCATACAAAATTTTATTATATATTATTATATGAATGTGTCTCATGTGCATTCAGGTGCACGATGCACTTATACTGTATTTTAAAAATATATAACTTAATATATTGAAATATGCATTTTGTTAATACTGAATCGTGCACTCATAATGTATTTTAAAAACATATAACTTATTATATTGAAAGATGCAACTTGTTAATATTGAACCGTATAATTATTTTTTTATATTAATAGTTAAAAGATTCAATATAAATAAATGGTATATTTCAATATAATAACTTACATACTTCTAAAATGCACAATGTACACATGAGTACATGCAAATTCCAAATCTAAACTTTTATAATGCCATTAATATGTATCCCAATTTTGAGTCAACATTTATTGTCAATGGGCCCTACCCCTATCTATTTACTCAAAACAATTTATTATAATTTTCGTCTAGAAAAAGAAAGGAAAAAAAAAGGAAAAACGATTCATATATTATTAGGTAAGCGTAAGCAGTATATGAAGCAATTTCCCCAATAAATCGTCACTCCACTCTGTAGCACCAGAAGCCATAGGTGATTCTTCCAGAAAGCAAAACAGCAAACTAAGAGGCAAACAGCCTGCAATCCCCCAACCGAACGCCCAATTTATCTCCTGATTCATCGCAACTCCATCTTTCTCACTCCCCCTTCTGCCTTTAGGGCTCCAATGTTTTCCATCTCCTGAAATTTAATTATGAATTCGAGGATTCCTTTTCACATTTGGGCCTGACTTGCTCCATCTCTGTTACGGGTATGTCTACTCAATTCTTATGAACACTCAACCGCCTTTTTCTTTTTCTGCGAACGGCACTTTTGGGGGTTTTTTTCCTTTTCAATTTTGCCTTTTTTTTTTTTTTTTTAGTTTTTTGTTTATTTGGATGAATAGATGTCTTCATTTCTTTTAGGGGACAGACCTTTTACATCGGTTGCATATGTTATTTCCAGGATTTTTCTTGGATTTAATTTTGCGTGTGCCAAGACTTTTAGTTTCTTGTACAAGACAGGGGGAAACTGAGACCTTGACAAAATGCGTATATAACCTGGGGGGAGAAGAAGTCGCTTTTATTCTTTATTTTGGTGAATGATTTGTTGTTGCTATTTCAGACTGCTTCTCTGTGATTGTAAAGTTTGTGTAAAATTCTTGAACTCGTGAACTGTTTTAATTTGACATGTATATCGGTGGAATGGGCTAGGAATTAGTCTCCCTAATAATTAATTGCTTTATGCCCTTTTTAACTGAGTAATGCTGGTTTAATTTTTTATTGTATGGATGGGTGGTGCTGATCCTGTGGAGCTTTATGCCTAGATAAGTGGCATTTTGGGTGCAATTTTTGGGAAACCATTCCTGCTAAAGATGCACTGGTTTTGAAAGGGGACGCCTTTTTCTCATTTTGATGCCGCATCACTTGCATTTCGTATAGCTAGATGTTGTCATGGTATGGAATTAGTGTGTGGCTTGTTTGCAAGTCATTTCGGGTATACTTGTTTTGGGATTATAGTGGGGTGCAGGAAATCCGGACTTTGAAATCCTAGTATTTATAAATCTTGATGAATAATTAAGATGAATGTTTGTTTTGAGTTTTTGATAGTGTGGGATTGTTGCTTTATGCCAAATTAAATATGAAGTGATTGATGTTATATTACTTAGGTAATTTAAATATATAGACACACACACACATATGACACTGGAGTGTTATTGGGAGAATGAAAAAGGGTGGGTAATAGGCAATAAAGTATTTTTTACAGGTGAAAGGTTGTTGCTTGGGATATTATTTGTGTATTATAATATATTGTGTGAGTTGTATCCTGTCGATTGATTATTGTTTCTCCCAAGTGTGATTCACAAGGTTAAATGCTGAGATACATATCTTTAAAATTCAAATACTTTCCATATTTATAATATTCGGTCCTCATAGCGCAATTGCCATTGTGTGCAAATATGGAATTTCTACAGAAAGAAAAGTTGTAGTTTCCTTTTCTGTTTCATAGGGTTTTCCTTTACATAGTTTACAGGTTGATATTGGATCTCTTTGGTGGTCTTCTTATGCCTCTGCATTTTGCAGGTCTATCATTAGCTTGCATTACTCAATAGGTGATTGTTAGTGAAGACCCGACGTTCATGTAATGGGTGCTCCTAAACAGAAGTGGACATCAGAAGAAGAAGCTGCACTTAAAGCTGGCATTCACAAATATGGTGCAGGAAAATGGAGTACGATACTTAAAGATCCAGAATTCAGCAATATTTTTGCGATCAAGGCTCTAATGTGGACCTTAAGGTATTAAGTGCTGATTTTTTGTTCTTATTTTCTGTTTTGCAATTCCAGATATTAATACCGTACTGAAGATCTACATGTTTTAGAGGGTGTTTGCAAAAAAATATACTTTTGAAGAAGTGATTGTGTGTTTGTAAAGTGTAAAAGTTGAGTGTTTGGTAAGAGATTTGAAAGAGTAATTATTAATGGGAAATGATTTAATTTAGTGATTGTGTGTTTGTAAAATTTGTAAAAAGTAGAAGTTGAGTGTTTGGTAAAAGATTTGAATAAAGTAAACTATTTGTGAGAAGGATGCAAGGAGAATCATCTAGAAGCTCCCATCTCCCATCTTTGAGATATGGATTCTAAATGATTAATTTAAGCAGAAGCATTTTATTTTTGAAAACACTCAAATCTACTTTTTTTGAAGCAAAAAGCAGAGATTGTAATCTTTTACAAACATCCTTTAGTGTGCAATATAGGTTAACATATTATTTTTTCTTTTTTTTCATCTTTGGTTTAGGATAAATGGAGAAATTTGAATTGCATGGCCAATGGGTCCGGTTTCGGAGCAGGTCCAGGGTTTTGATTAAAAGCTCTAATCCTACAACAGCAAAGCCAGATGAAGATAATACAGGTTATAGCACAGTTGAGAAGGAGCCTGAAGTTCTTGCGATAACTTACCCTGCAGCATCTAACGAAATATCCCAGGAAGAAAGTTCCAAAAAGAAAATATCAAGGTTGAATATCCTAATTACATTTTATGCCAATTTTATTATAATCTAAACCACTTTAGTTCTGAATTCAACCTTTTGAAGTTTTAACAAAATTGTTTACCCAATTTATTAATGGTGGATGAAGAATGTCAGAAAAGAATTAATCAGTCGGTAAAGGTATATAAAATTGGCTCATGATAATACATACATGATAAGTTAAACTCTTTAGAAGATTAATCTTTCAGCAATCTATCTTGCTGGTTGAGGTCTTCCTAAGAAAAATTTGTAGCTTCCCCTTTTTCATGTGGGGTCCGCATTTTATAATTAGTCTGATAGCTCTGCCCATGAATGTAGGCTGGATGATACTATATTGGAGGCCATAACAAAGTTGAAGGAACCTCGAGGATCTAGTCGGCTTGCAATTTCACAGTACATAGAGGTAATGATTTGTTATGTTCAATGGAAGTATGTTAAAATAGGATGACTTCAAAAGTTAATCCTTTGGAAAATGAGAATAAACTTGCATGCTATAATGTCTTACAATTGCTGGAGATCCTAATGGACCAAATTTTACTTTAAAGTGTACTTTCATATAACAAGCTTTGCAAAAAAATAAAATACAGATACTGATGAATAAAATTTGTCTTCCCTTTTGAAGTTTTATTATATCTGCTATGATCATGACTTTCTAAATCGGGCATTATATATGGTATATGTGCAGGACCATTACTCAATTCCTTCAGATTTTGAAAGGACTATGGTTGCAAATTTGAAGATTTTGACAGAAAATGGACGATTAATTAAGGTGCTCCATTAATAACAAGATTTTTTAATCTCCTTATGTTTCTTTTCTTTACGGGGATGCAATGTGGGGAATTTCAGATTTGACACGTTTAAATAGAGATTAATTGATTGTCAATACAAACAGTGTAATTACTGTTATGTTGAAGGCATCAATTATTTTCATGTAGCTTGTACACTGTGTGATAACTTAATATGAAGAAGACACTAATCATTTTCATTTGATTTTTCTGGCACTCTTGTAGCGTAACCATGCTTTGATTTGAATTAAATGAATGGGATGATTGATGACTTAGTGATATAACCAATGTTACGGAAGTTGGGAGCAGAATGGGAGGGTCATACTGCTCAAAGCAGTTTCTTTATAGGCAAATATTTTATGCACCAGTTGCTTCGAGCAACTCGAGTGTATTTTTAACTGGTATTAGTTATTTTACTGAAGGTATTAGTCGGTCAGCATTAGTTTTCATTGAACAATATTAGTTGTGCACCAGTTGCACGGTGCAACTAGTGCGCTAAGTGTTACTCTTCTTTATATCGTCTAGTGATCTAAAGGATGGGATTGATTTATTACATAGTGATATTGTTTCGAAATTTGAGAAATTTGGCAGGGTCATAGCGCTTAAGTGAGTTGATTTTTATTAGGTAGGTCCCTACTAGTTTGTAAAATAAAAAAAATCAAAATTTTTAAAGCAAAAATGAGGGGTCTCAGTTAAAATTAGTTTTAATCTACTTTTTTAATCAAGTCTATAATTCACAGTGTTTGCTTTTACAGGTGAAGCATCAATACAGGACCGCCCCAAAGTCAATCTCCTTTGCGTTACCGAAAGAGCCACCATTGTTGCTTGAAAATGGCAGTAAGAATCCTTCTCAAAATGCAGAGAGAAACGGGGTTGTACTTCTCAGTAAAGCCAAGATTGACGCTGAGCTGGAGAAAATGAAGAGCATGAATGCAGGAGAGGCTGCTGCTGCTGCTGCACGAGCTGTTGCAGAAGCAGAAGCTGCAATTGCAGAAGCTGAAGCAGCGGCAAGGGAAGCAGAGGAGGCTGAGGCAGAAGCAGAAGCTGCACAGTGTTTTGCTGATGCAGCTCAGAAAGCGCTTCATTATCAAACTATTGCTGTATGGTAAAGTCTATACCGTACTTTAAATACCTGCAAATTTGAATTATACTAAAATAAACATGGCAGCAGGACCTTAGTATTGAGGTAGACTTAAAAACCGGTACTCCTGTCTTTATAGACCATTTAGGAGGTTGGAGGTGTTTCCTAACTCTTCTAGCATCCTGTATGTTTGATTTGAGATTTAGAGGATTTTGGAATCTCCCTGTATGTTTGATTTGAGATTTAGAGGATTTTGAAACCAGGATTTCGAAATCTTGTGGATTTCATAATTCTGAAAATTAGTAATGGTTTGTGTTTGTTTTCAGATAATAGGGTAGGATTTAACGTTATGTCAGATTGATGTGTTAAGAGTGTATGATGTTGCATTTTTATGTTATTGTTGATCAGTTGTAATGATTAGGGGTGCTTTATTGAAGTTGCAAAATTAAAAGGTGTGAAAATTGATATGTAAAGTCTCATGCAAAGTTTAAAAAAAAAACATACTTGCATTAGCGAGTCACTGGGGAGAGTGTGGTGAAGAAAAAATGATACTTATAGGGTTTTAGTTTACGATGTGTAGGGGTGGATGCATTAGTTTTTTTAAAAAAAATTGGATTCTAAAGTCTCAAAGTAGAACCGGATTTAGATTTCAAAATCCCAAAGTAGAACGGATTTAGGTTTCAAAATCCCAAAGTAGAACCAGATTTAGATTTCAAAATCCCAAATCCGGTATTCAAATCCCAAATCCGGTATTCAAATCCCAAATCAAACATGCCTTTAGAAAATTTCTTGCATGAGTCCAGAGGCTGATTGGAGTGTAGATTATATTAGTGATTGCTTATTTTTACATTTTGTGTAAAATTGGCATCCAGCATTTGAATTTTATAATTTAGTTTACCAACCTTAGCATTTTGTAACAAATTGGTATCCGGTTGTTGTTTTGCATCATTACAGCTGCCAAAACTTTTAACATATGCAGATAACGGTGGTAACTTACCTTTGCATTTTGTAACAAATGAATATCCTAGTTTGGAAGATGAAAATTGGAAGTTGGATACCTCAAACTTGTTGCAAAATGCCTATGTTTTGTGACCAATTATAGATTTTCTTTTATTCTTAGAACATGTGGCTGTTTGTGTTTTTCCCTGGCTCACTATATTTCTCAACGGAACGAGCTTTTTTCTTTGATCGGTCAAAAGAAAATATATTAAATGATAAACGGGGTATGAGTGATACCCGAAACATCAGTACATCATAATAAACCGCCAAGCTCTGGTTTCGTTGCAGGAAGTGAAAAAACAGGGGTTAACTCCCTAGGATATTACGTGGATTTCCTATTCAGTCACTATATGAGTACAAACAACATCTTGCTTCTCTCGCTGATATCCTGCTCCACGGGCGAGCTTTTTTTAATTCCTTTGTCACTTTATCCAACGTTGCCCTTTCATTCCGGAAGATGATATTATTCCTTATATTCCACAATGCCATATAATACATTCCCAAATACAAACTACGTAACATTTTTTCCTTTTTTCCTCTAAGAATTCTACAAAAATTGAGTAGATTCTTCGAGGGATTGGAGGATAACGCCATTTCCACTCCAAGCCATTTGACACATTCCATCCATATCTATACGGGCATTTATTTGTCTTGTAGTAAATTTCTTGACGTAGGCAGCCATTATTATTTAATGTTGAATTGTTAATGGTATCTGTACTTTAACATAGAATTTCACAACTTTGGTTCTTTTTTCATTACCCTTGCAGAATAGCAGGTTGCAGTAAGTTGAAGTTGCTTTCCCGGAAACATGGGAGATGAAGGCAGGTTTCTGTGACTATGATCATCTTCTGTACGCATGTCTATATATGCTTTCGATACGTTGCTGAGCAATCAGTTTTTGTTTTGTCGAACTGGTATGATGCATGTCAAGTTGTAAGAAAGTTTTTTAGCATCCGAACAACATTAAGATTGAGTTACATAGTCTATGGAAGTTGTTTTAGGTGAAGAAGACGGGAAGCTATGTCATTTTATTCAAGTGTAGTTTGACTGAGGAAGGAAAGAAAGAAAGGGGCAACTTGGCTTATATATGTGTTCCAAACTTGTCTTTTCAGGTTTCTCACCTGGATCTCTCTTTCATCTTCAGTTTTTCTTTGTTTCATCTATATATGAACTAAAACATAAAATCCCCAAAAGAGAAAATATTAGCATATTTGTTGACAAAACCCACTTTCTATTCTTGATAATAGTATATAGTATTTTTATATGTACACGCAATCAAGGTAGTCAAAAGCGCTCGCCTTAGCGCTTAAGCGGCCAAGGCGGAGCGTGAGAACATGAAACCGCTTTGTTCCTTCTAAGCGGAGCGGTTTGTTGTAAAGTTCAGGTTTTTCAAGCTTTTTTTTCCCTTTTTTTTTCTGATATTTTGGGGGCGGTTTGTTGTGGAGCTTAACTTTTTCACGCTTTTTCCCCCCTTTTCTCTTAAAATAGCTTTTCCCCCCTTTTCTCTAATATTTTAAGCGTGATTATAATTTATAAGGATGAAATAGCTGTTTGGGCTGCAGTTTTTTTTAATTTAATTTTAGGGTTAGCCTACTAAAAGCTCTTTAATGATAGAAAGCCCGCTTATAAGATATAACAATAAGCTCTTACCTTAAAAAGCCCAAGTAAATAAGATAAGAAATACGCTAATAAGATTAGCGTGAGATTTTTCTTAGATAAGAGCGCCAAAAGGTAAGGGTTTTGTGTTCCAAAAAAAATTTCGAAAAAAAGACAGGTTTTCATCCTGCGACCAATAGAAAAATCTCAAGGTTTTGTTTGAAGATGGTGGTTCACTAATTCACTCTTTTGCATGGATTATGAACTTGGAAATGGTGATGTTCACCAATTCACTTTCTGGTTTGAATTAGGAACTTAATATTGTGGTTCATATTTTGAATTATGAAGTATAATAATTTTAGACTTTCATGTTACTCACTTTGTCCCATGTGTTTTTTATCATATGGATTCTAAATGTTGTTATTGGTGCATATAATATTGTCTTATTTAATATGGATTATGTGTTTGGAATGTTGTGCTTAACTTCGGTGAAGCGCATTTTTGTTATGCGCTTTGTGCTTAAAGCGTTTGGGGGTCTTTGCGCTTTGAGTGCGGTTTTCGCTTTTGACTACCTTGCACACAATAATCTGGAAATAAATGGAAGATTTTCAGTAATGAAACCTTCTACTTTTCCAGCCAAATTACAAATTGCAATAAGTTTTTGGTTTCAAGTTCATTTTCAATGTACAATATATCGAATTGTAGGTTTCTTCATTAACAAAATTTTAGATCTGAAATATGATTGTGATTTGAAATATGTTGTATTGAATCGGAATGTATTTACTAGATATAATTTATATGATACATGTAATCTGTTAATATTCTAATAGAAAGTTAAACAAAACTGGAGAGGGTATTTTCTTTGTATTGGGAGCACAAAAATGTAAGTACAATGAATTTCATGAGCATTGCCCTATTAGAATACGAAGTCTTTATCAATGGAGCTTGAGCTCTGTTTATTATAATATATAACTTCCCTCTTGGAATCATGGATTAATATGTTGCTTCTCCAGTGCAACTTTTGAAGAATTGTGATTTTATAACTGTCATCTCAAAATGATTAAACAATTCAATAAAATATCCCAAACTTTTCGCCATTTGTTTTAATCATAACTTAAAAAGAAGAATATTTGCAGAAATTGATAACAAAAGCTGTAGCTAGGTTTTCCCCAAGTTTGGGATGTGCTCAAGGCTAGATAACCAGTAAACTTTAAGCATTATAAATAAACTTTCACTCATATCACAGGTTGAAGATGGTATTGCATCCAACAATACCATAGTCTTGCAATCATTAATATTACACAGCGTAATATGTTCACTAAGAGATATTATATGACCAAATGTGTTCACTACTGATAGAAACAGGGAGTCAATTCTACATGACAATCGTAACAAAAGATATTTCACACTTGAATGTGTCCACAGCACGAAAATGATGTGTAAATTCCATGTAACAATGATCAAATAAGATGTTTCCACTACTTATCTGGGAGTTAATTCCACATAACAATGACCACAAAAGGACTATCTCCCTTGCTCATCATACTATTTAGCTGTGTGCAGATAAACACATTTTATGTAGCACCACATCAGGCAAGAAGCTAGCAAGGCTACACGCATCGAAATCATCCAACAAAAGAAAAAACACAACATAAACTTCAAGACACACTGCAGTAAACTAACATGATAGCTGTAGCAGATCATGTATCCTTCATACATTGAAAGCAACTATTTCTGATAAAATGTTTCTCAACTAACTGACTTAGATGAACACTCAGGCTCAATAGACAATTCAAAGGAATAACAATCCATGTACAATAATGTCAGCTGCCTTTCATAAGCTCATCTTTATTTATATATTGATCATTGATTCTCATGATAAACTCAACGGGCAAAAAGATAATGGATATAAGGAACATTTGGCTATGAATTCATATTAACTATGAACAACAGCTAAGCCAAAAACCACCTACTCAAATACACATAAACCTGCTGATTACAACAAGGACTAAATAACAACTTATCCAATTGAGAGAGATGAAATCTGATGCCACATAATATTTAGGAATGCATTCATCAAGAATTAAGCAGTTTTGTCAAGCAAAAAAAGATATAAAAAAATCATATTTTATAACTAAGAGGAACTGATTAACTGATCAACAAAGTGAAAATCAGAACCGATATTTTTCCAATTATCAAAGTGAAAAAAGTAAAACTCCAACCTGGAGGAACAACTAGAGTTCATTTCACTCCAGTACCACAGTAGCGCCTACTTCCTTGAGCTTCTCCACAATCTTGTCCCCTTCCTCTTTCGTAACCCCCTTCTTCACCACGGCGGGGGCTTTCTCCACCAGATCCTTTGCCTCTTTCAGACCTAAATCGGTAAAAGCTCTAATCTCCTTAATCA
Organism: Stenogyne calaminthoides; assembly: GCA_037126765.1. Taxonomy (NCBI): domain Eukaryota; kingdom Viridiplantae; phylum Streptophyta; class Magnoliopsida; order Lamiales; family Lamiaceae; genus Stenogyne; species Stenogyne calaminthoides. Next base: position 20,805,237 of record JBBCBC010000003.1, read on the forward strand.
CTTTAAGCTTCGCCGACGAATCGAATTTCTCCAATTTCACATCGAAAGCTGTTTTCTCCTTGGCGGCAGCGGCGGCGGATGGGCCGCCGCCGGCCGATGAATCCGACTGCGGCGCGGGTCCGGTGGGCGCGGGGCCGTAGCGATGGAATCCCATTTTGTGGCGAAATAAGATGGCGTAATCATGTCGCTCGAGCTTGTTGAGATCCAATAGCTCGTCGGCGATTCGTTCGAGCTTCTGGGATTGGCCCTCCGCCGTGGCGGTGGAGAGGGCCCGCCGGAAGAGCGAACGGATTAGGGATTTGGAGGGGATTCTGGAAATTGTTGAGGACATTATGGAGATGGCGGAAATCCGGGGTTTTCAGAATCGCATTTGAGATGAACGGAGTGTGCTGTGGAGAGGGTTTAGGGTTCTAAAGCCTGATAAACAAACTCTCGTCAGAAAAATGGATCATACACAATATTAAGATTTTCACTAACATTAATTTTTTATTTCACGCCTTATTCTAATATAATAACTAATAATGAAATCGGATCCAAATAAGAATTTTTTGGGGGAAGTTTTGGAGTAAAATTCATATAAATACTTGGGACAAATTACCACTTGTATTATTTTTTTTTTTTTTTACAAATTGTATCATGTATTATTTTTTTTAATAAAATGCAACATGTAGTGATCGGTGTCAACTCGAGACTCGTTTTTGTGGAACTTTTTCATTAAATATTCTTTCACAAAATATAAAATGATATATTATATATATCACAACGTTAAAAAGATTTTAACAAATATCAAATTCAAGAACTTTGATAAAAGGATTTCAAAAACAATGAGTTGGGGTTGAAATTTGTCAATTTATACTTATACAGATTGCATTTTATTAAAAAAAAGTACAAATTGCAATTTGTAAAAAAAAATAAAATAATACAAATTGTAATTTGTTATTAATTCTAAATATTTAATCAAATTTTTTATTTAATCCCATTTAATTAATATTACATAGACATTCTCATTTGAAATTGATTAGTTTATTTGACAACAATATTCAAGATCAATTATATGTGTGTGTGTGTGTTTTTTTTTCTAATCATATAAATGTAAAGTAGGCCGCATTTATCTTATTGAATGTTTAATCTTGTTTGATTAATTTTCTATGAAATCTCGTTTTAATTATGACAATTTTTATTATTATTATTCATCTTGACAAATAAAATATTAATATATACAAACAATAATAATTATGATTACAAATTATAGTGATAATAGTGTACAATGAATATAATGCACGCTACCTTCTCTTTGACTAGCCATTAAAATTGCAAGCATTAAAATTTTGTGAGGAATGAAAGAACATAGTAATATCGTGATTTTTTAATTATAAACTCTTACAAATTTACACATTTTGCAATTAAATGCTGATCCTAAATTTCACAAAACCATACACATATAGGCAGAAAGGAAATTCCTTCACTTATTCCTCCAAGTTTCCAATATTTCAAGGGCCGAAGGAGTATTAGATCCATGCCAATCATTATCAGCTTCATTTTTTGGAACTATAAGTTCAAAGTTGAACTCATCATCATCATCAGACTCCCATTCATCATTTAAATCATCAGAACAACCTATTGACCTTTTCGATTCCAAATTATAGTCGAACGAACCAGATTCCTCGTCTAAATCTGTGTCCTTTATGTTAAGTTTCCAATCTGCATTGGAATTACAAGTATTCCCAGAATGAGCTTCAGGGTTCAGACCCCTCCATTGCTGGACTGGTGGACTCGGTTGAACTCAGTGAGTCGCCTTCACAAGATCCACAAATGACTTGCAATGCCCTTGAGAAATTCAAGGCTGTGGGTTCTTTTTAATAAATCATGGCTCACAAGTTTCTCTTCGAAGTTCGTTCAGTCTTGCCCGATTGATCATATCACGGTTTCTTTCGAAATGGTTTATCCATTCTTGGAGACTAACTTGAAACGAAGCATGAGCCATTGCATTAACGATGTTTACCACTCTTTCATGATCATGTTGGATGGTGGCTTCACATACCATTTCGGTGAAAAAGATAGAGGTGGTACCTCACCGCTTCCAAAATTGAATCAAATGCGTGTTCCAGCAAATGCCACTACAACAAAGAAAGAGAAATCTCAATAATAACGCTGAGATTAGCAGGTCATTTTTGGAAAATCACAAATTTCATGGAAGGAATTTCTGCAGAAAGCGATTATCGTTTAATAGTATGTTCAAGAAAAGAACGATAATAGACACGATCAAATTATAAGAAAATATAGTAATAGGGTAGTATTTGCCACCTGTACTATACCCCTTTGATCAAATTGATACATTTAAAAAAAATCCAATTGCATCCTACTATTCAGGATTGACTAGTTGCAAAATGTACTTTGTTTACTGTCCTTTTCTGGCCAAAAGTCGAACACGTGACGTGCACACCTGTTCTCAGGGGTATATCTGTCCTAAAGACCTGAAACGGGGCTCTCTAGAAGGGTGTAGACTAGTAATTTTTTTTTTTAATGGATGTCATCTGAAAAGTGCAATAGAGGGTATAATATCTTGAGTGTTGTAGGAATTGATGGAAATAATGGGGTGCATCCTTTCCCTTCGCCTATAAAGTAGTTGAGAAGTAGAAGAAACAGTGCGACTCACGTGTTCAACTTTTGGTTGGAAAAAACCACCAACACAAAGTACATGAAATAAAAAACAGGTACCAATTTGATAAAGGCGTATAGTACCGGTGGCAAAATGATATTAACCCTATATTAATTTGTTATGATGGATATAAATGGCAAATGCACTACCTTTCCAGCTCGGGATGCTTCGACCAATAGAGCAGAGTGTTTACTTTGATCAACTTGATGACCCGATAGGGCCATCTCCTTGTAGACGTGCTCAAAGTACTCCCACTGTTGAGCACTTGCAGATGCCTCCAGCATGCAGCTGAAAGTAAATGCATCTGCTCTGGGGCCATGATCATGACTATGTTTGCTAATTTCAGAACCTATATCATTTCTCAGGGTTTCTTCAAATAATTCTTTAGATTTAAGGAACATATCATTTCGACCATAAACTTTGAGCATAGCGTTTATTAGACCAATATCAGGAGCTGTTACACTTTTGCTGTGCTCAAAGAGGTTAACACAGTCATGAACATGTCCACCATCCATGGAAGACTTGATCATACCTGTATAGGTCACAGGCAAAGGTTTTGTTGGACGAAGATCTTTTAGCTTCTCAATCTGCAGTGATTTTGAACAAGAATGAATATTCGTTAGTATTAAGATACATATGCTATATGTCGAGATAAATAAGGAAAAAATAATAATTCAAGAAGCCAATATAGCCTAGGCATGAGAACTTTGTGCAGATGGTAAGTATGCACTTTCTATCTTGGAGGACAAGAAAGGGAGATAAAAAGGTCCATCTTTTTCAGTACAATTTCAGCTATAAGTTCACATGCATATAAAGAAACTTATAAGTTTTGAAGATTGAATAACAATATATCAGCATAAACAAAAAACATAAGGGAGTTGGTCTTGTGTAAAAAACAGTTTTACCGCATACAACCAGTTCACAGCTATCACATTATAGTATAACAACTAATACTTTTGAATGAAATGACTAATACTGACAAACTAACATGTTTTAATGAAACAGCTACTACCATTTAATAATACACACAAAATGCAAACTAATTAAACGCAGAAACCGGTTTACACAAGACTTTTGCCTTAATAAAGTATTTGAATTAAATGTTTGTAGCCAAATCAACACAAAGATACCAATATTAGCCATCTTATTCTGCCTGACAATATCGAAACTGTAAATTCAGAGAAAGATAAATATCCTCGCCAAACTGACCTCCAAAATAGCATCTTGCCACCTGCCATAGAAACAAAGGCAACGAGCTAGCTCATAATATACGCTTGACACTCCAATCACCCCCCTTCTTTCCATATCCCTGACTGCTCGAACAGCATCATTAACTTTACCTTCTTCCCAATATGCTCTAACAAGAACTGCGTTATGCAAAGAGTAGATGCTTCAGTAATCACAAAGAAGCATGTCAACGATGGGTGAAGTTGTAATACCTTTGTATGTCAGGGCTTTTACAGCTTCTCCACTTCTTTTCATTTTCTGGAAAAGCTCATGGACAACATCGTACTTTCCAGATTTCAGCATTACCTTCACAAGGAATGTATTACATGAAACATATGATCAACTATAATAGTGAACAGAGGCCTCCATTTATGACTTTCTTTATTTTTTAATCCTGCCTTTTGTCAGCAAAATGTGAAATTTTAATATCAGAAAAGGAAAGGAGCATATCATAAAGGATAACTCATGACATCCTAGCATTAACCTTGAGGGCGGACAAAATCACCGTGCATGAAGATAGCTTATCAGTTTGACTGCAAAAAAAAATACCTCCATTGCTAAGCCATAGCTTGCACCATTAGGCCTGAGACCATTCTTTTTTTCTCAACTGTTGAAAGACCCACGATACTCCCTTCCATTGGCATGTTTGTGCACAAGCATTCAGAACCTAAAGAATCAGACAATTTCACTAAAAACATTGCTATACCAATAATAAAATAATCTGAGAAAAAGTCTCAAACAAACATACAGCATTAAACACAACAATGTCCGGTTGAAGTTCAGGATTCCAATTTTTGTGTCTCATATTTCTTATCCTTTTGGGCTTTTCCTTCATGGATTCAATAACATTCAGCAACTCCTTTAACAAACCAGCTTGGCCCAGTGTAACTGCCATACTATGATATGCCGCCATATCAGGATATATGTGTGCATCTCCCTACGAACAATTAAGGACCAAACTTCAATCAAACAAACCAAATAGGACTTCTATGCAAACCCCAAAAAATGCAAGAAAATTCTTATTACACGCATCAAATTGAAGATTTGAAGAGCTTTCACGAGGTCTGCCGCGTCTCCCAAGAACAGCCAATAGCTTAGTATACACAAACCTAAAATTGCAATCAAACAAACAAATAAGAAAACAAGAACCTACAAAGCGTGTTTTCATCGAAAAACATTGAGAAAGCAAGGGGTGAACCTGCTTTTGAAATGTCTATGCTCCTTTGAGGTGTACACCCACTCCACAACAGAGAGTGCATGCCTCCATTGCCCCTTTCGCCCAAGCCCCTCAACTATTTTCAACATTTGCACCTCTGTAAACTGTAAACCCGAGTGTCTCATCATCTTCGTAAACTTCCAATCTTTCACACTCATCTCTGTTGCACTTAGTCTAAAAACACAAACTAATTCTAATCCATAACTATCAATAATTTAAAATAACCAAATTAACAACAAACAACAGCAATAATCCCATTTACCTGTCTATGAGAAGTTTAGTTGCTTCAATTTCGCTGCGCTTCTTCGGCGCCCATCTCCCCCCATCATTCTCAACCCACCCTTCTTCAACCTCAATGTCATTATCCAACAGCCAAGAGAATTTATCCCTTTCACACTCAATTACATCACTGAGCTCCCTCAAATGGCGGGAATTCAGCTTCTCGCCATCATACTCCATGTTCTCACTTGCGAGCTCTCTCAATTGAATCCTCTCCAATCTCTCCCAGGGCACACCCACCAGTTTCTCGTTTTCCCCATTTCCGATGGATTTTGTGAATTTCTTGAACTCGGATTTGATCGTTTCAAAAAGTGATTCTTCTAAAACGGCCTGTTTCTGAGCGTCGGAGAGGGGAGGCGGCAGCTTAGCATTTTGTTTGGCGATGCGGCGGTTGGATTTTTGGAGCTCATTTTTGCGGAGGTTATGGAGGATTCTGGGGGTTGGTTCGACGCCGTATTTCAATAGTCTGTGCTTGATTTTTTCAAGGTTTGGTTGAGGCGGAGGATTGGGAAGGCTTAAGGGTCCTGTTGTAGCTTCCATGGAAGTAATGGCGGATATGTGAAGATTTTGCGGGCTTTTATTTTCGAGTTTTATGAGCGAAGCGGCAAGGTTTTTATGGTTGGGTATAATTAAATTATCTCATAAAATTATGCTTGATTTTTTTTTTTTTTTTTTTTTTTTTTTGGGCTAAAGTGAAGTGTTAATCCAAGTTGTAGGTTTTTGAGGGCGGAAAATTGATCGAGTCGGGTGGAACACGCTATTATTCAAATTTGCTTAAAATGTTATGGAGTCTTAATATTTAGGTTTCAATCTGTTTCATAATTAATCAAACTCAGATTTATTTAAAATATTATTCAGCTTTGATATTTAGGTTTGAACATGTTTGATAATAAACCGAAAATGAGCTTTAATTCAAAAGTAACATGAGTCGAGCTCGACTAATTTGACATTTTTACACTTATTTTATTTATTTTTATTTAACAAATTTGAACCGAGCTTTAGACCACATCGGAAATAAATTTGTTTTCAAGCTTGTTTGATATCTTCCGAACCGAGCTCAAACAATCTTGATCGAGTGTCAAATATATTGGTTTAAATTTCAACCTTTATCTCTTTTATGTAAATAAACTTTTTATTCTTTTTAAATTGAACAAATAACAAAATTAAATTATAATTTATTTTTGAGTAAGTTTCATATGCACCAGTGCGCATTGAAATTCACGTGCATTTTTTAAACGTGCAATTTATTTCACTGAAACGTTCAACTTATTTTACTGTTTCCAAAGTTTGAACATTTTAGTAAAATAAGATACACATTAAAAAATACACTTGACTTTTATGGTGCAACTGGTGGGATATAAGACTTTTTCATCTTATTTATGTGTTTTTTATGTTGAGATGATTTTTGTGAATAAACTTTTTATTATATTTTTTTTCATAAAATTAGACATTGAACCACATAAGTTGCAAACATTAATTTTGGGATATATATAAACAAAAAAGGATTTTATGTGTCTTTTCTTTTTAATCTTGTGTGTCGAATATTTCTACAAAGATGTTTTTTTTTTTTTATATATATATATATTCATGGAAGACATTTTAATTCAATTAGATTAGGGTTGTTTTGTTACCCATAAGGCAGATATTGATGCCATGTCCCCTTTATCTCGTGTTCGCTTCCATTTTTCAATAATACTATCAACTCTATATGAGAGTCCAACCCGGTATGCTTGTAGTTGTAGTGTTAGAGTTGATTAAATTTGTAACATATAAAAGCATTTGTTAATCATATAAAACAAGTTTTGCCAAATCATAAAAATCACGTATGCAATCCGTCTTGACAAAAACTCATGCAATGCGTCTTGACAAAAAACTTAGACGATCTCATACATGAGACAAATTACAAACTAGCACAAATTAACACCCTCCACTCCCAAAGTGTTAAAACGTCAATGCCTAAAGTATGCTCCGTCTCACCGTGAGACCATCTCACACGAGTGGATCCATCATTAGGTGGGTGGCTTGCAACAAGTGGAAGCTCAATTCCCTAAACAGGCTGGCGTGTCCTAACACGCATTACACACTGTGTATGTAGAGTGTAGTGAGGAAAGAAAGATGAGGCAAGCAAGCAAAGAGAAACAAGTCACAAGTTAAAAAAACAGAAACAAGTGATGATATGATACAGAGACGAGTTTTTTAAGAAAAGCAGCAACAATCCCATGTACCATTGCCAAAAGAAAAATAATGTGCCTTCTGGTCATCAACAATAAACACACTCCACATGACCCACTTCTCAAAAAATTATCTATAACACAACACAGGTTGCATCACTCAGCTCTTGGACTTTGAATGCTTAACTAGCCAATCAATCACCTGGTCGATGTTGGTAGAGTTCTTGCAAGAGATCATAAAGCAGCATACCTCCCTATCTGTGATTGATTTCAAACCCCTGTACGTAGATAGATGCATAGTAAATTAGCAAACAACAATATGATTCAAATCCCTCAATCGAATGCAAACAACTTACATTTGATCAGTCAATGCTTGCTTGGACAGGGCTTGAGGCTTGTCAATCTTGTTTCCCAAAACCAGCAAAGGGATGCCGCTTAGAGACGGTTTGCTCAACAGATCATGAAGTTCACTCTTGGAGATACTGATGTTATCATGATCAGCAGCATCAACAACGTAACTGCACCAAATCATGTACAGAATAATGATTAAACCTATGAGTAGCACTTGCTTGCACCAGTTGCATCGTGCAGCTGGTGCTCAACTAATAATGTTCGGTGAAAACAGCTAATCTGTCCAACAATTATCTTTTAGTAAATAACTAATACCATTTAAAAATGCACTTGAGTTGAAGGGTGCAACTGGTGCATATAAGTATTAGCCTTCAACTATAGGCACTCCAGTATTAGATTTTACAATCATGTGTCATCAATAGCAAAAATGAACATATATCCAATATGAAACCTAATCAGTGTTACAATGCACATTGCAAAAATAAGAAAGATGTATCCATCACTTAAATGCTAAACACTAACTACTTAGATTTCAAATAAGCAGGCACTATTTAGTGTTAATCTTAAACTTAACTAACAAATTGATTAAAACTAACTTGGATGCTCAAACTCTCAGTCATACATTCGCACTCAATGAACTTGACTTCGCTCAAACTAAAGCTGGCTAGCCAAAAAACTTTGTATTCAATTGGAAATCTTTGTCTGATGGCTTTCATTTCATGTATGAAAACTTGAGCATGGAAGATTTAATGTGCTATATATGCTAAACAGCTAGCATAGCACAGGAAACAAAGTTTTGAAGGTAGTTTTCTAATAGGATTAAAATATGATGTAAAAACTTCTTCGAAGATTATAAGACCAATGACCTTACAACATCTATAACATAAGTTCCAGTTAAGACTACTATAGAAAGAACATAAACCAGTGGGATGGAGTAATTGGGAACGTGACACAATTGCAGAAACTGCACGACAGTATCGCTCCCACATACTCCTAAATCTGGGCTGACCTCCAAGATCCCATAACTTTATTGTGACATTACCTTTAGTAACTTTTTTCATATTAAATCCTACCTGAAAAATCATAATAGCCTCTTATTAGCTAACCCGACATCACCAAGCCAGAGTGAAATGAATAATAAAGTGAAAAAACTTCAGAGAAAACCAACCGTAGGGATCATATCTTCACTATATCCACCAGTCTAAAGAGAAAAAGAAAAACAGAAGTTAATGCACAATGCTAGAACAGATATGCAAACAAAAAATATTTAAAATCTGTGAGAAGGATAATAAATTTACTTACAGCGACAACATTTACAAGTGAAGTTTTCCCAGCGTTTTTGAAGACCTATCAGAGATAGCTCCATTTCTTGCTTGAAGAAAAGGCTGCAGCACGAAATAATTATGTGAGTTCACATATTAAACAATTCGTCCGATCAAAATCAAATGAGAGACTATTACATTGGATATAACTGCATGTTATGATTTATGAGTCAGAGATAAAAAGTCACATATTGTCAGTGCATTAAAAGTATAATGTCGTTACTTATCAATTGGTGAGAAAGACAACTTATAAAACAGGCAACTTGACCTAGGTAACTAACCCAATAAAAGATTAAGAGTTGATTGTCATTTGATTCTCATATATATACCTAAGGAGGTGTTACAGAAGAAAATAGGTTTCCAAGCTACACGTGTAAGAACAAGTAGCTGGATAATACTAAGTGTTTTCCCACCACTATCCGTCTCTACCAGAGTTTATTGGGATTAAATATCACCATTTTATACGGCAGTAGCAAATAATAACAAGTCAACCTGCCACCTTGAGCATTCACAACAGTAAGTGATGATTTACGTCAACTAAGCATTAAATCTAGATGTCCCGAAGTAGATTGGTACAAAATCCATGTTTCAATTGTTACATATCTAAAGCATCAGATTTTGAAAGACATGGGGGAATGAATATACCCATACTGCACCGAATGAAAGTATTGCAGGTGTCATTGTATACAGAATATAACACAAAAAAGAACAAGGAGAACATACAAGAAATGCACCATTAATATGCCACTTCATAATACAATAAAATTATTATCATGCACAACTACATCTCACAGAAGAATACAAAAATTTATCAGTCTTCCCATATATTTAATTCCACAAGTGTATGAACATTAAATTCCACAAAAACCATCAAGATAATCACAAGTTCACAACCCTGCAGAAAAATAGACAGCTGACACACAGATACAAGGGATAAAAGAGGGTGGGGAGGTCAAAACAACAAGCCATAGCCATGGACAAAAATCCAGCAGCTAAGCCTAGGCACAGAATCCTTTAAAGCGCCACCAAATATTCACGAGACCAAAAAAAAAAAACACAGTTCTTTACAACCAAGTCACCGTTTTGTTAATGCAAATGTATACACACAAACATAATATACACGAGCAAATAAAAATTAAGCACCAGACAAATTCAATCAATTACATTAACGACCATAAAAGCATTCACAAAAGCAACCAAATCGCTCAAAGATTCACAACACACCGTCCATATATCCGGAATTAAAAAATTAAAAAGAAGCAAGCGCGGCAATCGGCATACCTTCTAAGCCAATTGAGAAAAGCTTCCCAGAGACCCATTATTGCTTTATCAGACGGATCGCGAGGACTCGGAAACGAAACAGATCTCCAAATCTGTCTTCTCTCAATTGACCTTTTGTCCCCTCCTAACCTAAACTGCAAAAAAATTCCGTTTCTACAGTAGATTGATTCCTTACTATCTCTAGCGTAGTTAGGAGAGGAGTTCCTTTTGTGTACCACAAATTCAATCCATAAAAACAGCCAAACCCACAATTTATTTCACGCCTCTTGCAATTCGGCCCCTGCAGTTTCCCGATATTACGATTCTGGGCCGCGAATATGGGGCAGCTATAGTTCGCTCTATGATTGATTGTTGGTGGACCAATCATGAAACTGAGCTGGCCGTAATAGTCCCAGTCTCTTAACTAGCGCGTGGCTTCACGTCTGGTTAATTAATTAGACACTTTTTTTATTGGTCGTGGATGCACGTTGCTGAGAGGGCGCGTGTGATGTGTATCACGGTGGCGCTTCACCATTGGCTGTTGCTTATTTTAATGGAAACTATGGCCCATACCTTTTTTTTTTTCCTACTAATGCTATTGGTTTGAAATTTCGAATATATATATTTAAAAATTCAAAATTTTAAATTCTTATGAATATCTCTTGGCACTTTTACGTGTAAAGCAGGAAAGCAAGGGTATAGTAGATAAATGGAACTTGGATTATTTAATATTTATTAGTGAAATCAAAAGATAAAAGATGAAGTAATTTAACTCAATTCCTAAATATTTTGACATTGTAAGTATTTATTTGGATAAATGCATGATGAGGTTATAAATATTTTGATATCTTTATGATATATCCATGATAAATTAAATATTTGTTGTGATAGGTATCTGTCAAGGATAATGATAGTGTCAAATATAAATAACAAATATATCAAAGAAATATCAGTATTTTAGTTTGTTATATTATTAATAACGCTAAGTGCCCAATTATAAAAATCTATTGATTTTCCTACAATAAATTTATAGCTTATCATGAAATATTTCGAAACATGTTGAACCATTTGTTTAAGATTTGGTACAAAAATAAAAACCAACTTATGTCACAAATCTTTAGAATGTTCACGGTAATGTATTCAATGAAAAATACAAAATCTAGCCGACAAATATTACACAATCAAATAGAATTCCAAAATTAATAATTCATATGTTTTTAAAAGATAGTCCATTATTCCTCTTTTATAATTTTTTAAATTATAGTTATTTTTTCTTTTAAAGGGGTATACTCTATCTAAAATACATATGTTTAATGATTGTTGAGATTAATAATTAATATTAGTCATCTATTTTAGATAAAAGCATAAAAAATGTCGGGGTAATTTATTTTTGCAAGATGTTTTTAATCTATGTCAAAAATCAAAATGGACTATTTTTTTTATATGAAGGGAGTACAAGATATTTATATGAACTATATGTATATAACAAACCTCTAAGATATTCATGTAGAGTATTCAAAGAATATTTCAAATAAATATATTCTAAATATGTATTTAAATATTCGTATAAAATACTTCAGAGCAATCTGAACCATTTATTTAAGATTTTATAGGAAAAAATTAATGGATGGAATCACAAAATTCGTAATAATACTACCTCTATCTAATAATAAGTGCTTAAAACTTAAAAATTTGTATCAAAATATTTTTCCTTTTAACTATTTTGACTCTCTTTCTTCCCAATATACTCCACCCGAAGATCTTTAATATTTTTCTAGTTAAGTTTTTTTTTTTAATTATCATCTCTAACATTTTTCCTAATTTTAAGTTCTCTCTCATCTTTTTGAACGTACAACATCTTTTTGAACGTACAACATATTTAGATTACAGAAAAATGTTGAGAGTAAAAAAAAATGAGGAAGAATTATTAAATATATAAAGAAATGAATTAGAGGAGAGAGTGAGAAAAGATTAGAGTAGGCTTGGCAAGGGAAATTTTGGTAGGGGACAACTCCCATCTCCGTCCCCTGAAAATGGGAGGGAAGGGAAATCCTGCAAACCATTCGGGGAAAAAATCGGTCCCTTTCCCCGCCTCGTGGGAATTTCATCCTCATGAGGGATCTTTAATCCACGCCTTTTTTTTTTTTTTTTTAATCTAATTTTCATAATTTTAATACGAATATAAAATTTCAAAATATAAATTAAACAACATCAATCAAAATTAAAAAATAGTTCAACATCAACATCAACAAAAATTCAAAATATAAAATTAAGCATACAACATAAATAAAAATTAAATGTAGTTTTTGTTTTATCTCATTTTATTCTCTTCCCATAATTAAATAACTTCAAATCTTCATTTCATGTGCATCCATATCAAGCTCCTCCTCAAAAAATATAAATAAATATATATTAATAAAATATAATTTCAAGATTAGGATTTAGAATTTTAAAACATATTATTTAATTATATATATATATATAATTATATATATATATATATTAATTTAAATTATAAAAATTAGGCCTCATGGAAGGCGATGGAATCTTATCCCGGCCCGTTACGCCCGACCTTCGAGGGAAAAAATTCCCATTATTTCCATTCCCAATTTTTTGAGGATTCCCGCCCACGCCAAGCCTAGATTAGAGAGAGACAATTAATTAAGAGTAAAATGATTTAAATTTGTAGTTCCTTAATTTATTTTAAATAGCTAAGAGGTCGATTATTATGAGTCGGGTGGAGTATTAACTTGTATCAAGTATAATATATATAAAAAAAAGATGCTTATTGTGAGTATTTAAATAATATATAGAATCTAGTACGTAAATATTAGACAAATAACTAGAAATTCAAAATTTTATAACCAGGTGGCTTAGCCCACCTGGCCACTGGGCTCCTCATTTGAGTGGGAGACCCAAATTCGATTCCATCTGAGAACGAATTTGAAATTATGGGAATTATAAGGTAGATTGACGATTTCGTGAAGTATTTGGGTGTTAGTTATACTAACTACTAATAATTAACTTTGCTTGACGAAATGTGATAGGATTGTCAAGGTGAACTCGCCCACAAATCACCTCGATTACGGTCACTTGTCAACTTATCAAGCCACCCGCTGCTAGCAAATCCCAAATTTAACAACGACTTGTACTCCTTTTTACTAGGCCAACTAGTCATCTCCCAGGATAACACTAGTTTATCGCTTCAAGCAACCTCTGCTCGCCTGGTTCTTGTCTTCTAGCAGCTCATCATTGACACTACCAGAAGACCCCACCTCGTCTCCCCTGCTCGCTCAACTCGTTGTGTACAAAATACACAAAAAACAAGAAGTACTCTTTCCGTCCCATAATCTTTTGTACATTTCACTTTTTGGCGAGTTGTTTATAATATATGAAATGATAAAGTGACTTTTAAGGAGGCGTATGATAGATGAGGGGTAACACTATCATACTTCATCTTAAAAATCTCTTTATCTCATTTCAAATACTAATAAACAACTCGTTCACTAAAACACGAGCTAAATAGTGAATGTACAAATAAATGTGGAACGGAGGGATTAATAATTACACTCTACACTATAAATACGAGGATAAACTTTCGTTATAAAAAAAAAAGAAAAAAAAAACGAAATCACCTCTCTACTTTTTTTTTTGATGGAAATCACCTCTCTACTTAGTTAAGCAATAAATGACAATTTTTTTTCTTCCGATTCACCTCGCCTAAACCCAGATTTTTGTACAATCTTACTATTTTGATTGTGGCTAGTTGTACATCTATTCATCTGTCCAGGTCAGATTGAGTACCACGAGTTTTAGAATATTTGTTGTGTATTCAAGAATAATATCAGACAAAGCGCAAAATCTTATATACACCCATTTTATCGTGCATTGATGTGCATTAATTTTATGTGTGCTTTTTAAAATAGTACTAGGCCCCGTTTGGTGGCCATCATAATTTATCGGTCCGATAACAGATGTTAAGATATCTGTCCAGATATAATAAGTGCGATAATTAGATCCGAGTGTTTGGTATGCTTACTTTTTGGATATGATTAGTGCGTATGTGTGCGTTTTTGCACAGTAAGAATTAGATACCAAATTACATATTTGTGAGAAGAAAAAATCAAAAAAGGAAAAAAAAATAAATAATAAATCTGCCTCCATCATTTTCCTTGTGTTGCTCAAACTCTGCATCCATTATCATTCCATTCATAAGTATTTTCTCAATTTGTAAATCCAATCCACCTCTCTGAAATAAGATCTCATTCACAGATTCCTGCTTCATTTTCATCCGAGAAAAAAAATTTAAATCTTTCATCAAGAAGCCAGAAAAGATAACATCAAAAAAAAAAAATTAACAGATCAGAACTGTTACAAATCCGTCATTTTCATCTGAAAAAATTAATTTCATCGAGAAATCAAAATTAATTACACATTGAAATCAAAATTATCAAATTTACCCACCAAACTCTTACTTTCCCAAAAGAACGGGTGCTAAATTGTTAAAGCAATTTAAAGCAAGAAGAAAGATTGGAAGCTTCTGCCAGATTCAATAACCTGGGCAAAAAAAGCAAGAAGAAAGATAAAGAAATGGGCTGAAAATAACAAAAAAAGGCCGGTTAGATCACTCCCTGTTCCTCCCTTCATTTTCCAGTTTCTCCAGTGTTGCCCGCCGCCTCCCATACACCACCTCTGTTCCCTCAGATCTCACGCCTTTCTCTCTCAGATCTCAATTGATTTTTGCCAAAAATAATATAAGATGATTTCGATATATTTATGATCGGCGTTCCATAATTTTTATCTCAAAAAAAGAGATATAAAAGTGGTGGCGGCATACTATGCCTGGTGAATTCGATTCATAGTTCACCACTTGTGAAGATCCGCGATGAGAGAAGATGTTGGATGAGAGAATCTGGAGCGATGTTGATGAGAAAATGAGGAAATTGGGATCACCGGCCTTTATATATGTTGAGGGCATTTTTGGAACTTAACATATTTGCCCGTGTTACTGTTTATGCACGATACCCTGACACACCAACTTTGGTCTGATATATATGCCGAAGCAGAACAGTAAATAGAGGCGGGCCTGTGTTATATCTTGGGCCTTCAAGACAAAATAACTTATCTAGCAAACATTAATTTAGCCCACGATTACAGCTTAATCGGTGCCATCAAACGGGCCCTTAGTTGTCTCGCTAAAACATATTACTTTGTTACTATTAGTTGCTTTATTAAAAAATATTAATTTTCTTACTTTATTAGTGTTACCTATTTTTTTTAAAGAAACATTATCTGTTTTTAGTTGTTTTATTAAAAAATATTAATTTTCTCACTTCATTAATATTACATGTTTTTGGTCATGCATAATACATGTAATTTTCTTAAGGGGACGTTTGTTTCACTGGACTTGATTGATTAGGTGTGATAGGATTGAGTGAGATTGAGTAACATTAGATTAATTGGATTTGGATTCATTTGAATCAAGATATGTGTTTGGATTGTAGGATTTTATTGAGAAATTAGATGTGATACATATTGAAACGTCATAAATACTCTTAAATCGAATTGAAACAATCACACTTCATTCTTGTGAATCTATTTAAATAATAAAAGGACAATTTGTAATATTTCATTTGAGATATGTTCTATTCCACATTTCACATGTGATTGATATATCTCTCCATTGAGAGATTTAATACATTTTATACCCGGGTTTGAAATATATCATGGGCCCTCATCCCACACATGTGATTGATATATCTCTCCATTGAGAGATTTAATACATTTTATACTTCGGGGCTTGAAATATATGATGGGCCTCATCCCACAAATTAAATCGATGACATTAGTTGGCATTAAAATTCTAATCCTGTCCTATCCTGATCAATCCCGCGAACCAAACGGGCCTAAAAGAATTTAATCTCTCCGTTAATCCCTCCATTTATATATGTATTTGAAGCAGCGGGCCTCATCATTTAACAGGCCCGTAACATATTTGCATTTTGAGACTTTTACGGATTGGGCTTTATTTTCTGCCCAAAATTTCATTTGTAATTCTTTATTCATGGGTTTGCAAACATACCCTTAAACCAACCAAGAAAAAGGGGGAAATACAAAACAAAACAAAAGCACTCATTTATGAATGGGTCTCATATGTACCAACATGTATACAGGTCCATATTGTATTTTATAATTTATTTTAAAGTTATATAATTTATTATACTGAAATATATAATATTTTTATATTAAAACGTATAATTTATTTTTTATATTAACAATTGCATAATTTAATATAAATAAAGTACTCTCTCCTTCTCAAATTAGCTTTCACAATTGACTTTTTCACTCGTTTTTGTGAGCGAGTCGTGTACTAGTAATTGAAATGATAAAGTGACTTTTAAGGAGAGGTATGATAGATGAACAGTTGAACATCTTATCTATCACACTCCTTCTAAAAATCAGTGTATCATTTCAATTACTAATACAAAACTCGATCGCAAAAACGCGTATAAAAGTCATCTATAAAAACTGATTTGGGATGAAAGTGATACAATAAATTGTATAATTTTAAAATATATTATAGAATGAACGATGTACCTAATGAATATAAGATTTAACTTTAATTTAGAGATGTATTAAGAGGATACCTTTTTAGACTTTATTTCCGTTGAAATTAAGGATTATAAATTTGGAGACACTCGTCAATGTGTACCTCACGAAAATCTATTAATAACTTAATAGTACCACAACAAAAATGAGCGCACACGCATACACATATCGTTACATTTGTTACATTTTTTGCATCATGTACTTTTTCTTCCACAAATGCCCTTAGAGTTCGTTCTATTTTCTTTAACGCCCATATAAAGGGTGTTTATTTTTGGATCATTTAAATCCAAGACAACCTAAAGATAAATTACATTCACCTCTTTTAAAGTATTAAAACGTCAATATTCAATTTATATTTCATCTCATCGTGAGACCGTTTCATACAAGTGTTATATATATGTCATGTCTTATATGAACTCCCTTTATGGTGCTTATATGTTTGTGTGTATTTTAAAAAAACGTATAAATTTTTAGTATTAAGGCGTTTCATTAAGACATACTCCATGAATTAGTATATTATAAAGTAAATTGCATGGTAAAATTAGTATTAAGGCGTTTCATTAAGAAATACTCCATTAATTAGTATATTATAAAGTAAATTGCATGGTAAAATTATTTGAGTTGGTCTCGAATGAACAAGTTACACAGTACTCCCCTTGTCCTGATTTTGTTTGTCCATTTTATTTTTAACTCGTGTTTTAGTGAGCGAATTGCTTATTACTATTTGAAATGATAAAATAATTTTTAAGGAGGTGCAGGATAGATGAGATATAGAATTATCATACCCCACTTTAAACTTTTATTTTATAATTTCAAATACTAATAGACAATTCATTTCGCTAAAATACTGAGATGAACAAAAGAAGGGAAAACAAAATCGTGACGGAGGAGTATGAAATCGAATTTTGTTGACCCATTTTACCTATTCCAACACACATTTTTTAACTCACTAAACTTGATTTGTATCATGCACTGAATAAGTTCACATATTCATAAATTAAAAACTAATTTCACAGCATGAAATTTGTTTACCCTAGAATTTGTCAAATTATTTTTACAAAAGGCCAATTTATTTATAAAAATTCGAAACAAGAGAGAATTTGAATTCCTCAATACGAAATATTCATCCCTATTTTTTTAAGGTAGGTCTTCTGTAAAATTTACTCACCGCAAAATAGGTTTCATATTTACAAATACGACCCTTCAATTATAACGATTAATACATTTTTGTATTTTTTTTTTTGATAAGTAAAAGTTCTTTTATTCAAAAGATAACAAAATCACTGTACAGTGATGTATAACTTTACATGAGTCACTAGCTCTCAAGTATTTTCCTAAGATTTTCTAGCCAATCAGAAAATGAGTAATTACAAAAAGACGAATATTTCTTCGTGCATGGCTCAAAAAATCTACCCTTAATTCTTCTAACACTTTCTCCGATAAGAAGCATTTCTGATCAAAGATCAGTTTATTTTTACCATTCCAGATAATCCAAACAATGCAAATCCACAAATTTGTAGCAAAATTAATACCTTTCTTGCCCCAAAAAATTCTAGAAAACGACATGAAGTGTCGTACAATCTGGTTATGTCCAACCCCCGATACACCCATCCAGTGATAACAAGCATACCAGATTTTGGACGAGACATTACACTTGATGAAAAGATGAGAAACAGTTTCAGGCTTACTACTGCAAAAAGGACAACTTGTATTGCTGTTTTGAGGAAGGGTATTACGCCTTATGAGATTCATACGAGTGGGAAGCCTATCTTGTAGAAGTCACCAAGCCATCACAGAGGTTTTGAGTGGAGAAATCTTGCTCCAAATTCGACTAAGGGTCAAGCTAACACCTTAATCACCACCCGCCATAGGCAAAGGAGTACTGAGCATGTCATAGGCTTTCTTCGTCTTGAATTGGTTATCAGAAGATGCCCTCCATTTTCAAGTGTCGTCCTGATCCTCGAATAAATGAATCCTGCTAATCATAAATAAGAGATAATTAACAACAGAGGTATCACGATAAAAAAGTGTCCTATTCCCTGTTAATATTTTGTATTGTAAGTCACATATTTTAATTATCACTATTAATATCATGTTGTCAGGGATGGATCTATTGGGACGCCGGATGACTGTCACTCCTTTAGAATTTAAATTTTCATTTGAATTTATATAAAGTTTTTTATAAGTATATCTATAATTCATAATTTTTTGCCATTCACTCTCATTGGAATTTAAAAAATTTCACCCCTTTATTTTTTGGAAAACTTCGTCCCCTTTGGACGAAAACTTGAATTCATCTCTATCTGTTGTAATATAAGTCACACCCTTTAGTATTATAAAATATACATACTTTCAATTATCATAATTAATACCATTTAGCAATATAAGTCGCACATCTTAATTAATTTTATAAATTTTTGTATGAAACTTGTTTACCTATACTTTGTCAGTATTTTTCTAAACGCATCCCTATTAATTACAATTCTCACAATCATTAAATTTGAATTTATTTCACAATAAATAAATTTTGGAAAAATGTCAATTCTGGGCCTGAAAGATGGTAAATCTATCAATTTAAGACTTATAAAATAGAAATCTATCAATCCAGGGCTTGAAAGATAGAAACTATCAATTTTAGGCCCACACATTTTAAGACCATGTTTGACACATCTATTTCATGTCCTTATGTTTTTATTTTTAGGGTTTATGATTCATGGTTCAGGGTTTAGGGTTCATAGTTTAGGGTTCAGTGTTTAGGATTTAGGGTTTACGGTTCAAAGTTTAGGATTTAGTGACAAACATGATCTTAAAATGTGTAGGCCTCGAATTGATAGTTCTATCTTTCAGACCATGGATTGATAGTTTTCTATTTTCCAGGTCTTTGAACCGATAGAAAAAATTTTCCAAGCCTTGAATTGATAAATTTACCATCTTTCAAACCCTGAATTGAGAAAACTCCTTAAATTTTCAATTAAATTCAATAGTTGAAATTTCCCACTAAGAGCACCCAAATCCAAACATTCGACTTTCGCATATCTAAAATAGAGAAGAAAGTACAATATGACATCAATGAAATGACGGTATTCGTGAAGTTTCAATTTTCCTAAATTTTATTTTGGTTTAAAAAAAACAGTAAAAGCGAGAGAGAGAGAATTAAATTGAGTTGCGTAGGTCTTCATTCACTCATCATCATTATCACGACAGGGAACTAAGATCCAACAAATAATCAAACTCAGCTCAAAATTTCACTTTACTAATTATAATCCTCTTCAATTCTCTTTAATGTACGCTTTCCGATTTCTCCTCAGAGTATCCCCACAATCTCGTGACTATTTTGAGGAGAGAGTACTGAAGAATTCAATCAAGTGAATGCATTAACTGACGACCGTTTTGGATCGTTGAATGGTGGCGAGAATCGGGAGAACTAAATCCATGGCGAGAGCTTCTTCTACATTTCTAGCGAGCTTTTCCTCAGGTGAGATGCTTTGAATTTGATTTGACTTCGTTATTTTTTTTAGTTTGTGCTATTTTTACTTCCTAGTTTAGTTCGATCTCGCTTGGGTTTGTATTTGACGTATTGTATTGGGATTATTAACGTATCGGATGCGTAACTGTGTGTTTTAAGGATCTGTTTATTTTTCTGAATTCTGAGATGTTTATGTGATTTAGCATGTTGTAATTCGGATTGTTGATTTTCTTATTGTTTGTTTATTCGCCTAAACCTTGCTCTCGATGAACTACAGATTCATAATTCTTCGTTAGTTGGTATTTGAAGTTCAATGGCTAGATTTCTGTTTCCTTTGAGGCTTTCATCTTAGACACATGTTTAAGTTCACTGTTTCATATGCTTAGGTTGAATTCAATTGTTCAAAACATTGAATTTTTTTGTGAGCTAAGATTTGACATGATTTCATTCAGTTATAGTATAATTCTGTTTTGAACTTGGTAATGATAGTAATCTGTTCATTTTTTTACATTTGATCATTTCTTTAACGTGTTAATGAACTGAACTATGGTCTAGGAAGAATAGACTTAAATGCTTGTTGTGTCTGCAATTTTGTGTTCAATTTTGTTGTAAACAAGATGAACATTGTTGTGACTTTAGTTTGGACCTCCATGTGTTGCATATTTTTAAATGCAGCATTATCTTGAAGATAGAAAAAGGCATCAAAATGAGGATGGGGAACAAATACAGGAAACCAACTACTTTAAATTACAATGCAGGGAGCAGATGCTCGTTGCCTATGGTGATGTGGGGTCTAGTGGGATTCCTTCTTATGCTTCAATTGTACAATTTAATTTCACACAAAGATATACAAACTAAACAAACACACATCAGTATTAGCCACAATCCACTAATACATGAACTTGAAGAAGTCGAGGAGGAAAATATACAATTGCCTCCACCAAGAAGGCGATCTCCGCGGGCAGCTAAGAGGAAACCAAAGAAGGCAACTACCTTGATTGATGAATTTCTTGATGAGTCTTCTCAGATAAGGCACGTATTCTTTCCTACTATGAAAAGTGCTGTAGATCCCATGAAGGATGGGAACGAGAGTTTGTACTATTATCCAGGTCGAATATGGTTGGACAATGATGGAAATCCTATTCAAGCACATGGCGGTGGTGTTCTTTATGATGAAAGATCGAAAACTTATTATTGGTATGGAGAGTATAAAGATGGGCCCACTTACCATGCTCACAAAGAAGGAGCAGCAAGGGTAAATTCGGATTCATGACACAATTTATATAATACTCTGCAATCTGCATATGTTTGAAATCACGTCTATTTCTTTTTATGGCTCATGTAAAATCTTCATCCGTAAGTGTTCTGTTATTTAATTATTTCATGTGAGTTTTCCTCCCAATCATTTGGTAACGTTGCTGGATAACATATTTGGTGTTCTGTTTCATAAGTTTTCTGATTTTATTAACCTCGTAGAAGGACAAGAAGTAGCTTTTGATCCTAGTGTAGCGAGAGAAACATGGTTTTGTTTATGCATACGATCCAAGTTAGTCTGTTGATGAAGATAACAGAATAGTTGAATGTCTAGTGAGACCTGCTTAGTCAAAGGGGTTTAGATAACTGAATGCAGACAAAAGTAAATATGCATAGGAAGTTCATTTTAGGCTTTCCCCGTGTCTTGGGTAATTTAACTCGATCATTTAGAGTCTAGAAACTCCACAATTCCTAGATCCTACTTCTTGAATCAACTTCATTGCAACAAAATATTGATTTTGGAAACAAGACATGATGATTAAGATTGTGCCTGTGAACTAGAGTCACTACAGTCAGACTAATAGTCCTGTTATTTGCGTTTTAGTACTTTACTCAGTCTCTTTGTAGGTTGTGTAGCTTTTCAATTGGCATATATATATATATATACATATATGTATATATTTATGCTTTAATATCATCACATAATACAAGTTAAGTATATCAGTATATGATCTTAACTTATAGTCTTGTTTGTGCATCATAGCTTGTTTGGGACCATAAAACACTTCTCGGTGTATAACAGAATAATTATGAACGATTTATTCTCTTGATATTGTTTTCTGTACTGTGGTACGAATGCTTGATGCTAATTCTGAGAAAGACAAAAATGATTCTCATCCCTTTATCTGGCTGACAAAACTTGTATACACTAGTTGCAAGGTATTGGTTGCTTCACTCAAAAGTATTAGTTTGTTAGTATTAATTTTTTTATTAAAATTTATTAGTTAGTTTGTTAAAAAGTATTAGTTTTGTGCACCAGTTGAACCATGCAACTGCTGTAGCCTAGTGTCACTCTGCCTGGTTAATAGTTACACGTATTTTCCTCCATCCAGGTCGATGTTATAGGTGTCGGTTGTTACTCATCAAAGGATCTTTGGACATGGAAAAACGAGGGCATTGTTCTTGCGTCTGAAGATAAAAATAAGACTCACGACCTCCACACATCCAACGTGCTCGAGAGACCTAAAGTAATTTACAACGACAAGACCCATAAATACGTAATGTGGATGCACATAGACGATACTAACTACACAAAAGCCTCAGTTGGTGTCGCCATTAGCGACTCCCCTACGGGCCCGTTTGGCTACCTCTACAGTAAACGACCCCACGGATTTGAAAGCAGAGACATGACAATCTTCAAAGATGAAGATGGCATCGCTTATCTCATATACTCATCTGAAGACAACAGCGAGCTGCACATCGGGCCCCTCGATCAAGAATATCTGGATGTGACAGTCATGAGAAGAATCCTTATAGGGCAGCATAGAGAGGCGCCTGCTGTTTTCAAGCACCAGGGGACATACTACATGATCACTTCGGGCTGTACGGGCTGGGCCCCCAATGAGGCCCTTGCACATGCAGCTGAGTCCATTATGGGCCCATGGGAAACCATGGGGAACCCATGCATAGGTGGGAATAAAGTGTTTAGGATGACGACGTTCTTTGCTCAGAGCACGTTCGTGCTGCCCCTACCCGGGCTGCCCGGTTCGTTCATTTTCATGGCTGACCGTTGGAACCCCGCTGATTTGAGAGATTCGAGGTATGTGTGGTTGCCGTTGACAGTGGGAGGGGCGGCTGACCGGCCGTTTGATTACAGTTTCGGGTTCCCATTGTGGTCTAGAGTGTCGATTTATTGGCATAGGAGATGGAGTCTTCCTGCTCGATGGAGTGGGTAGAAACTCTGTTGAAGGTTTTGAGAGGTGACTCCTGTAACATAATGTGTTTTTTTTTCCATATCATTCTTTCTTTGAACTTCTTCTGTTGATACCATTGTAACAGAATTATGTGAAATTTTATGTTTAGGACTACAGAATTAGTTGTATGTAAATTGTTAAAATGAGTTGATATATTTCTTCGGCTATGTTGAATATATTTTTGGAGTTGAATTGGATTGTGCATTGGCCTCCAAAGTAAAATGCTAAGGGGGCGGATGCAAGAAATTATAAGTGATTATAGTCGTTTAGAATTGTGTGCATACATAATTTTGAGTGTTTTATTTAATTTTATTAAATTAAATAAGCTATAAAAATATATAAATTAAAAGTTGAAAGGGGTTACTTTTGGTATCTTATGAGCATTTTTTTAATTTTTTTTTTCAAATACTAACAATTTTTCTTTGATTTTTTTTACACACCATAAACTTTTACTATTAATTAATTTTTTTATAATTATTAATTTTAATAACTTCTTAAAAAAAAATATTTTTTTGCAAATAACCTCTAAATCCGATTTATTGTACACAAGTTGTATATTTTTAAAATATATTATAAGTGTATGATGCATCTGAATGCACATGAGATTCACATAAAAATATTTCCCTTTTAATGTGCGATAGTTTGGGCCGTCGTTAGCCCAGTCCAGGAATGAAGCCCATGACCAAAATCTTTAAGGTCCAGGTTATTAGCACCACCCTTTTTATTAAAGGCCCGATTGTTAGGGGTTTATAACCTCTAAAAGACCTGACATCCTAATTTAGCAAATTGATTGATAGGGTATATAACTAACACATCGGCCCGCCACTTATCAGTCGGCCCGCTCTTTCTTATACATCGAATCACTGTTCACAACCCAATTATTAATACCACATTCCACATGGTTTTAAAATTAACACACCTCTACAGTGACATTTCCAAAAATACCCATAAATTTCAGCTAAATCATTACGCTAGAAATGCGTCTTCCCCAACTTTTCTGTTCACATGAATCTTTATCCCCCACAACCGCCCTACCGTGAAAGCTGCCGGCCAGCTCTTCCATTTGCTCTGCCGTGACAGCTACGACTGCGAGGAGCCTGCCGTGAAAGCCGAAGGCCCACTCTTCCCCCTGCTCCGCGGTGAAAGCCGCTCTTGCTCTACCGTGAAAGCCGCTCTTGCTCTACCGTGAAAGTCGTCGGCCCGCTCGGATTCCTCATCTTCCCTTTGCTCCGCCGCCTCGGTTCAATTTTTTTGAAATCGTGTCCATGACCGCCGCCACTGCTGGGTAATTAACAAGATATTTTGGTTCAATTTTGCTGGGGATCTGCATATTCTTCAATTGAAATTGACATTCGTATAATATTTTTCATGTTCTTGAGTCTTGCAATCTTGCTGGGTTTTTTCCTACTGTAATTTTTAATGTTTTTGAAGGGGTTTTGAGAAAGCTTTCGAAGGCCACCATTTTTGTGTAGTTTGATGATCAATAATTCAATATTTGTTAATTGGTGAAAGTGAAGGTGGTGGGAGGATGAGTGGGGATTATACATAATGTTGGCTGTAGGTATTGGGATAGGCCACCATTCTTGCTGGGTTTTTGCTGCTGTAATTTTTTATGTTCTTGAGTTGAAATTGGGTATGAATCAAATAGAAGGACAAATTGATATTTTTAACATGTTAATTATTTTTTTAATATTTTATATCACTTTTAAACCCTTCTACCAATTAACTTATACTCCATCCATCCAAAATTAGTTTTTAGGTTGATTTTTTCTGGCGTATTTTTTGCGGCGAGTTTTTGAAATTTAGTAATTGAAATGATAAAGTGACTTTTAAGGAGGGATATGATAGATGAGCTCCTCGCTCATCATCCAATTCTCTTAAAAATCTCACTTTTATCATTTCAATTACTAATACAAAACTCGCCAAGAAAAACACGCCAAAAAGTTTCAATTAATGAAAAATTGATTTGGGACGTATAGGTAGTAATATTTTACATCCACTTTTTAATGTTGACTACCAATTAAATTAGTGCAGACATTAATATTTTATATATCACTTTTAATGCACCGTCTGAATCAAAACACCCCATCAGATTAATACACCCTCTATGATATTTCCTAAATTACCCTATTTCAAATGTATCTTTCTTTCTCTTTCCTTTCCCTAATTTTTTTCACCCGCCACCGCTGCAAACCAGACGCCCCTGAACCCATTTCTTCTTCAGCATTCCGCCACTAACCCACCCCACCCATATTCTTCTTCTTCCTACATCCTGATGCCAACCGTCGCACACACCATCCCCGACGTCGTCCCGCTTGCCCAACCATTTTCAGCCCCATGCACTGCGCCGCCACGCTGCCCTACTGAAGGTATTTCTTATTCCGTTTAATTTCTTCTTATTTTCTTTCTTCTCTTTTTTTCGAATCTGGTTTTTGAAAAATTGTACGATTTTCAATTTTTTTTTTTTATATTTTCGGAAATTTTTGCTGAAATCTATTAATTTTTTTTCCGAAGATTTGGTATATTTTCGAATATTGTTGTCAATATCTGTCATTATTTTCGGAAAAATTTTCTGAGAAATTTTCACGATGTTTTTTTTAACAAAATCTCGTCTTTTTTCAAAATTTCCCGAAATTTTTTGCTCATTTTTTTGCTCATTTTACATATTTTGATATATGGATTTGAGTTTTTTAGTTTGGTTACACTATGCTTTTTCTCAGTTTCCGGGCGACAACGGTGATGGCAGATGTGTATGGCAGCGGTGGCTGCAATCGGTAAGCGCCGGGAGGGAATGGATAGAAATTAGAGTTTTAATTTTAAAGGGTAATATAGTCTTTTTATGTGTATATTTTTTTATTAAAATTTTTGAGGGGTGTATTTCCTAAAGTTGGCGGTGCAAATATCCTGCGCCTTTGAAATCCAATGTCAAGATCTGTTTGTACAATGTGACAAGGTGAAATTGTTAGTGTTTAGTGTCCTAGAGATAATTTATTGTAAGAACATAATACTAGATGATATTCAGTTTGACTTAATATTATAGTTCATTTAATATTAATATATGACTATACACTTGTTTGAATATTATGTTTGATTGTTTGCATTTATTCGTACAAGTGTTCCCATGAGTCATTGTTGTCATTGATGTTGTGAGAAGTCAGATGACTTAAGCATGATTCTAAAAAATAGCCCCGGTCAAGGATCATCAAGAATGAGATATTGATAATGCAATTGAGATTGATGTGCGATCTGCATCATACTCTTAGAGAGTGTAGTAAGATCTCACTTACTACGAGTACTAGGTATCTCATGATGGATGCACAAATACCTTAGAAGGTATTGATATACCCATCCGAGAAACCGTTTGATGTAAAGTCCATAATATGTGTCTACTGGTGTCTCGGTTAGTGGGAGCGATGCGATACTCCTTGCACCCTTTCATGGGTAGATATTGCTTGGATTGAGTTTATCACGAAGTGCATGTGCGTGGTAGTTGAGCCAAAAATATGATTCATTCCTCAATGTGTATTTAGAGAGAATACTCATCTTCTCATCATAATTGGATCAAAGACATTGACCAATGCACGTCAACTTGGACTTTGTGGCCAAGTGTGACATAAATGATCAATTAGTGATTGTAGATAATATGATTAAGTTATTTGAATAGACACTTCATCATGTTCAAGACTAATCTAGTATTAGCGAATGAAAGGAGAAAATCGTAATAGCCCATGCTTCAATTACAGGTAGTTGCACGTTTCTCGCAACGTACTTCATATATTGAGAATGCCTGATTTATTGTCTAGGGTTCAATTAAGACCGTTAGTTTGACTAATCGCTTGATATATGAGGGCCTATGAGTCACATAACAAGTAGTTTTCTTTTACGTATTATAGTTGGTTGATTAAATGTTAAATTGAATTTAATATTTAATTTATGGAGAATTAATTAATAATAAATTAATTTGAAATTAATTATTATTAATATTTAATTAAATTGGATTTAATTAAATAGGATTCCCAATAATAATATATGTAATATTATTATAGGATTTAATATATATGGAATCAAACCCGTAGAGATTTAATATACATGAGAATTAAATCCGTAGAGGTTTTATATATGAGAAATAAATCTAAGAGATTTATTTTATAAGATTATGGATTTTATTTCATAATCAGGTTAGTTTAAGATTTAAGTTGTGTCTTCCCTATATATATGAGCTATTGAGAATTCACAAATAACGTTAATTCATATTTTCTCCATAAGATCTAGAGTTAGAATTTTCCTAGCAAATTCTTCTCGGAATTCAACGCTGACAAATCCGTGCAAGTCCGTGATTGGAGGAAATTTGTGAGGGAAATCCTTGCAAGTCCGTGATTGAGTACCATAGTTGAGAAATCTGTTATTGAGTTACTGTAAGATTTATTGTTATGATTATTGTAATCTTTTATGCAATTATATGTTCGTTGTTGGTGAACTGTTTAATTTCGTTGCGCATGTATTACGTGTTTATGTGCCTCTAAATTTCAACACTGGTATCAGAGCTCAGGCTCTTGATTTGATTGCACAATATGTTTATATATTTACTTAGGTAAATGTTGCTTGAATTGATTCTGTTTTGCTCAAATTTGTTTTTGAAATCAAAGTTTGGTTAATTTTTATTTTATTGGGATTCAATTTATCAAATAAATTATTGAGAACAGATTCATTTGTATATATTAATGAGATTAAGAAATTTGATACAAATAAATCAGTTCTGCAACATGCCCGTTTTCAAACCGACTTTATAACTTGTTTCGGATCTGATTTGGTAAATCTATTTTACTTTTGGGATTCGATTGGATTAAATCCAAAATATTGAGATACAATTCCATTGATTGAAACTTTAATCAAAGATCCGGAACTTGATTTTTTTACCGCCGTTAGAAACTGCTGGGCAACAGCCGCGATACACTGCGAGTGCTTCGAGACGTCGTCGATCTGCTGATATTGCCTTGAGGCAACGGCGATCCGATGAGGCTTCTTCGAAGTGTCGCCGATCCGCTGCCCTTTTGCTTCGAAATGGGTGGCGACCTGTCGCGTTTTTTTAGAGGCGGCGGCAATCCGTTGCCTCCGGAAGTCGGGCGGTGTTGTTTATCAATCGCACACATCTTCACGGCCGAACCAGGCCCCTGGTTCAGGCGATGCAGATTTCGATGGGGTCGAATTGTGATGGGCGGTTTAAATCCGCCGTGAGTTTGGACGGCCATTGCACGACTTCCGGTGACCATTGTGTCGGATGGCTTGAAGGAACAATGTGCCTAAAATTTCACTGATAGAGTCATTGGCCTAGGCCACTCCTTGCAAATACACAGAAAATTGCAGATTAGCCCTGCAATTTTTTTTAATTAAAATCTGGAATTTAAAACCTTGTTTGTTTGGTCAGATATCATTTTGGGTTTTAAGACCTTGTTTGACCTTTGAAGTGGGTTTTAAGACCTTGTTTGACGATTAAAGGAACTTGGAATTTTTTTAATTTAAATTCTCGTTATCTGATAATTAGTTGATTGCACGTTTATTTTATTTACGTGTTAATTTAAAATAAAATTGCGATGCATGTGCTAAATACTTATTAAACCTTTTTCACGTGCTAGTTATTTTAATGAGAACTTAATTAGTTGCTCTCCACTTGTATAACTTTTAATGTGAGTTGATATTTACATTATTAGTTATAGTCCACATTTAACTGTTTGGGTAGGCGGTGCCCAATTCTTGTCGGACCGTATTAAATGTTTGGGTAGACGGAGCCCATATAAATGTTAGTCTGTATAAAATCATGTTTGGGTAGGCGCCGCCCAATAATTGCTCAAATGTGATGTAAATTAACATGTTGGATCTCGATTAAGCAATTAATACACCGCTTTTAAAAACGTTCCTCACTAAAATATAATTTTTCATTAAATTGAAAGACGTCTTCCATCAAAATTAAAAGTAAATCGGAGGTTTCGTTCCAATGAGTACTTAAAGACCCTCATCTTTTACCCGGATCTACATCTAACGAGACTTTTATAGGGACACGTAATGTCGTCGTTTAATGGTTGTAAACTAACTTAATTTTATTTCGCTAGCCCTCGCGGGGAACAAAAGTTAAGGGACATCAGTCGAACTAGGTTCGACAAACTAGGAATTGCAATTTTACAATTTGTTGGGAAATTTATTAAGTTTTGATAAAAGTTCAAAAACAGATGTAATAGGACCAGTCAGAAACTGTTAGCTGACTGACGTTTTATTTTGAGAACTAGGCTTACCAGTTGATAACTGATGTATAGAACAACTGATGTATAAGTTAGATTAGATCACACATTGAGGTGGAACTCAATGTGTATAGCTCTTAGTCTTGAAGATCAGTTATGAAGATCACTTATGAAGATCAGAAGAGAAGAACTGAAGATCTGAAGATATCAAGACTGAAGACAGATAGAGTACATCAGATGAATTCAGTAAGTTGAGCTAAGACAACTTACAACCGAAGACTTCAAATAGGGCAAATCAGTTCACCTGATCTGTTCAGTTCCAAGAAGTGTTTTGAAAATTCAGTATACTTTCAGAAAGGTCGATCAGACAACAAGCATAAAACCTATCAAGACCAGATTCAATGGTACTTGCTAGCCTATGAGAGATCGACACGACTGTACGGAACTGATAGGACTCAGGGTTGGAGGCTCAATGTTCAATGGCTAGAGAGGACAAAGTTGCATGCTTTCGGCCATACCGCCTCTGAGAAGAATCATATCAACCCTGAGCATTGGACAAATCAGAAGACTTGGAATTTTTCATTGAAACTTGTCTTCTTTTAATCCAGTGGGGCTCAGGTGCAGCAGCTCTAGGTTTTTGATTGTAAGGATAGGTACGATTGCTACCATTAAAAGATTCATATCTTTCTGGCATAGTTAGTCTTAGCAGTTTACCCTTAGCTTGCTTGTTAGGCAGCTTGGACTGATTCTGCATCAGCTGGGACTGTCCCTTTCGAGATGGTCCAGCCTGATACCTACTCTGCTGATTGGGTTGTGGTCTCCTCAGAAGAACTGGGTTCATCTGATGATACCTAGACTGATGTCTGATCAGTTGAGGTTCATTTTTATTCCCTTTCTGATCTGACACTTGTCTTTCCTAATCAGCTGGTCCTTTTTCCTTACCAGATACAAATTTGGTATTTCGTGTATCTTGGTCAGAAACTCGTTTGGTTACACTTTTCTGATGTGAACTAGACGGGACTTTTGAGGATCCAGAAGGGATTTCATACCCAACTCCCTTCTTGTCAGTCGGCGTACGAAAATAGTTGTTCAGATCTTGAACAATTTTAGAAGATTTCGTGAAAACCTCTATTTTCTTAGTAGACCGTCCTCAAGAACTTTCAGATTCTCATGCATCCGAAAGATTTCATCAAACTTACCCTGAAGAGATTTGAGTTCACTGGCTTGTTGTAGGTTGAGAGCCAACTTTTCCTTAACTAGCTTTCCCTGATCAGAAGAGCTGACCTTCAGAAACTCCAGTTCTGTGGTCATCTTCTGAACAGTTTTAGGTGATTTTAGTTCAGCTGCTCTACTTGCCTCAATTTCCTTAACAAGTCTGATGTTCTCAGCTCTCAGGTTATCGTTCTCAACTTCCACTCGTGTATAAGTATCTATTGCATTGGAAAGATCATCAAGTAATTGGTCATTGTAGACCTGCAAGTTGACCTCTCCTGCAAATGTGCTCATCACATGTGGTGTGGAAGAAGGAGACACAGAGGTTTAGAGAATACCTCGGTTTGATCTGATTCTCTGGCCATGAAACAGATGTCGTCATCAGATAAGAAGTTCAAATCATCGACATCGTCAGTTGTGGTAATCAGACAGAAATCTTCACCAGATGAATATCCAGAATCATCCGATGACAGATAAGAATCGTCAATTCCTGATGTGTCTGCAACCATGGCTTTTCTGTCTCGGTACCTTTGTTCTCTTCTGTTCCGTTTCTCTTCTCTTTCCTTGGGAGTCAGGTCTGGACAGTCTGCACTATAATGACCTGGTTTCTAACAGTTGTAGCATACTCTAGAATCTCCGGAGCTTCCTTTGCCTGGAGAGTCATGTCTTCTGTAGTATCTGTCAGGAGACTTCTCATTCTATCGGTAGTCAGAACCTTTCCTATCTAATCGATCATCAAGTCTGCTTTCTTTTCGGTCATCTCTTCGATCTTCTTTCCTTTCGTCAGAATGATCGTCCTTCATTTCTTCTCTTCTGTTATCTTGGTTGTCTGATGAACGATCTCTCTTGCGATCTGTCAGATGAACGACGACCTCTTCCTCTATTCCTTCGATAGTCATCATAAAACTTCCTGTATTTGCCCATCTGAACATTTGTTCTTTCCAGCTTTCTTGTCAGTAGGGCAATTTGTTCAGCTTGACTGATGATGTTTCCAACTGGTTCCACAATTCGTGAACTGCTACTTGCTGCCTGAAATGCAACAGATTTGGAATTGGAAGTAGCTTCAGCTAGGACATCATCAGATCCTTGTCCTCTCTCGATCAGATCGAACTCATGGGATTTCAAACTGAAGATTAGATCCACGGGCTCTAGCAAGAAACAAGTTGCCATTCCTAAGAAGCAGAAATCTCAAGCTGCAAGTTCTCCTGATCAGCCGCAGGAAGGAGATTTCGGGGCTGAACTGACACGATCTCCATCTCCCCAATCTCGGGCTCCATCTTCTACTCTTATGCATGCCCGAGATCCTGAACAGATTGTGCTTGTCAAAAAAAGAACTGTTGGCAGAACCTGCTGCGGAGTTGGAACAGTAGGAAGCTGAACTGGCTATGACGGAGGTCATGCAACAGATGCCAGAAGCTGAACCTGAAAAAATCCCACCCTCACCAGCCAAGTATAACTCCAGAGTGGACAGAACTGTTTCTGGCCACATGATCAGACAAAGGCTAACACGAGAACTGGAACGTAAATACCCAGAGCTGTCTAATCATCAGTTCATACTGGATGAGGTTGTGGAGATCCTGGCTTGGAGAGACTTGAGGCTGAAGAACTTTACAGATCTGATTATCATTATGGAACAGTTGGGCGGGGCTGATGAATTTGCCGATTTTGACTTTGAAATGCGCAAAGTTGCTGAAGTGAGCTCCCCGACTGTTTTATTATCTGAAGTTGAAGTGAAGAAATTGATTTACCGCAAGCAGGGTAGATCAGTTGAGGAGGCAGTGGAAGTAATAGAACTGTAGGAGGAGAAGGCAGTTGCCGATGAAGGTGATGTTGGTGTTTCGGCACTGACCAACCACCGGAGGTGAAGGCGTCTGTAGCAACTGTTGGAACATCTCAAGATCCAACAGGTCAGGCCATGCTGACAATCCCTATGACGCACATCACATCTGATCATTTTAAAGAGATCAGATCATGCTTCAAAGATTTGTTGCAGCAAGAAGTTGAGAGTGTTCTGGAAAACTCCATCAGTTCAACAATTACATATCATCGCCAGGCCTCTGAGAAAGTTATGGAGGAGCAAAGATAGTACATGTCTTCCCAGGTCACTGAACTGAAAGAAAACTTTGCCAAGGAGATGAAGCTGATTACTGAAGATTTCTCCAAAATAGTGGAAGACAATCTGGCAAAGATTTCCAACCTGGAGGTCTCTCTTTTGGTGGCGTTGGACAAACTGAAGCTGAACGAAGAAAAGCTTGATAAGCTGATCCTTACATTTTCAACCGCCATAGAGACTGCTAACTCTGAGCTGGTGAACAAAATCAGTGAACTATCTGTTCAAGCTCAAGGCCTATCTGCCACATAACTTAACAAAGCACTAGCCATCAGTTTTGGCTCCCTGACTTCCCACATCAATGCTCTTTTTGATCAAACTAAAAAGGGGGAAGGACAGGTTGAGAAACCAACCTGACCTGATCAGAACGACTGAAGACCTTATTCAGACTATTGAGTCACATGGTCAGAGTCTTCAAAGCTTAGATGAGATGGCAGTTGAGGTACGTGCCAGGTTGGAACGGGCCAAGATGAAGGTCAAAGGAACTGAACCGTCGCATTCTGCACTTCTACCTCCCCAAACTCTACCTATTCAAAGAATTACGAGGAGTGCATCTGCTGCACAAGTAGAAGCAGACAGACGACTGGCTGCCAGACTGACCGAAGAAGAATTGGTTGAGGAGGCCCGACTGAATGAGGAAGAAAGAAGGAAGGAAAGGTTGGCTAAGTCTAAAGGACTAAAACAGAAGATATTCTGCATGGCTGAGAAAGGGTCAGATCGGGAAAGATTTTGTTGAGCCGTTGATCCCAGGCAAAGTAGAAGACATCATCAGAAATGATGATAGAAAAGAAGCCAGATTGAAGACTTGGCGCGGGATCAGGGCAGAATGGTTGATGGATGCCTTCGTACTGGACATTGTGCCTTCAGAAGAGTCTCCAGATGAGGAGTTCCTGAACTGGATGGAAAACAAACATCCTGACTTTCTGAAAGAGGTCCAGAAACATGCCAAGAGCATCAATGCTAAGATCACACATCCTCCATATGATGTGTTGGACTATCAGAGAAAGGCAGATGGATCCTTTGACAGATTGGCATTTGAAATGTTTTATTATAATCTGATTGGCAAAGCTGCCATCACTGATCCAGACCAAGTTAATGATGTCAAATGGAAGTTGTACCGGATTTTCAATGTGCTTCAGAATCTGAGGGAGATGCCAGAAGGGTACATGCCAAAGGATTAAAAGATCAGAAGACATGAGAATCAGTTTCTGTTTTTTGTTTTTCAAAATGTACAATGTAATGCTTTATCTTAATGAAAAACAAACTTCGTTTCTGATCCTAAGACAATCTCTCACTGTCTTCTGATTATCTGTTCTTTACCGTTTTATTCATATCAACTGATTGTTGGTTTCTCATATGTTTTGGTTTTATCAAAAAGGGGGAAATTTATTAAGTTTTGATAAAAGTTCCAAAACATATGTAATAGGACGATCGGCGTTTGGTCGACCGACGTTTTTTATTTTGAGAACTAGGCTGACCAGTTGATAACTGATGTATAGAACAACCGGATGTATAAGTTAGATTAGATCACACATTGAGGGGGAACTCAATGTGTATAGCTCTTAGTCTTGAAGATCAGTTATGAAGATCACTTATGAAGATCAGAAGAGAAGAACTGAAGATCTGAAGATATCAAGACTGAAGACAGATAGAGTACATCAGATGAATTCAGTAAGTTGAGCTAAGACAACTTACAACCGAAAACTTCAAATAGGGCAGATCAGTTCACCTGATCTGTTCAGTTCCAAGAAGTGTTTTTAAAATTCAGTATACTTTCTGAAAGATCGATCAGACAACAAGCATAAAACCTATCAAGACCAGATTCAATGGTACTTGCTAGCCAATGAGAGATCGACACGACTGTACGGAACTGATAGGACTCAGGGTTGGAGGCTCAATGTTCAATGGCTAGAAAGGACAAAGTTGCATGCTTTCGGCCATACCGCCTCTGAGAAGAATCATATCAACCCTGCAAACCTACCTAAAAATAGACCAAAGTTCGAATTGATCTCCAACAGTTAATTCGAAACCGGGCCTATAAAT
Organism: Stenogyne calaminthoides; assembly: GCA_037126765.1. NCBI lineage: Eukaryota > Viridiplantae > Streptophyta > Magnoliopsida > Lamiales > Lamiaceae > Stenogyne > Stenogyne calaminthoides. Next base: position 20,840,622 of record JBBCBC010000003.1, read on the forward strand.
ATGGGATCAAACCTTCAGAGTAAGGTTACGGAAATTATTCACAAGCAGAAGCTCTCAAGATTTCAGCAAGAAGAACACAAGTTCAAGATTATCTCTTAAGTGTTCATCCTTTAGTTCTTAGCAGAATACTTATCCTCCAACTTTAGGCTAATCAGAAGATAGGATAGTATTCTAGTTGGAACAAAACAAATCTTATACCAAACCTGTGTTAGATTAAGTTTGTTATAGCAGGATTTCTATCTAGGGTTTCTAGATTAGATTTCTGGGATTGGTTGAGTGTGAACTCCTTAAATATCTGTTGGTTGTACTGTGTTGGACTAACACATTAAACTAAGTCCAGTTGGAAAAGTTGGTGCCCCTGCTGATAGGGAAGAGTGGACGTAGGACAAGTTGTCCGAACCACTATAAATCTGTGTGCCTTTAATCTTGCTTTACACACTTGCACACAACCTGTTATCTGCATGCATATTCTGTACCATATCAGCTTAGCATCAAGCTTCTGATCTGATCAGCTTGACACTTTAGTCTTCTGATCTGAACTGTTGGCCAGAACTGTTGTTTTATTAAAACTGGTTTTTCACATTGGTTAACATCTTTCGCACCATCAGTTAAACTGATAGACGCCGAACTGATTTACTTGACAAATCAGTAAGTCGGATATCAGTCCAAACTGATTCACTTCGCACTCTGATCAGGCATACTTGCAAAACACAGCTGATTCACGAAAAGTTTTTGAAGTCTATTCACCCCTCCCCTCTAGACTTCAACCCTCACAAAACCCGTTCGGGACCTACACAATTGGTTTGGAGACCTACCAGTTATACTATTATAATGATCAGCCCTCGCTGGGATTATGATAGTAGTAATGTGGATCCTAGTCCATTATAATTTATATTTGATATAAATTCGTACTTTTCCGATGAGGTCGTTAAGTATGTGAAAATAATGAAGACAAAATAAGCACAAAAGAAAGGCCATGTTTATTTTGATTGTTGAATATTGATCATAGGAATTATGTGCTTAATTTCCGTTTTATTTTTTTTTCTCTTGATTAGTTGAAATATATAACTGTTATTGAGATATGTTTTGGAAACAAACTAAATTGGCTAGACTAAATTTTCTGGACTGACACTGAAACATGTGTTTGGTGCTAAGGTAAGAAAAGATTGAGTACGTGTTAAACACGTCTATCTTTGTTACCCTTGCAGCTGGTACTCTAAGGCAGGCACGTTTGATGTAGCAGCTCAGAAGAAGCATCAAAAGGATGCTTCTCAGGCTCAGTGTGTGATGTTGCTCGACATGACTCCTGATATACATAGGCAACGTGAGAAAATGGGTCCCTTCTAGATGCTCAAGCATCTGAAGGATCTCTTTGATTCTGAGAGATTTGTTCAGATGCCAGTTAGCTAAAGATGAGAAGATTTCGCCTCATGTAGTGCTAATGATGTTAGGGCCTAATTGAGAAACTTGATAATTTAGGCATTGAGCTAAAAGACCAACGTTTTCATTTATGCTATCCTCCAGTCGCTCCCAAATTCATATTCTGGCTTCATTGTGAACTACAATATGAATAAGACGGATGCGACCATGCATGAACTTCACAACGTGCTCAATACTTTTGACTTCACTATCACTAAGATGATGTTCAAAGAAGGAGCAGGTAGACAAGGATGTGTGCCTCTACTATAAGTAGAAGAGGGCACTGGAAGAAGGACTATAAGGTTCTGGTTGCTAAAAGAAAGACACTAGGTGCTTCTGGCACTAGAACATCTATGTTTGTTATTAAGATAAACATGTTCATTAATAGCGCTAACTACTTGGTATTAGATACCGGATGTGGCTCTCAGATTTGTACGAATTTGAAGGGGCTCATGTGTCTTAGGACAATTAGGGCGGGTGAAGTCGTCTTACACGTGGAAATGAAGCAAGAGTTGCTAACTGAACGTGTGGGGACTTATGTGTTAGACTTACCATTTGGTTTTATATTAGAACTTAATGATTGTCATCTAGTTCTTTCTATTACCCGCAACATATATTTGTTGCATTATGGATATGATGTTCTTAATATACAAAATAAAAGACTCAAACTTAGTAATCATGAAAACCCGACTTACTTATGACATTGTAGAACTTGATCATGTAAACGAGAAAAGAATTGCAAGGTTAAGAAAGTTAGACTACTTAACCCTATTCGACTGTGAGTCTTATGGAGATTGTGAATCTTATCTCATGGGCAAGATGATCAACAAACCCTTTTCTGGGGAAGGGGTGCATGCCAAAGAAGTTCTAGAGTTGATCTACAACGATGTTTGTGGACCATTATCCACTCTAGCTAGGGGTCACTTCGGATACTTCATCACTTTTACTGATGATTTCTCAAGATACGGATATGTGTATCTTATGAAAGACAAATTCGAATCTTTTGAGAAATTCAAAGAGTTTAAGGTTGAAGTAGAGAAGTAACTTGGTAAGAGAATCAAGACTCTTCGATCAGATCGAGGAGGTGAATAAATTAGAAATGAATTCACCGATTACTTGAAGTTACATGAAGTTCAATCACAATGGACTCCTCCCGGAACACCTCAGTTGAACGGTGTGTCCGAGAGGAAAAATTGAACCCTGTTAGACATGGTGAGATCCATGATGAGCTTCTCCTCTGTTCCAACATTCTTATGGGGATACGCATTACAAACCTCAATTTACATTCTGAATAGGATTCCATCTAAATCAGTTGAGCATACACCATATGAACTATGGTGTGGCAAGAAGCCAACTTTTACACATATCAAACATGGGGTTGCCCCGTGATTGTGAAAAGGATGCTTACCGACATGTTGGAATCCAAAGGTGAAAATGGTTACTTTGTGGGATATCCTAAGGAAACTAAAGGATATTACTTTTATCTACCTGAGAAATAATCAGTGATTGTTTCTAGGCAGACCAAGTTCCTCGAAGAAGACTATGTCTTTAAGGAACAATGTAAATGAAGTTGATAGAACTTGAAGAAATTCAAGAACCACAAATTAACAAAGAGATCGATATCTTGTCAAAGCAACATGACAAGGAATCGATTGGGAGCATTCGGCAACTTTCACGGTGGGAGTCTTTCACTAGGTGATCGTCTTTTCGGCGGTAGGTTGGAGCATAATTGGAGTATGTTTGCGGTGCAAGAACCTCCAAGTAAATTTGAATGAGAACAATATAGTTCAAACTCCGCCCAAGAGGCATCCGAAAGTGTAGCTCTTGAGGACTCTCCGGGACATTGATGAAATCGATGCACCACAAAATTTTCACGATCGGAATGTACGAACAAGACAACCATGACTCAGTAAGTCAATTAGGAATCGTAATCCGCCCATTTGATACGGTTACCTCTTGGAGGAATTCGATAATATGGACATACCGGATAAGGACGATCCTAATACTTATTCTGAAGTAATATAAGATATTAATTGAGGGGAAGTGGCATAATTTATGAAACCGAGATGAACTCGATGTACACCAATCAAGTATGAGACTTGTTGAATTGCCTAAAGGGTTAGACTCATATGTTGCGATTGGGTCTTCAAGCGTAAGACTGATGCAAATGGCAAAGTACAAACCTAAAAAACTAGGTTGGTAACGAAAGGTTATAGTCAATGCGAAAACACCGATTTGTGGATTTGAGACCATTCGAATTTTACTTGCGATAGTAAAAGACACTTTGTTTATGAGATTTGTGGATGGATGTTAAAACAACTTTCCTCAATGGAAACATTGATAAGGAAGTGTTTATGACTTAAATAGGAAGGTTTTACATCTAAGTCAAATTCTAATCTAGTATCAAGCTAAAGATATCCATTTATGGATTGAAGCAAGCTTCTAGGAGTTGAAATATCCAATTTGATGAAGTTTATCAAGTCCTTTTGACTTCATCGTAAATTCGGGAAGATCCTTGCATTTATTGTAAACGATACGGAAGAATATTGTTTTCATAATCATTATCGTCGGCGACATATTGATTTTGAGAATCAATATCCCGTTAATACAGTCACTTAAAGATTGATCGTCAAAGACCTTCGTGATGAAGGATCTTTGTGAAGCCTGCTACATCCTAGGGATCAAGATCCACAGGGATAGATCCAAGAAGATGTTGAGGTTGTCACAGTCCACCAATATAGACAAGGTGTTGAAGCGTTTTGCGATGGAGAACTCGAAGAGAGGGTCTCCACCGGCAAGTCATGGGATAAAGATGTCAAAGAAAGATTGTCCTTCTAGTGAAACTGATATCAAGCACATCAAAGATGTCCCATATGCATCTGCAATTGGGTCAATCATGTACGTCATGACTTGCACTAGGCCAAATGTGATATACGTTGTCAGCGTCATTGGTAGATACCAACAGTATCCGGGTGAATCTCACTGGATTGCTGTAAAAAAATATTATGAAGTATCTTAGACGAACTAAAGAATGCTTCCTTGTCTATGGTGGACAGTCAGGACTAGTAATGACTGGTTAAGTTGAAGCAAGTTTCCAATCCGACTGTAAATCACAATCAAATTATGTTTAACTCTCACCGATCAGGCGGTCAGTTGGAATAGTTCCAAGCATGTCGACAGCAGATTCAATAATCGAAGTTGAGTACATTGTTGTATTAGAAGCCTCAAGTAGGCTGTCTGGATTTTATAGCTCTCAAGAGAACTAGGGGTAGTTCCGAGTGCCAGTTGTCTAATAAAGTTGTATTAGGACAACGTTGGTGCAAATGCGCAAATAAAGGAATCGAGATCAGCAAACAAAAATAAGCATGTACCTAGACTTATCATTTGATTCGAGAGATCATAAGGATAGGAGGAATGAAATTAAAATATATTCCCATATATTTAATTTGGAAGATCATTTCACCAAAACACTGAGTGTTCATGTACACACTATACATTTGATGGTCTAAGGGTTAGACATGTAGGTGATTGACTCTAGTCAAAGTGGGAGATTGTTAGTGTTAGTGTCCTAGAGACAATCTATTGTAAGGACATAATACTAGATGATATTCAGTTTGACTTAATATTATAGTTCATTTAATATTAATGTATGACTATACACTTGTTTGAATATTATGTTTGATTGTTTGCATTTATTCGTACAAGTGTTCCCATGAGTCATTGCTGTCATTGAGGTTGTGAGAACTCAGATGACTTAAGCATGATTCTCAAATAGCCCAGATCAAGGATCATCAAGAATGGAATATTGATGATGCAATTGAGATTGGTGTGCGATCTGCATCACACTCTTAGATAGTGTAGTAAGATCTCACTTACTACGAGATACTAGGTATCTCATGATGGATGCACAAATACCTTAGAGGGTATTGGTATACCTTGATGTAGTCCACAATATGTGTCTCAGTTAGTGGGAGCGATGCGATACTCCTTTGACTTGAGGTCAATACACACGACATGTGTGGAGTGATGAACTTTGACCATGACCAACGCTTGTACCCTTCCATGGGTAGATATGACTTGGATTGAGTTCATCACGAAGTGCATGTGCGTGGTAGTTGAGCCAAGAATAAAATTCATTCCTCAATGTGGATTTAGAGAGAATACTCATTTTCTCATCATAATTTGATCAAAGTCATCGACCGATGCACGTCAACTTAGACTTTGTGGCTAAGTATGAAATACATGATCAATTAGTGATTAGACATAATATGATTAAGTTATTTGAATAGACACTTCATCATGTTCAAGACTTAATCGAGTATTCGCGAATGAAAGGTGAAAATCGTAATAGCCAATGTTTCAGTTACAGGTAGTTGCACGTTTCTCGCAACGTACCTCATATATTGAGAATGTCTGATTTATTGTCTATGGTTCAATTAAGACTGTTAGTTTGACTAATCACACGATATATGAGGGTCTATGAGTCACACAACAAGTAGTTCCATTTTACGGATTATAGTTGGTTGATTAAATGTTAAATTGAATTTAATATTTAATTTATGGAGAATTAATTAATAATAGATTAATTTAAAATTAATTATTATTAATATTTAATTAAATTGGATTTAATTAAATAGGATTCCCAATAATAATATATGAAATATTATTATAGGATTTAATATATATGGAATCAAATCCGTAGAGATTTGATATACATGTGAATTAAATCCGTAGAGATTTTATATATGAGAAATAAATTTAAGAGATTTATTTTATAAGATTAGGGATTTTATTTCCTAATCAGGTTAGCTTAAGATTTAAGCTGGGCTTCCCTATATATATGAGCTCTTGGGAATTCACAAACAATGTTAATTCATATTTTCTCCACAAGATCTAGAGTTAGAATTTTCCTAGCAAATTCATCTCGGGATTCAACGCTGACAATTCCGTGCAAGTCCGTGATTGGGGATTACGTGGATACCATAGTTGAGAAATCTGATATCGAGTTACTGTAAGATTTCTTATTATGATTATTGTAATCTTTTATGCAATTATATGTTCGTTGTTGGTAAATTGTTTAATTCCGCTGTGCATGTATTACGTGTTTACGTGCCTCTAAATTCCAACAAAATTAATACGAAAGATCTCTGTTCCCCTATTTTTTATTTGAACATTAGCAGTATACGGTTAATCCCAAACTTAATTGAATATTTATACATATAGTAATAAAATAATTTTTTTCCCTTTTATCTATATTTCTCAAACATCTTGATATTACATTTTATGACCTATGTCATAACTTTTTTCACCCTAAAATCAATTTTATCTCATTTAATTTACACAAATGTCATTATTTTACTATTTAATCTCCATAAAAAAATAATTTTTCCCTTTTAATAATAATATACAATTTCTACATCAAAACTCATGCAAATAGTAAATGTTCAAATAAAAACGACAAAATATAGGGCGAACAAGTTTCACGGTGAAATTGGTTATGGAGTGTGACTTATATTATTAAAGGGTATAATCATGATAATTGAAGAGTGAGATTTTTTACTATAAAATGTATTATTTATAAAAGTGAAAGGTGTAACTTATGTTACAGCAGAGGGTATAATCGTGATAACTGAAGGGTGTGATTTATATTATTAAAGGGTGTAGTCGTGATAACTGAAGGGTCATGTCTGTAAAAAATGTATCAGTTTCATTGTGTAAAACTTTTACAGCATACCAACTTAAACAAGATGGAGGGAGTATTATTTAATAGGTGATATATTTCATTTATTTATCTCATTATTGGTGTTGTGCATTATTTAACAAATCAAATATTTATTTTGTGTTCGGTATTGTGTATATATTACTGCGTCGGATAACATGACAAATGACAAATCAGTCCCTCAAATGATAAAATAAAAACATAAAATATTTATTTTGGAATGGGCCAAAATCAGGGCAGATCAAGAAATTGATGGTGGGGTGGGCTAGAAAAAATAATTTTAATAAAGTTAAATCTTGTACCCACTAGGTGCACTGTGCACTTCATAGTGTATTTTAAAATCATGCAACTTGATGCACTAAAATATACATTTTTGGGTATTTTCTATTTCAAAAAAATAATTTAACTGAGTTAGAAGCAAATTGAGTGCAATAGACTGAGCTAAAAACTTAATAATCCAAATTAATTACATATAGTGTATATAATACTAAGAACTTGGAGACGAGTTGGGATGTGATCCGCCCATGGGCCAAACTTATATGACGTAAAATAAAATTTTCCAAGTGTTAGTATTTGATTTTGTATATAAAAAGAAATGGGGGGGGGCTTATTTTAAAATTCAATTCAGAATTTATAAATATTACTAAGACAGCATTGTGTTTACAAAGATGTCGGTATATGTTTTGAGAAGGTCGTGAGATTATCAAATATATTACTAAAGTATTTGCCGGCCAAATATTTTTATTATTTTTTTACAAATTAATATGATAATTTTTTAATTTTTTTATCAGCAAATAATATGATAAAATTTAAATGAGACTTAATCTCATTAATATGTAACACTCTTCTAAATCAAGTCTAGATACGAACTCTATCATTATTATGTGTAAAAATTATCACTGTTATACACATAAAAACTTTCACTATTAAAAGTACAAAATATTTTTTAAACAATGATTATTTTTATATATATCAGAGATAATTTTTATACATAACAATAATTTTTTTTATACATAACAGTAATATTAAAAAAAATTGAATTCGCGGTGGACTCGGGTTCACCCACATTTTTGTCTTTTTTAAAAGACAACGGACACTACAAAGCAAGAAATTAACATCATATATGCATTAATCAAAACTCACTCCATTAATTTTATTTTATCAATTACTCTATACATAGAATGCATTGGATATCATACATCCCGGCCACTTTCAACTTTCTACAAATATTAAAAATCGTGAATAGTCACCATCTACGTCTGAAAAAAATAATGTGGTGAGTGATTGCTTCTACCAAAAGAAAAGACAATATTAGAAAATGCCTCCCATAGAAAATTGCACGTATTTCATACATAAAGGGACCCAAAACAAAATAAATTATCTAATTCCAATCAAAAGAGCGTGTTATTCAATTTTGTCAACTTGCACCTGCCATACAAAAACAGTACTACTATGTATGCTATATAAGTATTATTATACAAAATGAAAAGGAGATGTAAAAAAAGGAAGAAAAAAGATAGTGGAGATGTTAAAGTGGACTCATCAAAAGATTAAAATTGTGACACCCTTAAAAGAAGTTTCCACTATAATATAAGTGGCCCTAAAGTATACCACTTTTTTCCTCTTTTCATTTAACATGCAACATCACCAAAAGATTTTTCCTCACATATCTCATAAGTTTTTGTCTTTTGTTTTCTACTCCACTGCAATTTCATATTTTATTATATTAGTGCAAGGATTATTATAATTCAATATTATTTGAGATATGAAATGATTGATCTTAATTAGGGGGTTTTGTACTTTGATATTTTTATTTAAATGGGTTGACAAAAATTAATGAATAGATTCATATTTAGGTGCAACTACTTCAAAAGAGAAGAAAGGCAATCAAATATAAATATTATTATACATGAGAAAAGGCATGTGTACCCACTATATCTATAACACCACTAATGGCACAACACCTTTTGAGGGATTCCAAAACTCAACCAACTCCATGGCCGTCCTAAGATTCTATGGTCCCAAACAAGATAATGACTTTTTTTTTAAGTTGAAATAAATTTCTCAATTTCCATGCTAATTCTTCTTTGATGATATCATGAACTTATTAATCCCACACCTAATACCAACTCCAATTAATGTAAGTATATATATAACTATATATATAACATTATTTGTACAAGTTATTTAAAGTAGATGTCAAATCATAAGTACAAACAAACCAAGGATATTGTATATCATATATACATGATGCTAAAGATGTTTCTTCATTTTCATGAAATATGGGATGGTCATTAATTAATTTGTCCCAACTAAAAGGGAACTCAAACTTTATCCATATCCCATGAGATGGACATATATATGGATGTGATCACGAAATGGAGAAATAAATTGCCATTATACGATTAATTAAGAAGATTCAAATCTTTTTGGTTAATTAGATAGGGAATTAAACTCCACAAATTGGTTAGCTACACTAACAAGATCAATAAGAATTCGTTTCTTCAATTCTATGCAATCCAAAGAGAAAAATGATATATAAATTTTAATTTAGCCAAAATATGTAAAACCAATAATAACAATACCTTAATTTCCCTAATATCTCCCATCACCAAAACTCACTCCCATGCACCCACTCACTCATTTCCACCCACGTGCCAACCCCCCATTCCCACGTGCGAGCCTCCACCATCTTTAGTGGAAATCCCACTCATCAATTCAACTTCCATGCACTCGCCCACACCACCGGCTGATCCTTCCAAGAAAGGAATATTCCGGCACCACCACCGCCCCCACCGCCCCCCGCCGTCGCCATGGACCACCCCTCCTTATACCTCCTCAACAACGCCCTCACATCATCACACACCTCCTCACTAAACCCCCACGCCCCAAACCCCCCGCCATGCATGCGCCCCTCCCACCTCGCCGCCGTCTCCCTCCGCTCCACCGACCTCTCCGGCGGGCACGCCACCAGGTCTGTTATCGCCCGCCCCGCCGCCCGTTCCAGCATCAACCGCTCATTGCTCGTCTTCACAAAACTCTCATCCAACGCCTCGAAGTAAACCCTAAACCACCTCAAACACTCCCCGAACCCGTTAACGAACCCGGCCCGGCCCGGCCCAAGATCCAGATCCGCCTCCTCTTCAATAACCGTCACAATTCTCGGCCCGAGCCTCCTCAATCCCAATATCCAATCATCCCTCTTGTCAACCGTAACGGAACGCAACGTTCCGTTACAGTTGACTGCGACCGTTTCGTCGCCATTGACCAGTCCACCCAAATCCAACTCCGTCAAATCGCCGTCGTGGTGCACGGCGTTGAATTCAAACGGCACGCCCATCAGCCGCGCGAACTTCTCCATTCTGGTCCCGATCTCCCTCATCACCCTTCGGGAGGCGGCTCCGCCGCCGCCCACGGCGGTGAGTTTCAAATGCGGCGTCTCGTCGGCGGCGCGCGTGGCGATGGCCTCTAACAAAGTGGGCCACTGCGTGCAGTAGGTGTTGCTGATGTCGATAATGTGTAGCTTATTTTCGTTTTCAAAGGCTTCCATAATCGCGCCGTTGCACGCCACGTGTCCGAAGGTGGCCCACGGGCTGACCTCCTGAAACTTGAGCATCGTCCGTCTTGTGGATTCGAAAGACGCGTTTTGCTGGAAAGCGGCTGTGAGGGTTTTATAATTCCTGTCGCCGGCGTCCGTCATTCTGCTGAAGAGGGCCCGCAGAAAGTAGGACGCCAGCTTCTGGTCGGGATCGCCGTATGGCGATCCCATCTCGTTCAGTATCCACATGAGATGCTGAACGCGGACGGTGTCGCCGTCCGCCATGGCCTTGGCGGTTTCCAAGAGGATGTCGTGGGCCCACCTCGAGTTGTGGCCGGAGAGGGAGGAGGCGAATTCGAGGTTGACGTCGGGGGGGGGGAGAATGCGGCGGCGGAGTGGTGGTGGGCGTGGTGGTGGGGGGTGGAGGAGGGGGGTTGTAAGAAGAAGAAGAGAAGTCAGCTTCATCATCGGCGCCGGCCATTAAAAGATTGAAGCATCCATCTTGTTCTTGATCATGGTAATTAGGGTTTTGTTTGGAGGATCTTGAGCTGCTCGAAGTCCTACTAGATTGATCGGATTGGAATGTGACTAGTCTAAACAAAATATCCATCTAATTATTAATCACACATCAAATTGTATCACAAACTTTATGTGTTTGTGATTCGGTTGGAATATTTGAGCTTGGAATATTGCTGGATGGATAAGCCTTTAAAAAAAATTATTAAAAGAAAATGGGGAGAGAGAATGGGGGGAAAAGTGTGCTTTTGCTTTATAGGGAATCGATTGTTAGGGAGAATAGAGTGGAATGGTGGGGTGGGTAGGTTATAATTGGTTTCTTGTTTAAGTAATGTTTTAGAGGTGGCTTTTTTGAAGCAAGAAGAGAATGGCGCAAATTAAAATGTTTGTACATCATGTTAAAACATAGGATATATCATGACTACTTACAAAAATTTGTCTGACAAAAAGATGAGCAACGTCCTGAGGAGAAATAGATAATGTATATATATGTGTGCACCTTTATTCAATTGGCTTTTTGGTCCCATATAATATAATATGATGCTAACTTGTATGAGACCGCCTTCTCATGTTGAGACAGGATATAAGTTGGACATTAACACTATATAATTCATACTAAATTGTACCACGACTCATACATGAGTTCATCTCATATTATAAGTTTTTGTCATATAATATTACTCTCTTGCATCAAAAGTGTGCTCAGAGGCCTCGATCTTCTATTTCAAATGCATTGCGTAATTAAAATGTATTTTTTAATTAACATGTAATCTATCATATGTTAAAAAAGGTTGTCTATATATTCCAATATAAATAAATTGGCTAAGTATTGTATGTATTAGGCGCACTATGCATTCTATTATATATTTTAGAACCATGTAATTTATTGTATTAGAATATGCAACTTATTTATATTGAACCGTGTAATTATTAATATGAGAAATAAATTACACAATTAAGTATAAACAATTAATTTCATATTTGTGAACTACATTGAAATAATAATTAGTGAGAATATATTAGTATAGGACCGAAATACACACACATTACGTACACACACATGGATGGGCAGGAATGAGAAAAAGTGGGGGGCGTGCATGATGATCAAAGAATTCTTTGCCTCCCAATCTCTCCACACGCTCTGCCGAAGAATTCCCTACTTTTTCCTTTAATATATACTTAAACTAAAAACCCATACACACATTTAAATACACATATCTCATCACATTTTTGAAGTGTTTTTTTCCGTCGTAGTATATACTAATTATAACATATATATTCATCATCACCATCTCCTGAAACAAAAACATGCCCACCCATACCTCATACATATATTATATCAATGTTTATTTCCTTTTCCTTTTCGTTTCTCACTAAAGTTGAAACTGTCAAAGCTCACTTCATCTCTATGCTGTCCCATTCCATGACCCAAATACTTTTTTTTTTGGGAATCAAAATAATTATTTGATGTTTTAGAAAAAAGTTACTCCATCCGTTCCATGAGGACTTGAACACTGAAAATGATACACAAACCAAGTAAAATGAGTTTAAGTGGAATAAAATAAGGGTGTTGTGAGTGTATTAATATTATGTTTGTTTCCATTTTGGGAATGTTCAAGTAATGTTGAGACGTCCAAATAAGACAAGTATTCAAGTAATGTTGGGACGGGGGAGTACATTTTTTCTCTCCTTTACTCCTATCTATTTCAATATTTAGTAATACTCTTGTGAACCAAGTCTATGCATGAACTATATCACTGTTATGTGTAAAAACTATCACTGTTATGCACAAAAACTTTCCTTGTGTAAAAATATAAAATATTTTTTAAACAGTGATTATTTTTGTGCATAATAGTGATAGTTTTTGTGCATAATTAACAGTGAGAGTTTTTGTAAATAATTGTGATACTAAAAAAATCAAGTTCACAGTGAACTCGGTTTCACGCAAGTTTTTATCTTCAATATTCAATATATATGAATTTACTAGTTACCATTTCTCACGATAATTAAACAAACCATCCTCACTTTACATGTATCTAATTTTTTTGAAAGGGGAATAAGTTTTACATAAAAATATGTGAAATTAATTAAGAAGTTTGACTTTTTACTACAAAATGTATATTCATAATACTGAAGGGTGTGACTTATATTACAACAGTGGGTATTAGAAGTGATAATTAAAGAATGTGTACAAAAGAGTATTAATTAATCGTGATAGATGAAGGGTCAAGCCTGTAAAAAAAAAAAAAAAATCAGTTTTACGATGAATAAATTTCACAGCATACCAACTCTTTGGCTTAATTAATATTGGTTATTCTATATAAATACTAAACAAAATATGATTTTCATCAGAGTTGGTTTTCCCATGAACCATGCCTATGCTATGAACTTGGATTATTTGACAAATTTCACTTATTTTCAACACATTTTTCTAAATCATTAAACTTGACCCGTATTATATTTTAGATGAGGTAAAATACCATGAATTAAAAATATGGTTCATAGCATGAACCAGAACTATACAAGTTTTTGTCAATTCATCCCAGTATAAAATAGAAATCTTAATAAGTCAATTTAAATATATATATATATATATGTCGGAATTCGATTTTAATATTTATAGGTATTTACTCAAAAGTTCATTTATAATATTCTCAATCATTAGGGAAAAAAAAGAAAAGAAAAAGGAAATTGAACATTATTTGGACTGATGCTGTTCTTTTTAGAATTGAGCGTAGTTTGTAATGCAGGCAGACAAACCGTGGATTAATCACAAGGCGACATTGATTCCCCAAATTCCAAGAAAATAGATTCATCACCTCCCTTTTTCCCAAATATTTTATAATAAATGAAAAAAAAAATCATCATTCTATTCAGTTGTAGCTACTAGGGGCTGTCTGGTCATTTGCATTCTGATTACACATTAGGATATTTTGATATAATCAGTATATATATTTATCGACCCTTGACTACAATTTTTCATAAACTTCTAAGGAATTTCTTATTTTATATATATGAAGAAAGATATATATAATTCAGTATTTTATTGGTTAATTAAAGAATCCTACAAATTTTAGAGTTGCTATCATGTCAAGTCCATGTTTCAAAAATTGTGAAAACATGTCACAATAAGGTGAAATTTGGAAGGAAAGAAAATGTCATCCATTGATCTTGTCATGATCGGGTGAGATTCCATGTGTTTTAATTAGGGATATCATTTCTAAAATAATATCAAGATTCAAGAGTCGATGGCGCCTTTTTTAAATTTGAGCGTGTTTGTTAGTTTGTTGATCATATTCTTCTGATGCACTTCCAATTCTCCAATGATATGACGATAAATATAATAGTACCTACCAAGTCTAAAAAAAAGTAGTATATATTTTAAATTTAACACTACTAAATATTCATGGTTGTCTTCCCTTTTTTCATGTTTTGTATTTCATTGTGTTTCACTCTATTGAATTTTTCACATATAGACCCAAAATATGGTGGTTCATTAATTTATTTTTTGAAAGGTATTATTTTACATGACATTAATCCATATTTTAAAATATAAAATAGAACACCAATTATAAAACACGTGATCTCGTTCCCTTGATCGCAGCTAAATAACTCTCGATTCTACTGTATATATACATCCCAAAAATATTTTGGACAAAAATAATTTTAAGGTAAATGTCTTATATTACCCAGAATTTATGAGTTAATATCTTGTTTCTAATTAAATAAAACTGTAGCGCACAATATATATACATCCTACTATGTTGTCTGATCCATGGAATGGGAAGAGTTAACTTAATGTCTCTATTGCTGCTAAATACAATTGTTCCAAAAGCTAAAGGTTGAAAACAATGAATTTTAATTATTAGTGTACCCAATTCCAATAGTTTATGAGAAGCTATTTATGGCCTCTTATGGAGGCTGAAAGCAACTAATATGGTGATTGTTGGTTCTTCATTTCTTAAATTTTGAGTTTAGTATTATTTGTTGATTCATCGTCGCATTGATCTTTAATAAACCTGCATATATTTAGAATAGGAGCATGAATTTGCAAAAATATGTATGAAGACTTTAGGAATATACCATCGCATTGATCTTCAATAAACTTGCATATTGTTTATAATTTTAATTTTAATGGAGAAGAAGGGGAAATAATTTTAATTTTTTATTAGTTTATTAAACAAAAAATATATATGGAAAATCTAATTAAGATTTTTTTCTATAATTAAGTAAATTAATTAAATTAATGCTAGGTGGCTTGCCACATCACCGATTTGGCTTCATAAGGAGGCTAATATTCAGTTTATATCAAAACTCTATAAATATATGTAAGTTCTATTAAACAAATTGGTTCGTGTTTTTTTGTTAATGTCTTTATCAATTATAGATCAGGTTTCGATTTTTGTTGGTCACACTTTTTTTTATCAGGTTTCGATTTGTGTTGGTCACACTTTCGTTCTTTTTTTTCTTTTCCTTTCTTGTAGTACTAATTATTGGTCACACTTCCGTTTCTTTTTTTTTTCTTTCTTTTAGTACAAATTATTAATTGGGGCTTGGACCGCTTGGTATTGAAAGGCATTCCTTCAGTTATAAACCAGGTTGTGATTCCATTTGGTCACACTTATTGTTGGAACCACGTTCATTAATAATTTGATTTTAAACACATTTTATGAATAATATTTACTAAATTCACATTTGTTTATTTAATAATTTAATTTATAAATAAAAGTTTTCTTAGACAATGAGATCAATAATTATTTTAAATATTATATTAACTAAATAAATTATAATGTAATAAAGTTAATTTATAATAGTATATATTTTAATTTTTTTAACTTTTTCTGTTGGGTCTCCCCAAACAAAACTTGTGGCTCCGTCGCTGCGTTAAATTGCAGTTGTATTATTTAAAATGATAAAGAAGCTCTTTGAAATAGAACATGGAAAGTAAACTCTAGTCAAAAAAGGGTTGGAACGACGTGTATATAATGACTTGTTTTATTTTTCTACTAATTAAGGAGTACCGGTCTTCTCGTGTATTACATAATTTACATATATAATTCTCGTCAATGTTTGGCTTAAATACAAAATTAATCAGGATAAAAACTTGTATGCAATATTGCATACAAGTGATATGTGCAATTGGATTTTTTTTTTCGCGGGTCAAATAATAGGGCCGGGTTAGGGCAAATTACTGGCGGGTTAATGGGCTTCCTCCTTCACCTTCACGACTTGCGCAGTCAGGGTAAATTTCTTCTTCTTCACGCTCGCGCACTCACACGCAGATTTCTTCTTCTTCTTCTTCCTCTTATCGCGTTGCAACAAACGAGATCAGATCGTCGTTGATTTTGATGGTGGTGCGTATCTAGGTTTTTCCTCTTCTTCTCTTGTTCTTCATTTTCTCTTTCTCTTCCATATTCTTTTTGTTTTCTTCAATTTTTTCATCCTCGCAATTTTACAGGTGATTTCCTATGGTTTTGTGAAGCAGTTTTTCAGATCCTTCTGCACTATTTCTGTTTTTTGTAAATCTGTAATTTTGGACTGAAGATTTTTTTCGCGTCTGTACTATTTTTTTTATGTAGTAACACACTTTTGCTTATATGGTAACACTCCTTTTGTTCATGCAGTAACACATCAAGTTGTTCTTTAAATCTGTAATTTTAGACTGGAATTTCTTTTCGCGCTTGTATTGGTTTTATTTATGTGGTAATATGTTTTTCTTTATATGGTAACACTTTTTGTTCATGTAGTAACACGTGTTTTTTTAGTAATATGTAACACTGTTCATATATCGTCGTAATACTATGTGAATACGCATGTGTTACCATATGAATAATAATGTGTTACCATGTGACCCATGTTACGTTATGAATATTTATGTGTTACGATATGTTTTATTAAATGTTACGTAAGATATGAAGTTTTTTCAATATAACAATGTAGTAACACTTATACATAGATGTAGTAACACACAAAAATTTGACAAAAAATAAATAAAATTTAATATAACAATGTAGTAACACAAATATATAGATGTAGTAACACACAAAAAATTAACAAAAAATAAATAAAATTTAATATAACAATGTAGTAACACACAAAAAATTGACCAAAAAAAATAAAATAAAATTATGTGTTCAGTAGGATTTGAACCTACAACTAAATACAAGGACGGACCTACCTTGGGGCCAAGGGGGTCACTGGGCCCCCCTGACCCCACTTGAATGTCTTATATATATATACATTTATAATTAAGACACATCTGTATGGAACCGATCTGTAGTAAAAGCGCCAAGATAAATTGTGTATTAATTTCTAATATTTTGGAAGGATGAGTATTATTTGTGTTATAGATTATACCCTATATCATGTATAAAACCATCTCATACGAATGTCTGTCTCCTTTAAACAAAGTATTATGTGCATCATGTTCACTGTACACCACTATTACTAATCCTTGTAAAAATCAACACTCTATAAATAAAATGTTGACAAAATAGAGAAAGAATATGTATAATTCACATTTTCAATATACATATAAATGTATTCGACTCTGTTAATATAAAGATGTTTAGTCCAAATAATTTTCGAAAATATATAAAAATTCTAAAGTGCATTTAGCTACACTATGTTATAAATTGGGCCCCCCTCGGTAAAATTTATGGGTCCGTCCCTGACTAAATACATTAACAACAAACCTGAACCACTAGGCTACAATACATATTTAATAAATATATCCTTTTATTAATACATATTAAATCCGTAACTTGCGCAAGCCCACAACCCACCCTCTTGCAACAGCCGACCAGCGCGACCCATTAATTTTAAGCCAATTTGCCTTTGATTGTGATGTATCAGCACACTTATTTAATTTCTTAATATTTCACACTATCCTTCTCAATAATTTGATGCAACCAGCCAAACTATCGATTTGGACAATTATTCTTATAATAATTCTATTTTAAATATTACTATCAATGATGCTAATTTAGTAGTAGGTAACTAGCTATCCTTTTAAAGGTTTTTTTGGAACCCAGATATCCTTTTAAAGTTAAAGATCCCAACTTAATAAATCCCAAATCCCTTTGAGGACAATTCAGTTCGTATTTGGTTACAAGTAGGGACGGATCTAAAACTTTTAAGAACATATAAGGGTACATTAGGAAAAAGAAAAAAAGAAGTAAAAACTACAATTAATTTTAAATAATGTGATTTGTCTTCCTCTGATTTAATAAAAAAGAAATTATTGAAGTATAAAATAGTGTAAGGCGTCAAGCATGTTACGCGACTGATACAATTAAATAAATTTATTTTGTTCAACACTAATCCGATTTAAATTTTTTCTACCAATTCATGCATTTTATCAATAACAAAAGATGGACTCTTCGTCGAATTTCATTTCCCCACACTGTAATAAAATAAATATAATAATAACTTTTTCCTTTTGTAACCCACAAAAACGAGGGGTCTCCATTATCGAATACTTCTCTGTTACTCTATCCCCACCAAAAAAAGAATAAAAAACCCAAAAATGGACCCTGTGGAAAGACTTCCAATCACTGCATAACATGGGTGGGGACTCAATGTTTTAAAAGGCGGGTTGGATCGGTCGCTCAACGAATCAATTAAAAGTGTTAGACCGTTTGACTTTCGAACCGTCCATAAAACGCTCAGAAGCAGCAAAAACGACAAAAAATGCTCAACGGTCGAATCGGTCAACTTGTCGTTTTGACATTATTTGGAAAAAAAAAAATTTAAGGGCTATTTTGCAAAATTTTAGTACTTATTGAAGGGTCCTCTTGCAATTTTAGGGGCAATTTTGTAATTTTAAGGAATTATTTTAAAAAATTAAATTTGAGGGACTATTATTTAAATAAATATAAATAATTATCTATAATTTATATGTATTTCATTTTATATTATGTTATTATGACTTCATACCAGCTCAACCATTTGAATAAAGGTTCGACCCGGTCGAACCCGATTCAACCGAAACAGCTAAAATTGTTCGGGTCAATTTCAGCTTCCGCTTTTAAAAAATATTCGAGTGTATCTCATGTGCATTCAAGTGTACCCTGCACGCATAATGTATTTTTCGAACAATGCAACTTGTTTATGTTGAACCGTGCAACTATTTTTCCATATTAATAGTTGCACAGTTAAGTATAAATAAGTTGTATCTTTCAGTATAATAAATTGGGTGATTCTAAAATGCACTATGAACGCACGGTGCACCTAAAAGCATACAAAAATCAACCTAAATATTCAAGTATACATGCAAGCGAAATCATGTCTCTTGTGCTTATTTACCAAAGATTAAATTGGCATGAATTTGGTTCCACATCAGTACTTTATGGTAAATTTGTCACCGTGGACCATTAACAATGTGGGTGTGCGAGGACGCGTTTGTGATTAACAATTGCACCGTTAAATATTGAAGAAGATCCAAATCCAATTCGCATTGCATTATGATATTAATATGAAACGCATTCATACGCGTCTTGAAAAATTTCACAAAAACAATTTTCAAAATTATTTTTTTCTTTTCTATTTAAATTGTGAGATTGATTTTCTTTTTATAATGATCATGGCCCACTTTATGGACTTTGAAGATTCTTAAGATTAAATCTGCAGATGCAAACTAAAAGATGGAGACAATTTGGTATACAGATTTCCGAGCTTCAACACGAACGGAAATTAATGGTCGTTTGTGAGATGTGTCATGTGAATCGTGATGCATAAAAAAACAGAAAAGTCAACGCTATAAAATGTGCATATTTAATACTCCTAGAATTTTCTAATTTATCACTTGAACTCTGAAGAGCTGGTCAATGGGAGAAATAGAACATTCTCTTTTAAATTAAAAATATAAATTAACCAAACACCCCGAAGTCAAACCCCAAAATAAACAAGTACACTAATTAAATTTAAATATTTATATTTAGGATTTAATTTGATGTTATAATATTTAGAATTTATTTACATTTCTTATTTTCTGAATTAATTTAATATTATAAATAGACATTCTTATTATTGTAAAATACAAGAAAATTAATTTAATATTATACATAAACATTCTTATTATTGTAAAATACAACGGTATTCTGGAGAGTGTGAACATAATTTGATTCGTCACTTTTCCAGTATTCTTAAAATCAACGAAATTAGTGTGTTATTGGATTCTACGTGTTTATCTTCTTTATTGTACACTCTTGTTGCCTGCACAGTATTGATTTTATAAATTATCAAACTTTATACAAATTTTGTTACTATTAATCATTGAATTTCATTACAATGTGTAATTGATTAAAAATCAATGTACAGATAATATAAATATAGAGAAAAAATAAAATCAACCTACATTACAGTATGTTTTTAACTGTTGACATGGTTTAGTAACTGCAAATCTCTAAACTATTTAAAATAAAATTAAATAGAATAGTAATAGTTTGATTTGAAAAGGTCAAACAGTACACAAATAATTTCATCCCAGCCCAGGAATTATCAGTTGGAATTTCCTGTGAAGTTCAATTGCAGCTCCTAAATGAATTTAACAAGAGGAGAACTAATAATACCATTAGGTAACAAAAAAAAAAATCCACTTTCCCAGGTGATAATCAAATTTTAGGGGAAAAAGTACTAAAAATATTGTGATACATACATACAGTTTAGCCAAGTAATGCAAAATTATTATAAAAAACTTACCAAGATGAAAAATCTTTAAGTTCTCCACCTGACCCGCCCAGTTTTCTCTTCTTCCCCACAGGCCCAGTTGGGATATCACTATCAAGACTAGCAACAGCTGCAGTCTGTCCAATTCTTGCTTTCAGGTACTTTCCGACCCCACCACCACCAACAGACGGAGTCACTGGATTGCTGTACCACGAACCGATCTTTTCCTGAAGCATGTTAACAACGAGATAAGAACCTTAACGTACAGAAGAAAATCATGGATTTGAATATATATTATGTCAAAAAATGGAAAACTAACATTCTCTTCATCCTCGGCATTTTTTTCCTCTTTGGTCTTCTCTTGCTCCTCCTCCTCCTCCTCATCAAGTTCAGCGTAAGGATTTACGTATATATCAACATTGATAATCTTGATCTCTTCCTGAAGAGGCAACATAAAATAAATATACGGACATAAAATTAAAGCTAGGAGTCGTTATATGTGCACTGATGATTCTAAGAGTACTTAGTGGTAATACCATGTGAAGAAAGAATGCTTATGAAGGTTTCATTGCTGCAAAACTCACCATCTTTGAAGTTAGGGCAAAGTATAGGGTGAACAAGTTTCACGGTGAAACTGGTTAAGGAGTGTAACTTATATTACTAAAGAGTGTGACTTTTTATTATAAAGGGTGTGATTTTTTACTATAAAGGGTATTACTCATAAAAGTGAAGGGTGTGACTTATATTATAACAGAGGGTATCGTAGTGATAACTGAAGGGTTTGACTTATATTACTAAAGGGTGTGACTTATATATCGTAGTAATATACAAACGACGTTGTTAAATTCATGATTTTTGTTTCAAATATCCAAAAGCTTGGTTTAAAATGCAACGAGTCAAAGGTCGTTTTTTTAATGCACAAGTCAGCATGCCAAAACAACGTCATTCGTATATCGGGCAGGGCTCAAACTACCGGTGTCTCAATGCAATTGAGATGTAAGAGTCCTGATTTTATTTGCGATATCCAAAATATTGGTTTAAATTGTAATTAAGTGACAATTAAGCCTAAAATAAACTTAAAATGCCATATAATAAGCTTTACATCATGATGCTGCCTGAACTTCATTTCATGACACCAATCATTTTCAATGAACTGGAACTGTAAGAACAAATGGAACTGGATAATAACAGGAAAGGAAGGATTTTCTCTATTCTACCATATATTCCAAGATTTGTGCATAAAGGAAGTGTCCTTATGTAAATCAAAGAGTAAATTAAAGCTTGGACTTGTGTGTGTGTGTGAGAGAGAGAGAGAGAAGTGGGGTAGATTACGAACCAACGGTCGGTCGTGAATAAATCAACGGGTACTTTTTCCAATGCTGAAAGTGTCGTCAACCCTCCAACAACCATTCCAAAAACGGTATGCTTGAAATTTAAATGATTTGCAGATTTATATAGGATGAAAAATTGTGAACCGTTGGTGTGAGGACCAGAATTCGCCATGCTAACAACACCTCGTCCAGAATGAATCAATTTGGAGTTGAGCTCATCTTTGAAGGACTTCCCCCAGATTGACTCGCCTCCTCTCCCAGTTCCGGTAGGATCACCACCTTGAAGCATGAAGTTTCTACATATTGCGTGCAACAATACACGATGTCAAAACCTTGGGTACAATTCTTTTTAAAGAAAATGATAAATTAGCGAGTAAATTGCAAAATTGGTCCCGTATTTATTGGAAGTTGGCGATTTTAGTCTCACATGAATCAATTTTCTCTGTTATGTCCCATTCAAAATGATACAATTACTGACAAGGTTGCAGGATATTTGCTCACATGAGCTGCCAGAATTTCATGTAGCAAATAGACTAATGACTTGACGTAGCTTGAGTGGCATAATGAGACCCCAACATATTAATTTCAATTTTAAAAATCTTATTATCATCCTAAAACCAAATATTTATCAATGTAGGACGTCATGTTAGAAGTTATGGGACTTAATTGAGAAAATTGATTCGTACGGAACTAAAATCACCAACACCTAAGAAATATGGGACCATTTTTTAAATTTACTCATAACATAGCTATGGATTAAAATAAACTTCAAAATCACCTAATATTTCGGTGGAAAGAAACTCCATTATAATAACCACGCTCACAAAGAGTTATGAAGTTTTCACATGTCCTTGGAGTGAGGTCACAATGCAGCTCGATGTTGAGATCACCATGCGTTGTTTGCAGACGAACATATCCTTTCTTCTTGGGATTTTTCTCGACTTTAACGTATTCGTATTCGTTTTGAGTGACAGGATCATAAGACGTAGAAGTGAAAGAACGTGAAGCAGCACCAGTTGTGAAACGACTTTTAACCTGAAGAATTCAAATAAACACAATGGATCAACTACTAGAATTAATATATGGCCAGCCAATTATTAGTTAACACAATTCAATTTTTCCTTTTTTTATCTAGTAAATACATGGAAGCAACCATACAGTACAAAGACCGCAGATAACAAGAGTGGTCTTTGCTAAATAATGAAGAATGAGATGGGAAATTACATACTGACAACTCTAAAACATGAATTATGAAGTACTTGTGAGAAAGATATGTTAATCCATTAAAGAGTGGTTAGGCTAGAGCAGAACTCAAAATTTACATCACAGCAGTTGCCTTATATTTTCTCTGCCTAAAATTCCTCTTGGACTTCTAAGCATTTTTTGTGTAAAACAAAATAGTTTAACATCAGGAAATATATATAGAAGGAACCCACATAGTGCACTCAAGGCAGATAAAATGTTTTTGTTTTCCAACAAAAGATGTGGAGAATTCCTTAACAAAACAAATGTGAACATGCTTTTCATGGTATTACACTATGGTTGGTCGAAAACTGTACCTCCACCAAGAGAAGAAGAAGTTCTACTCAAATCAAGCATCTAAATCTCATACGAAGTAAAAACACATTGCTTTTACAATTCACATTCGGTGTTCCTAGATACATTATTTGAAAAAGGCTTAATTGCAGATAAAATCACAATCTTTTTAGAAATTGAAATCTGATCTAACTTTGAATCTACAAAAGCTCAATTTAAAAAATTTGGTCGCTCCTGCCCAGAATGAAATACCACCTACATGGCAATGAATAATTAATCATATTAACATGTTCAGATTTGTTCAGATAGCAACAAATAAGTAACAGTCATTTCCAGCAGGAGCGAATCTGCTCGTTGATTCGAATTGCCAAAAAAAAATAAATTAAGGTTTTGTTAACCAAGATTCAAAGGTTTAAATTAGATTGCAATTTGCAGAAAGTTTGTGGTTTTATATGCAATTAAGCCGCAAAAGAAAAACAAAGATGAAGTTTTCAAATTTGAAGAACTAACCAGCTTCGCATTTACAGGTTTCCTCTCACCAGCCATGTGCATTGCTATACGAGCAGCAGTTTTTTCACTAGCATCAGCTTTTGCAGCAGCAGCACTTCTTCCATGCACTGCAGCAGATGCAGCATCAACAATACTGTATGCCTGCTTAGGCTTCTTATCATCATCTTTTATACGTGATCTTGCTTCTAAATTTTTTGCAAGGGCAGCAGATCTCTCGTTTTTAGCCTTGTCTCCACCACCACCATGTAATGCAATCTCTTTTGCTTTCTCTGTTCCAAGCTCCTTAAGCATTTGCTTTATATCCCCAATAACATTTATATTGTAAGACGGGTCAGATTCCATTTTCTTTAATTCTGCGATAGAACAAAGATAATGGTTTTCCAATTATAAGCTAAATAAGACAAGAGGCGGGTCATGATAATATAAAGGGTATGACTGTTCACCTTCATCATCAATTTTTAAATTTTTCTTGACGTGGTCGAATTCCCCGAGAACCTTGCTATCAAGTGCATTTGGATTCTGGACAGTAATATTCAGAACGTGTTTTAAGACATCATACTCTAATAACAAACTTGTATACACAAACTTTAACCAACCATTAGTGAGTTTGAAATAAGTTCTTACCTGAATGGTTATAATGTCTTCTCTAGTGAATGGCTCATCAGTGAGAAGCTCCTTCCAGTTCTTAGTTTTTATGTTTAATTCCTTAATTGCCTGGACAGTAGGCAAGCAACAGTTTAGTGAATTATGGTAAATTGAATGGTTATACAAGACTAGTAAATTGAAAAGGAACGTACCTCATAACAAAACACGTTTCCAGTAGTTTTAACAGCAACTAAGTGTGTGAACTCTGTGAAAACCTTATTTAGAACAGGGCAATGAAACTCTCCTGTCAATTGGGGGAAAAAAAAAAGAAAAATCAATTATAACTAATTTGGCATCAAAGTTTGGGAAATAGTGGCTGTAAAGAAAGCACAGTTAAAAACAATTAAAGGTCGGTCCTAAAACTACATACTTTAATAATAGTCTTTTGTTCACCATCCTAGTAGAAGGTCTATTCTTCCCCTTGCCAGAGTAGGAGTAACTGCCTCCATGTAGCTCCATTCTTATAAGGCGTTAATTCACTTCATGTATAAGTCATACTCAGATTAATAATTGACAAAGTAACATAAAGCCTACTCCCTCCGTACCCTTGTAGGGTACCCATTTTGCCAAAACGGGCATCCCAAATATAAGTTACCTATTTCATTTTTTGGCAAAATGTGTCCCCACCTTTTCTCTCTCAACCTTATTTTCTCTCTATCTCTCTCTCTCTCTACCTTTTCTCTTTCCTATCACATATTACACCCCGCTACACATATAAATACAATATTCCTTAAAACTTGTGCAAAAAGCAAACGGGTAGCTTATAAGGGGGCGGAGGGAGTACATGATTCGACACATGATCAATAAAATTGAGATAGAATCCAACAAATTGCCAATCACAATTATGGTTTATTATTACGTTTGTTATAATCTACTGAAGAGAAAAAGTTGGGAGTTTCCAACACAAATAATAGCACAAGGCTGCTGATTGGATAGCTTTATTTACAGGGAATGAGTATGTATCTTTAGACCCAACTCCCATAGAAAAAATTACAGTAAAGGGTTTATATTTACTAGAAGCCCTCTCTATCCATATGGCAAAGAACATGGGGTAAAGAATAATGAACTTTTATCCTGACATACTTATATCTTTGCTCAAGAAAATTCTTAAGTTGCATCTGCAATAGAACAATTAAAACAGAAATTATAACTCATAATTAAGGTAAATTACAGCTACATTATTACTTATTAGGTTAAGTATTACGATGAGATAGAAACAACATCAGGAGAATGCTTGGAGATTGATTCTTTTTATATTTTAAAAAGGAACTAAATGAGATTCTGCCCATGGCCCATGCAGTATTTTCTCCGTGATTAGTGCACAAACTTTACCGCAATTTTTCGTTAATTAACTACAAAATACTAGCTAAGTTCAAACCTGCAGAGCACTGACCTGTCTACTGGAAATAACGATGACTGAAGGAAGACAGACTAGTGATATTGTAATAAGTAAAATCCAACACTTATTTGCACCATTCAAACTTCAAAGAATCCAAGAACTTTGTTTCTATTCAACCAAAAGACGTTATAAAATCGTCTCTTTCTACTACATCACATATTTAAGTCTCTTAATTTTCATCTTCAAACAACAATTGGTGCTTCCTCAATTGGAATGAGGAGCTTCAAATAGCTTCTATTTCATTCAAATGCACATGGAATTGGAATTATGCCGAGCCAAAACCTATGCAACTTAGTATCAGTAGTTCAAATTCCAATCTGAATTAACATATCAAACACAACACGAAGATGGACAGAGTAGATAGAACTACCTTCTGAATTCTTGTGGAAAGTAAGTTGAAACAAATCCTCTTGCTTGAGCGGAACTCCAGTTACGGGATGTCTCCCATACTTCTTGAGGTATGGGATTATCTGCCTAAACACAATCTAACACGTTAGCATTAAAATCCATTAATTTTAGCCATCAATTCACTAATCACTGATTAAACCAAAACCGCTAGCTTACAAAAATTAGAAAAAATACTTACATGATGTCAAATACACTGCCATCCGCAGTGCAAACCGGAACTTCAAACGGCGTAAAGGTGAGACTGCATTGGAATCGCAGAAATCGGTCAAACAGAATCACAATAATTACAGAGAGCTAGCTAGTAAATATTAAGGCGAAAGGGAGAGAAAATTACGCGCAGCAATAGAAAGGGAGGCGTTTGAAAGGGGTGCCGTATTCTTTAGATTTGGCGCCGCCCCACTCGGTTGCCCACTCCGTCTTCGTTATGAACATCCGGTCCTTGCTGTGCTGCTTCTTCCCCATTTTTGCTGAGTTGTTCTTGACCTAATGGTTCGATTGATTATGTTATAAGTTGGGGGCTTTGCGATATTGATTGATTCGATGCAAATAGTGGAGTTTCGAATGTTTTGAAAGGCGGTGAATAGGATTCGCGGCCGGTGAGACGGCGAGTTTGTGTGGGTGGGGTAGTAATTTGGG
The DNA here is from genome assembly GCA_037126765.1 of Stenogyne calaminthoides. Classification (NCBI taxonomy): domain Eukaryota; kingdom Viridiplantae; phylum Streptophyta; class Magnoliopsida; order Lamiales; family Lamiaceae; genus Stenogyne; species Stenogyne calaminthoides. The sequence goes on from JBBCBC010000003.1 coordinate 20,867,948, forward strand.
TGGAAGAGTGACTTATTAATTTGAAGTCTATTATTATTATTTTTATTTTATTTTTTTGAGCTCTGAAGTCTAGTATTTAATTACTATTTATTAGGAGTACCATGTTGTTTACTTATAAAAAGTATATATATGTATATATTTTATTTTTAACTTCCAAGAAATTTATATTATTGGCACACAAGTAGAAATGTAAAGATCACAAAGTAGGATGGTTCATTCCAATTATTAGGATTCTCATTTTTTTTTCAAAAAAATTATTATTCATTAAAAAAGAGTAGTTGGGTATAAGGAATACCCATTACAAAGTAAGCATTGTAAAACTGTACAAAGAGCTGACAATAATCTAGGATTTTTCTAGAATCGGTGATCCACTAATTGAAAGTGAAATCACAAAAAGAAGGGAATTTAATTGAACAAAAACTCCATAATCTCTCTTTTATTTCTTCCATTAACTTCTCCTCTTCAAAGGGAATGCCTTCAAAAATAAGTTTGTTTCTACTATTCAAATGATCCAAACAATGCATATCCACAAGCTCAATCGCAAAATTACGCCTATTCTTACCAATAGGAAGACCCGAATGAATATTGAAATGTTCAAAAGTTCGGATGTGAGATGTCGTTGAAAATCCAAACCAATTGTAACATGCCGCCCAAATGCTTGCTGATTTGCTACAATCGAGAAAAAGGTGAGATGTAGTCTCTGTTGCATTGTTGCAAAGAGAGCACATTAAATTGGCATTGTGATCCAGAATTTTTCACTTGGCCAGATTGTATTTTGTTGGTAACCGATCCCATAAGAATCTCCACGCCATAGTTACTGTCTTAATTGGTGTAATTTTGCTCCACACTCTATTGAAAGTCGATCAAACCACCAGATTTGGGAGGTTATCATCAGGTGGACAACTTAGTAGATGACAAGCCTCTTTCGTTTTGAAACATCCGTCCAACAATATCTTCCATCTCCAAGTGTCTAAAATATTTTCTTTGAGAGGAACTTATTGATGAAACATTCAAAATCATTAATAGAAAGTATCTCGCGATCAAATAATGCCCTATTCTATTTTCATTCCCAATTCCAAGACCCCATTTCCCACGATCCCATCTCTCTAATCGATGTCTCCTTCACCGAGCTAAGATGAAAGAGCCTCGGGAATCTAATCTTAAGAGGAATAGGCCTTGCCCAAAGGCAGTGCCAAAAGCTCGTCTCACCCTCATCCCCCAAAGATCTCTCTAAACTCCCAATAGCCGCTTCTCTATCTCTCCAGGACACCATATTTATTATATCTCTCCACCATTTTAAAGTTCTATCTAACCAACCCTTTGGTACAAAACCCGTTTCCCCCATATTTTTATGTGACCATACAAAAATTTAATGACTCTAAACCACAAGCTATCTCCCTCTATCAAGTATCTCCACACTCATTTTCCCCAATAATGTCTTATTAAATAGACCCAAATCCCTGACACCCCCCCCCCCCCAAAAAAAAAAAGAAGAAAGATTTTTGTATGCAAATAGATTTCCAACTCACCTACACAGTTTTAGAATTATGCTCACACTCACCCCACAAAAATTTGTGTTGTAAAGATGGTAACATTTCAAGGTTTTTTTTTTTGGTAATTTATAAAAAGAGAGCTGATATATAGGCAACAAGAATAGGACCGCTTTTAAGAGAGTAATCCGTCCCCCGAAAAAGTTCTTCCGTCCTCCCAAGACTTCAATTTTTCTGGAATTTCTGAATCAAACTGCTATATTATTTCGACTGGCCGCACGACGCTCCCACATGGATAACTCAGGTAAGAGAAAAGTATTTCACAGATCACACAACTAACACTGCTGCCATCGACTCCATATTACTTATTTTCACGTTGTTTCCCATCAAACTGCATTTGTTGTAGTTGACTTTGAGCCCATATAATAGGTCGTGTTTTGCTTATTGTGTAGGAAACGAAAGTGGAAAGCAAGCGAAATGAAAGCAAAGAATCGATTTAAAAATTGCTTTGATCTAGAAAGATATTTGAGAATATGGATAAACTACATGAGGCTTCTCGAAAAGACAGTCGCAACCAAAAAAGAATCAACTCAATCGGAGTTTGGATCTTTCGAGTTATAAAAGAAAACAAAATCGATGCGACAAAAAAAAAAATACAAACTCGGCTCTATTCGCGAAAATTTAAATAGCAGCCCACAAAGCCCAAAGGTTGAGCGGCCCAATTGATTTTCAAAGTGGAGGTGCCTGTTTTGTACTACTCTTTTATCCCATCCAATCCAATCCAGCAAGTCAGACTTGAGAATCAAAAGAAGCATGCAGCAACCTAATTAATTGGGAATTACCATGAATTAACAAAGGAAGCAAGCTGCTGATTAATTATTTGGGCCTCACGCCCAATTTCCCTGTTCCACCTGTCCATTTTCCGCATTTCTCTCAAATGGTCAGAACATTTGGCGGTGAAAAGTGTTACTCAGATTAGCAATTCCTTTAGAATGGAAAATTAAAAAGCGCGACTTATGAGCGTGAGAATTAAAAGGCCAGTAGCAGAATTCCACCAGAGGCAGAAAAGAAAAAAGGCGGCAGTAGGAAGTTTTAGAAAAAGGTTTTAGATGGGGTCTTAGAATTACTCTTCCTCCGCACACACCAAAACAGCTAGTAGATAGATTTATTACTTTCTAGAGTAGATTTCTTTGGGTTTCAAAAGCAAAGACAAGATTCAAGGTGTAATCACTTATTAGGTTACTTCTATCATTTTTAACTGCTTTCTCTGGTTTAATTGCTATGTTTATGAGTTTATATCTTCTATTGCTTATGGGTTCAATTAAAATCATGATTGACTAAATTTTCTTGTGTTTGGGTGTTTAGAATTACGAGGGTTGTCGCGAGTCGTTTTGGTTGATGAATATTATGTGCATTAATTTGATTCATTTCATGAAACAAAAACATATCGTGTAAAATAAGCGATAAATAAGATGAATTTGTTGGGGTTAAATCGAAAATGACTACTCTCTGGGGGCATACCAAGCGGGATATAGTATTACGAGCTTTTCTGCGTCTGATTCTTGATACATCTTATGAAGATGAATCGATCGCAGATTAGCAAATGAGTTCTAGGGTTTCTCGTATATGTGAATAAACACTCTAATTTTTGGTTTCTCACCTCTCTAAAGGGATTTTTTGTAGGCTACTTTTTTTGGGATTATTTTACGAACCTCCTTCTTTTTTTTTTTTTCTTTTTTTTATAGCACTTGCAAGCATGAAATTTGGATTGGTATAGCATGTCTTTGGATTGGTATAGCAAGTCTTTGGAGTCTTTGGATCATGCAAGAACTCGGTGGTGTTGCCACGTTTCGACTTCATCTTCTAGATCGATCTTTGTACTAGCAAATGCGTAGGGACGCTCTTTTGATCGTCCAAATTAATCTTTTGTTCGGTTGGACTTTTTGTTCGCCCTTTAATCATGTCGGTTTTATTGTCGGTTTTATATTGAAAAATTGTCCTCCTCGAGCAAAGGCACCGATTTCCTCGGGATATTTGGGTCTTCGGGATATTTGAGCGTCGAGCACTCGACCCTTTAGGATGTCCGAGTTCTTCAGAGATCGAGTTGAACATCTTGACTGCTCTTTTAACTCCTTCTTTCCGTCCGAGTAGCGGATCGTTTGTTCGGATGGTGGCCGAGCAATTACGATCGGTTGGCGAACAAAAAGTAACTCATCCACCGGGCATGATTATTATATTCGAATATTACACGTGTCATTTTTTTGATGATCGATTAATCTCGATTTATTATATCGAACACAACAATACCCCCCAGTAGGGTCGCTTTTTGTATTCTACATTTACCATTAAAGTCTGATTGGGCCATGTTTGGCATCGCTCAATTCATTATTTGGATCTTTGAATTTGTACCCGATGTCCATATAAACCATATTTCTCCTTTAAACTTTTTCTCTTTCTCTCTGCTCTTTTATTGTCTTCCGCGTTCGAAAGTTTCCGGTGAAGGCTTCATTGTTCGTGAAGAAATTCATTAGTGTAATGCATGCATTCTTCTATTTTGTAATTATGGCCTCTTGTCAATTCCTCTGTTCAATCAGACCATCATAGTTCCTTCGCCTTCCCCTATTAGTAGAATCCCCGTAATAATGTAAGTACATCGGAGGCAAATGCCTCGAATTGAGATTAGTTGGCAATTTCGGCAACCATTTACCGTTCTTTCTTCCGACTCGATAAAGCCCAAAGCGAGTGGGATAGGGGTTTGACCCGTAATGATTAAATCGGACGATTTCGATTATGATTCTTCGCCCCAAATTCAAACTAGGTCTAGAAATTTATTGATAATGTTGATGTGAGCGAAATAATAATCTTCTTTGTGGGAAATTTTTGGCAATCAGTAAATTTAGCAGAATCGAACATAGGTGTAGATGGTGGGCAAAACTCGAACTTTGGTATACTGTTGGTGTCCCTCACGATCCAACATATAGCGAAGTACAATGCTCGTTATAATTTTGGTTTGCAGGAACAACCTCATAGGATTAGTGTAGAGAACGAGTACCAATGAGCAAAATAGCGAGCATAATTGATGTAGATATGCTATTTCATTTGCATAGAATTTATGAAACCCCTAAGGATGTCTTTTTCGGGCACCGGGTCTCGATGGTGGGTGACCAACCCCCGAGGGTTGTGTCGATGAATTTGGACACCATGGAGGGTGACCTTCGATTTCCTCTCCATCGGCAATCACCCGTTTGCTCGTGGAGTGGAATATCACCATTCTGTGACTTAAACCGAAGCGGATGGCATATGATTATGAGTTTTTTTTTGACTTTGTTCGGCAAAATGAAGCCAAGGTATTATCCTTCAAAATTTGAACTCTTTCGGTTAGTGCACTTGATTTCGTCCGAGGGGCTTAACACGGATGGTTGTTTATGCAAGCTAACGCCGAAGTGCAAAATTATCGAGGATGTGCGAACAAAATCGATGATTGGAAAGAGAAGTTACGGTTCGTGAGGGGCAATTGGAAAAGCCCGGCCTGAAGGCGAGCCAAATGCTCGCTTGGACATCTAACGACCGGATTGTGTGAAGTAAGTGATTTTGTATCTTTCATTCTTCAATTTGTCTTGATTTTAACTCACTTTTTTATTTGGGGATTCTACTGCGACGGATAAGGAGACAAACAGCGGCTACTTCAAAGGCGTTTGGCGATTGATCTGGAATCTCGTTCGAAAGATCTGTGATAACTTTGAACACCGCCCGAACGAGAGAGAAAGAAAGGAGGTTTGTTCGTGCCTCCTCATCATCTTGTTCTTTGTTGATCCTTAGGTAAGGATTATCTTTTGTTTTTTGTATAAGTCTTGTGTCTTTTTGTTCGGGCCGTTACCCATTGATTTCGATTTCATTTTATTTATAGCTTTTTAAAATTTGTGACCATCATTTGTGAGTACATCTGAACACACTTTGAGATGGCTCAAGAAAAAAGGCCACGAGGAACTTGTTTCCGGATTCAGCCGAGGCGAGAGGCTCAAGACAGGTAGAGGGAGGCGAAGAGGCCAAACGACCCTCATCCCGGATTTGGAGAATCAAGTCGAGCCTGAGAGGGCTCTGATTAAATTCGCCGAACAAATTTGCGAACAAACTCCACCAAAAAAAAAGACCAAGGGTGGAGATCGTGAGCAGGGGCCAGCGAGCGAGGGCCGAGCGAGCGAGGGGCGAGCGAGCAAACTCGGACAAATCGATCCGTCGGTCGACTCGGACCCCCTCGTCGAGGCGATCAGGCTGGCCGCCTCTGTTGTTGGTCCCATTTCGCAGATTTAGCCGAAATGGAAGTTGTAATATCTTCTCCTCCTAAATTTGGACCCGATCATGGACTCCGTTAGACCCGAGCTCGTCTCTCGAAGATAAATCATTCTGGGATGGGATCCATTTCAGCGTGGGCGGTACATTTGCTTCATTCTGTTCTTTGCTTTGGTTTTAGTCGATATCTCTATACTCACTTGGTGAATATATATATATTTGTAGGTTGGCGGGTTGTAGCCCTTAATGCCCAACCTAAAAATTACTTTTTGCTTTCGCCAGTGTTCATAAAGTTCGAGCGTCTTGGGAGCATATTCAAAAAAGCTTGCCGGACTCTGTTCAAGCGTGGACTCTTGATCTGAAGGAGTCTACTACGGGTCCCACCCCCTTGGAAAATATCGTTTTTTTGGTGCTTGGTACAATCTATGGTCATTTCTTGAGAAAGCTTATGCTCAATCCGCTAACATCCAAGCCAATTATTTGGCTTTGATTAGAACTTTGAAGATAAAGTGATCGAGTGAGCGAGGTCAGGGATGAATCGAAATTGGCTCGAGAGCAAAGCTGTTTCAAGACAAGTTGGCGCCCAACGGAACTCGGGGAGGATCTTTCGCCCGATTTCAAGAGAATGCTCGCCCTAGCTCAAGAGGATGCTTTCGTCAAACAAAGAGAGGATTGAATCTGTCTCGGAGGAGGTGATCAATATCTGAAGGGCTCAAGAAGAAATGAATGTTGAGCCAGTAACCTCCGGGCTAGTGTTGAAAAAATGGAAAGTGAGAGGGGCGCGACTTGGCCAACAAACTCATCATTCTTTGAAGAGACTAATACTCGTTTAGGCCTCGAAAACTCAAAAGTCGCATGATGGCGAGTATATTGACTCCATGTCCAACTTCTCGTATATTTTGCGCTTTTTGCGATCTTTGACCGATCTTTAGCCACATACTTTCAATGAGCAAATTGCCCCCTCTCATATCCAAATTTTTGATGCACGGTTGATAACCCTCGGATCGCAACCTCAATGTCGGTTTGAATGGTGCGTGTGACTTTTCCGTTCTTCTGAAGGGATCAAAATTGACTATCGATTACGGATGAAGAGTAGAACTTCGAGACATTATTATTCTTGAGGTTCTTGATCAAAATCTTTCACCTTGAATCTGGGACAATCAGTCAGGACGAGCAAGAACCTCCTCGCAACCGAAAGCAAAATCGCCTCGTGAAGCATCGATACTGGACATTGAAGTTTGTTGGGGGACCGAACATAATGTGTTCGACATTTCTCTTCCGTCTACCCCAATTTTGACTTTGCACCTTGATGTCTTTTTTTCTTTGTAAAACTTGTGTAACTTTTTGTCTTCTTCACTTTTTAGTTCGAACAATATATCTTTAACTTTGTTTTCTTGTTGATACTTTTTCTTTTTGTCAGAACATTTTTTTCAATTGAGCGAATGGATTACATCTTGAACTATTTCCTCTAACTTTTGTTTGTTGAGGATGAATGTTGATACTTGTGTTGCTTGATATTTGCTTTGTTGCTTTGCGTTAAACTTTATTGCTTTCAGTTTTTGCCCATTTTTTTTGAATGAATTGAACATTGGGTTTACTATGCCCGCTCGACTTCTTTTCGGTTTTGATTGTCTTATTGACATTGCAATCGGTTGATCGTCTTATTTAGATCGACGACGGATGGGTTACTTTATGAACCCCCCTTTCTTGGTCTTGCGATCGTCTTATTTAGGTGCAATCACGCCATTACTCGGGCCGTCTTATTTAGGCTGCGACCCGCTTTTCGTCACCCATTTCGTCTTCTGGTGTATCTGTAAAGTACTAGTCGTCTTATCATTGCGGCGTACCCATTACCGCTTTTTTTTCTTTGCGGGGAATCGAATCTGAACTTCGTTAAATCGGTGAACTATAGACACTGGGCTCGTTCGTCTTTGTTGAATTCGTCGGCTTAGGTGCGACCTCAAATAGGCTTTGAACTAGAAACTCTTTTAGCGAACAAAAGTACATATATCTTTCTTTTTCTTTTTGCAACACTTTGTATTCTATTACATCGTTCATAAAGAAGACTATCTATTACACAACTATTGTTATCGGACCGGGTTTTGAATCTAAACCTTGTCTTGAGTAGACGGCCTCGCCTTGTCCGCGGAATTGATGTTGACAAGGATGTGGCACATCAGTGTCTACCTTTTTTTCTTTTTGTAACATGCTCGCAAAGAAGAAGATAAACTTTTGTCCCTCCGGACAAGTTGTGGTTATCTTGGTGACGCATGAGCATGAAGCATGTGGCGCGCATTCTGCTTTCTTTAAAATAGGTCTTGAGCAAACTTTTATTTCGCGACCATTCATCCCCTCGATAGATGCGAGCATCGGCGCCGACATCTTATTTTGGGCGGACACTATGACATCCCCCCGCCGGAGGAGATTTTGGGGATGCATGGGGACTCGTGGCTTAATGCATGCGTGGCGATGAGTAACGTGGAGTGGCAACCATGACTCTTCCGAGCATCTTGAGTCCGCAAGCGGGCTTCAACTTTCGCTTCGTAATGAATATGGGGTAAAAGACTTCGATCCGGACGGATGCTTTCGATTCAAATTTAAATGATTCTTTGAATCGAGAGTTTGATTCTTCTACGTCTGGGGCATACTAAACCATCTTCCTTCCGAGAATCGCAAAGATATTTTTCCTTTTTCTTCTTCATCTTTTTTTTTTTTTTTTTTCCCTTTTCTTAACCATAAGTATGCCCCTATTTATAGAACTGTCCCAAGCTAGTCTTTGGCATAGATATAAATTTAGTGCTAGCTCTCTTATTTTGCTCTCCTTTTTGATATCATTAGGAACTTTTTGATGACTCTTGCTCAAAAATTAACTCATCCTCGCATGGTTTGCCACCACTTGTCAACTCGCTCGACCGTATCTTCTATTGACAACTCGTTAAACCGTATCTCTGTCTGCGTCAATAGTGCTGCATCCATTTTTCTTGAAGATATGCATCGAAAATAATATATTCTTTTTTATGGTCGTCCTTTTCGTTTTTGAAGGCCTGAATGGTGATTGTGTTTCGCCAACAATATGCTCGCTTTATTTTTTTTAACTTTGTTAGGCCGATACTATACTCGCCTTTATTGATAATATTTTTTTTTCAAATTTGACGCGTTCACGAAATAAGACAATGGGACTCCATTCAGTCCTCCAAGTCATATGCCCGTTTGGTAAACATTACGTGACTCTGAAAAGGACCTTCCCATGCTCGACCGAACACACCACTGGGTACCCCATCGATCGCCTTAAAACCATTTCGCCCACATTGAACTGCGCATTAGGACTTTGGAATTATAAAACTTTTTCGATCTCTTTTTGTACATAGCATTCTTGAAATCGACCTCGTCCTTCTTTTCTTCCAACAGTGCGAATCGGAGCGGCGCTGGTCGTTAATATGCTCTCCGAAAGTCATTGTTCGATGACTTGGAATTTTGATTTATTTGGTATAACAACTTCGCACTAAATGCTAAAGCAAAAGGGGTCTCCATGATTGATGTTCGAAAGTTGTTCGATAAGCCCATAATATTTCGGGCAATTCTTGACCCATCCTCCCCCTTGGAATTATCAAGTCTAGCCTTGAGAGTATGCTTGATAATTTTATTAACAACTTCAACTTGACCGTTTATTTGGGGATAATATGGAGTTGAGTAGTGCTTTTTATGCCCAAATGAGCACAATTTTGTCTAAATTCACTTCCATCGAATTGTTTGCGTTATCATTGACCAATGATTGGGGAAGCCCAAATCGACAGATGATGCTTTTTCAAACAAAGTTCCACATCCTTTGTTCTAATTGATCTTGACAATGGCCTCGCTTACGCCCATTTAGTATAATAATCAACGGCCACCACAAAGATATCTAACTCCCGATGTGCCCAAAGAGGAAATGGGCCAATCAAATCGATCCCCATTTGGCAAAAGGCCATGGGCTATAAACCGACACCAATTCTTTGGAAATTTTATGAATAAGCGGAGCATGTACTGCATCGATGATGACGCGAGCATATCTTGGCGAATCCTTTTTGAGGTTCACAATAATAACCTTGTCGATTATTTTGTGTGCTAGGACAAGCCCACAGTATGATTTCCGCATACTCCGTCATGGATTTGTTGCGGAAGTACATGTCCTTCTTCAGAGTGATACACTTGAAGTGGAAGTGAAGCTTCTTTTGTACAAATGCTTCAAATCTATAATTGTATATCGAAGCGATGTAACTGAGGCCAGTAGCTTGTGCCCTATTCTCGGGAGAAGTCCCTTTTGTAAGTAACTCATTATTGGAGTCATCCAAGTTTCTTGTTAAGCTTGTTATTTGGGCGATCGTAGTGCAGGAGGCCCGATGGCGTCTGGTGTGGCGACCACAATGTCTGTTGTGTTAAATCCACTCCTTCTTGTTACCAGGCGTGCCAAAAGCATCGTGAATGAATTACCCAATCGTGGTAATTGTTCAATGAAAACTTGGTTAAAATCTTGAAAGCAACTCTTTTTGCTAGTTGTTGATATTGTGCCATTTGTTCGCCTCGGGCCTCATACTACTTTGTTACTTGATAAAGCGATTATCGAGAATCGCTATAGATCATCGACCCGAATTCCCATTGTCATTGCCATCGTAGTCCGGCGATCAAAGCTTCATATTGACCTCATTATTTGTAGCCGGAAATCAAATCGGATGGTTGTTATAGCGTTTACTGGTTGAAATTTTGATGAGAACCACGCTGCTAACAAACTCTTGAACTTGTTGATGAACCATCAACATACATGTGCCATGGTTGATCGACAATTTTTTAGAATTTGTGGATATGTCAACTCAACCATGAAATCGCCATAGCCGCTTCATTCTTTGTTAGATGGGCGAGCGTAATGCCGGGTATCTAACTCCACCGCCCATTTGAGCAACCGCCCGGTATACGGTCGATTGGAGGACTTCAAAGCGCCAATGGAAATGCGATCAATACCTCAACCGAAAGTGGTCGAAAAAAAAATATGGTGTAATTTTCGCTTTTTCATTCTGGCGTATGCTAATTTTTCGATGGAGGATACGGAGCTCGGCCTCTTTTTAAAGCACTTGGCTAACATAATAAATGGGCAAATGTGTGGTCCTTACGCGTCTGACGAGCACCTTGATCGCATGTTGGACCTTGACAAGATCTGAGATAGAGTTGTTCGCTGGGATAGGCTTAGGCGGTGTCCGAGTATCTGCGAGTCTTTGCTTTAATGATTCAAATGCATTTTGGCAATGCTCGGTCCATGAAATTTCCCTTCTTTAATGCATCAAAGAAAGGTTTACATTTGTCCCGGTTAAGTGATATAAACCGGCTCCGGAGGCTAATCGTCCGGTTAACTTTTGGACCTCTTTCAAATTTACGGGGGCTTGCATATCGAGCATGGCTTGAATCTTTGGCAGGTTCGCATCAATCCCAGATTGACTAACCATATGTCAGGAATTTCCTGAATGAATCAAATTTGCATTTCTTGGGATTTAACTTCATATTACACTTCCTCAATTATATCAAATGTTTGTGCGAGGTGGGTGATGTGGTCTTCCTTATGTTCGCTCTTTACCACAATATCATCGATATATACCTCAATTGTTCGGGCCGATGTGTTCGTCGAACATTTTGTTCCAAACGTTGATACGTTGCTCTCGGCATTCTTTAATCCGAATGGCGTGCGTTTATAAAGTACATGTTCTTTTCCTGCGAGAATGCGTATTCTTTTGATCGTCCGGATGCATCGATATTTGGTGATAACGTGACGCATCCATAAATGTCATGAGTTCATGGCCCATTTGTATTATCAACCAAATAATCAATGTGTGGCATCGAAAAATTATCTTTTGGACATGCCTTATTCAAATCGGTGAAATCAATACCACGGTCTCCAAGATCCATTTGATTTTGCGAGCGAGCCACGGGGTTCGCAAGCCATCTTGGGCATTTTACCTCTCGGATCGGTTTGTTGTCGGCGACTTTTTGATTTCATTATTCATCGCCGCATATTTTTTTTGGACTAAACTTTTGCGTTTTTGGACAAGCTGGAGCTTGTATTGGATCAAGGTTGAGGGTGGCGAGGGCATGCTCTGGATCTATTCAACCATGTCCTCGTGTGACCATGCGAACACATCTAAATTTGCTTGAAGGTAAGTAATTATTTCTGTTCGGATTGGTTCGGTAATTACGAACCAGCGAACACTTCTAACTTCAGTCTATTCGGTCGATCTTGATTGGCTCCGGTTGCTCAGCGAGGTCGCTTTTTGCTTTCTTTTTGCTTTCCAGGGTCTTGGATGGACCCCGGGGCTCATCATCAACCTCCATGGGTTCAAAACCTATCACGAGGCTCTAGGTCCGATTGCTTTCGTTCGGTGATCAATATTCATTTGATCTGGGAGATCGGGGAATTAGTTGTCTCCCGAAGTTTATGTTCGCGCCTTACGTGCTTTCGCGACGAATGGTTATGCTTTCATCGAACTTATGTTCGTCGGAAGATCTTTCGGTGAGATATTTGCTTTCATTTGCTAGGCTTATCAATCTCCCGTGTTCGCTCCATCATATTGCGATGCTTTGTCTTTTACGGTACACACGATAGCAAACAATCTCGAGCTTTCTTCCGATCTCCTTTTACGCTACTGTTCCATCTTGTGTTGGAAATTTAACACCGGTAATGTCGTGGAACAGGCCGCTTTGAATTCTGAATAAAAAAGCGGCGACCTAGAAACCCGTTATAAGTGGATGAACATCGAGCGATTACAAAATCTAACATTCTAGTTCGTCTAATGTCCGAATTCAAAGTTGATTCTAGCTCGACTCTAACCTAATCATACCATAGGGTCGGGATTCTGATTCCCCAAAACCCATTATAGTATGATTACATGGTTCAATATAATTGCTCAAATCCCCAACTTGTTTTTCCATCGGCGAAGGGTATTGACGAACAAAATGTTCGCATAAGCTCGATATCAACTAAGAGGCGATGTACCTTCAACCCAAGGAGGCGAGTAATCGATGGTTAAGGAGTCGTTGTGGGGAGTTATAATTCCGTCGAGATCGTCCTCCAGAAAATGATTTGGTGTGTAGGTGGGGAAGCTGGATGATGTGCTCGCCACCTTCTTTGATGATGGATGTTCTGCGTATGGCACGATCTCCATCTTTTTTGCGTCTGTTAGATAACGTTGGCACTGGTAACATCCACCCGCGGGGAGCATATTCGGGGCGTATCATGTGGATTTCTTGGCTTTCTCGACCCTCTTCCCACGATGGAGGCCCTCTTTTGGGCGTTCGGATCTCTTACGTGATTCTTGGGATCTTTGTCAAATGTTTGTTGACTTTTCGCTTTCCCTTTGATTTTCTATTTTTTACATTTTGCGAATCACATTCGAGAGCTTTTTAAGAAGCGGAAAAGCGATTCTCTTCATATAGCTTCAAAGTTGGCGGAGTAAATCGCGGCAAATTTTACGTATTGTGCCCGATGTACTCGTGATAATTCTGATATTTGGGCGTTAAGTCGATCTTATCCATTACAATTCTTCTTGGCACATCAACATGTCCCGATCTTTAATTTGATTAAAGATAGTTTTTGCTTAAAAGCCAAGAGACCGTGGGGCATTTCTTCTCTTCTTTCTTCAAAAAGGTTTGAAGGAATTTGGGGAAGTCTGTACCCCCTTCATTCGTCGTTTTTTTTTTAAAACTTTCCTAGCGATAGGCTCTGTCTCAATTGTGATTGTGCGAGCAAATCTTGCATGCATTTATGATTTTTATTTGCTCATTTCTCTAAACTCTGAGTATGAGTTGGCCAATCTTGATGCATGGCCTTCCACATATCTGTATTTAAAGTCGGGGCCTCCGAGCCACCGCGAGGATCTTAGCATCCTCTTCAAGCTGGGGCTCCATCATACAAACATTTATCAAATCTTTCTATGTATGATCGTCGGACTCACCTTTTAGTTGGGAAAAAGTCAGTACCTTTGTTTTGTTGCGAGGCGAGCACTACATGGATGAAAAGTGGGACAAAAATTACGCCCCATTTGTGCGAAAAGGCGTGATGGCCTTGGCGGGTAAAGTTGTAAACCACCTATGTGCCCGATCACCCAAAGTCATAGGGAATGACCCGGCGTTCGCGTCGCGTCTGTAGCCCCATCGCGATCATAAAGTCCGAATATTTCTTTGAGATGGACATGAGGATCCATTCAAAGATCGAAAATAGGAATTGGCGGTCGGGTCTTTGCGACTTTCTCTTGTACTTCCGCCGCCATGATCGTTGGTGATAATGGCGAGCAAAATGCGGTGCTTCGTTCGAGGTGGCCCTTAGTCGCGGTCGGATCGGCTGTAATCCTCGATGGCTTTTTGCATTTCCGCAAATTTTGTGGGGTGATAGACTTAGATTGGGGTTGTTTCCCATCATGAGGATCTCGTGGATCATGCTGCGTGATGGGGGCGATCCCCCTCTCCAAGTTTGTCCTTGACTACCTGATCGGTGATGGATAGACAACTTTGTTCATGGCCGATTTTTTTGTTAGGTATCACGGATGCTTTTGAAGATCACGAATGTGCGGGCATCTCTATTGGATGTCTCTTTTCTGGACCTATCGCCTATTATTGCCGATTCGGTCTTTGGCGGAGAGCCTCAAGCGTCAACGGCCGATGGTCTAGACCACTTGAGGTACATTCGTCATCCGACGTATCATCGGCTTTTTCTTTGGTCTGCTTTTGCGGTTTACTTTTTAGCTTGCTTTCATTTGTCGGGTGTATCGAGTGTTGCTCTTCTGCTTTTGAGCCTCTAACCCGTAATTCTTTTTACGCCCTCTCTTTACGTGCTCGCAACAAGAAAGTGATGGCTTTTAGTAACCGCCCGGATCATTGGCTATATCCTCAAGGTTAATAGTCTCCGTTTTGATCTTTATGAGGTGTGATTTGGGCCTCTCTCTACGGTCATATGGTCGAACTTTTGTTCCGACCTCTCCGTTTGTGTGTTCCTAGATTGAGGCATTTTATTTCTTTTTTACGCCTCGGCTAACTAGGGGTTCGTGTATGGGTTGGTTTTTGGATTTGGATTAAAAATTCAACGATGTTTTTGACGAATTTTTCTATTGCACCTCCTTCTAAGCGCCAATTATCGCGAGTCGTTTTGGTTGATGAATATTATGTGGCTAATTTGATTACAACTTCGCAAAACAAAACATATCGTGTAAAATAAGCGATAAATAAGATGAATTTGTTGACCCGGTTAAATCAAGAAATGACTACTCTGGGGCATACCAAGCGAGGATATAGTATTACGAGCTTTATCGCATAGTTCTTGATACATCTTATGAAGATGAATCGATGCATATTAGCAAATGAGTTCTAGGGTTTCGTATATGTGAATAAACACTCTAATTTTTCGGTTCTCGCCTCTCAAGGATTTTTGTGAAGCTCTTTTTTGGGATTATTTACGAACCTCCTTCTTCTTTTTTTTCTTTTTTTTAGCACTTGGCAAGCATGAAATTTTGGATTGGTATAGCATGTCTTTGGAGTCTTTGGATCATCAAGAACTCGGTGGTGTTGCCACGTTTCGACTTCATCTTCTAGATCGATCTTTGTACTAGCTTAAATGTCGTAGGGACGCTCTTTTGATCGTCCAAATTAATCTTTTGTTCGGTTGGACTTTTTGTTCGCCCCTTTAATCATGTCAGTTTTATTGTCAGTTTTATATTGAAAAATTGTCCTCCTCGAGCACACTGATTCCTCGGGATATTTGGGTCTTCGGGATATTTGAGCGTCGAGCACTCTGACCCTTTAGGATGTCGAGTTCTTGAGGAGATCGAGTTCGAACATCTTGACACAGCTCTTTTAACTCCTTCTTCCGTCCGAGTAAGCGGATCGTTTGTTCGGTAATTGGCCGAAACAATTACGATCGGTTGGCGAACAAAAAGTAACTCATCCACTGGGCATGATTATTATATTCGAATATTACACGTGTCGCTCTTTGATGATCGATTAATCCTGATTTATTATATCGAACACAACAAGGGTGATTGATTAATTGTTTTGATTATGAGTATTTACTTTTATTGATGGTTGTTTCATTAATTTGAAGGAATTTTCTTGTTCAATTTGGGTGGGTTATACTATTAGCTTGTGTGTTGAAGCTTGTTTATCGCATGAGAGTTGGGTAAGGCGGGATAACACATATAGATCTTGGTTTAAACAATTGAAATTGAGTCAATTATGTCCTATTGCAATGAGAGTTGGGTAGATATCTGCATAATAATCCCTCTAATTTACATTATCTTCTTGAGTTAGTACCTTGAGTGAAAATTGAAGAGAATATAGGAAAGTTAATCTTATTATACAAGTGGTAAAACACAGTGACATAGTAGCTAGATAATTAGAGGACCTTAACTGTGTGATTACCCGGGTTAGAAAAGGAAAATTTTCCTCTCGATCCTACGATTTTAAAAGACGTCGATTCCCATAAAATAAGTTTAAAAGAATACGCTAATGCAAATTGCAGATATACACCTATCGTACCTGAGTAATCAAATGACAGGTTTCAAAGTTCCAGCAACAAATTTTTTTTTTCAACGTCCGGAGATGACTCGACCAAATTGATAATTGCACACAACTGAATATTTTGTATCAGTAGTGGGAAAAAAACGAGTCAACCAAGTGAAAACAAAATTAACATAGAGATATACTAAAGTGCTGAGATGTAGCCAACCACTTTAAAGTGTAGATCGATATTCTCGGACCTCATCATCGGTACAAGAATAGAAAGAGCATTGCATTGAACAATATAGTGGACATGTCTAATTTGAATGGTTCATACTTCAGTATCTAGTGACAAATCATGTCTAACTAGGGGTGAGCATTTTATTATTTGGTTATCGAACCGAATTAGCAAAATCAAAATAATTGAAAAAGTTTACAATAATGAATCGAAATCAAACCATATGCTAAAAACTGATACTGATCATATTTTAAATTTAACTATTTTTAAAAATATTAGTGATAGAAGATAATATCTGTAATTATCTTTGTAAATTATGTAATTAATTTTATTTCTTAGAACAGAGTTCTGAAATTGAGTGAGTTTTCTTGCACACATTTTTGTCCCTGGAACTTAAGTTTGGACTTTATAATACAATCTAAGTGCCTGTTTGCAAGTACTATGGTAAAAGCAAAAACACTTTTTTCTAAAAAAAATAAAAATCACTTAAAACCTGTTTGCAACCACTTTTTTAAGTGCTTAAAATCTAATTTGGCCAAGCAGTAATTTTCTACTTCTAGCTTCTCCTTAAGCACTTCTCACACACCCCTAGGTAAAACACATTCCTTTTCAAATGCTACTTTTGTAAATTAAGTGATTTTTTTGCACACATATTCTTTTTTAATCACTACTTAAAATTCCTTTATTTCAAAACACTCATCATTTTCAATTTTACTACAAAAATTACTTAATAGCACTTTTTTTAGTGGAACTAATACTTGTAAACAGGCACTAAGTCTAGTCTAATAATATTCTCATTGCTAGTTTAATAGCGTTTTCAATGTGATTGGTCTATCACTAGTTCAAGTTTTAGAAGACATAATATTTTCCATTTTGATTCGATATTTAGTATCGACTATGATCGAACTAAGTTATTCCTCATATATATTCGACTTGAGTTTTGACTTTATCATAACATCTATATATAGGCTAATAGTGTATGTTTGGGTTTACGCTTTAGGTTTTGAAGTTTAAAACTCATTTTAATTTGGGTTTCTAAATCTAGTTTTAAAAATCTAATACTACACACATACACATTACCTATAAAATCTATTACTCAAAAAATAATATAATAATATAAAAATTTTAATTCTATCCTACGCAAAATTGAAAACAAACACGGAACTTATAAAAACCCTTGAATATTAAAAATTATTTTTAAAAGTTACTTAAAACCCAAAACAAACATACCCATAGTGTTCGAAATTGTGATTGATATAAACCTAGTTAAAGTTTTAGAAGACACAACACTTTCCACTTTGATACGATATTTGACATCAATGGTGATGAAACTTAGTTATTCTCCCTATCAATTCAATTTGAGTTTCAACTTTATAATATAATCTAATTGTAATCTAGTAGTGTTTTTATGTAATTGATTACACATTGTTGAAGTTTTTGAAGAAATAATATTTTTCACCTTAATTTAATATTTAGTGTCGACCATGATCGAACATTGTTATTATTCATATCAATTAGATTTGTGTTGGGAAATTTTGTATTAAGTTTTGATGGAAGTTCCAAAACAGGTTGTAATAGGACCAGTCAGATCTGTTAGCTGACTGATGATTTAGAATCAAATTAAGATGACCAGCTGAAATGTATAGATAGCTGATGTAAAAGATAGGTCACATATTGAGGGGGAACTCAATATGTATAGGTCAGGTCAAATTATCAGATGACCAGATAAGGTCAGATGATCAGAAGACTAAACAAGTCGAAGAAAAAGAAGAAGTCAGATGATCAGGTGAAGACATAAAAGCTCAAGTTCAGAAGACCTGAAGATCAGATGACGCAAGAAGACCAGAAGACTAGAAGACCTACATCAGCCGAGTCTGCAAATTGTGCTAAGACAATCTGCATCAGAAGACTCTATCGGAGTAGATCGATGGGTTATCGATCGGTCACTCACACTTAGTGTTAACCAAAATGTTACACGGATCATACAGAATCTTCTACAAGAAGAATGTCAAACTTTAGTTGGTAGAACAAACATGAAGTGTTGTACTTGTGAAACCAATGAGAGAAGCGACACGTCACGCAAAAAAGGCCGTACGCCTTTGCGGATTATTTTGACGCAAAGATAAAACGGCTACAAAGACACTTATTCACGCTTTCGGCCATACCGATCGATCGCGTCAAATCAATCCAGAATCTACCTAATATAGCCAGAAATTCAAATTGCTCTCCAACGGCTCTTTGATTTCGAGGTCTATATATATGGGATTACTCTTCATAATGAAGACACGGAAATTATCAAGAAGCTCAAACTATAGCAAAATTTCCATACGAAGAACACAAATTTGAAGAATATTTCTAAGTGTTCATCCCATTGTTCTTAGCATAGAAATCTCATCCTCTAGCTTTTGGCTACATAAACACTAGGATAGATTTCGGTTGGAACAACAACAAATCTTTACCCAAACCCAAAAGTTAGGTTAAGTTTGTTTTGCAAGATTCGGTACCAGGGTTTCTAGTTACGGTTTTCAGGATCGGTTGAGTGTGAACTCGTAAACATCTGTTGGGTGTTGGACTAACACGTTAAACTAAGTCGATCGGTTAAGTCGGTTTAGTTGGTGCCCCTTGTGATAGAAAGAGTGGGCGTGGGGTGGTTGTCGAACCACTATAAAAATCTTGTGTGCATTTACTGCTCTTTCTTGCTTTTACATTATTGCACATAACCGGGCTTAAACACGCATACATATTGCGTGTTAATATCGGTCAAGCACCAAAGCAAAGCGAACGTCGGTTGCCGGTTTAGTCGGTGATTAAAAGACTTGAGAATCGATTTGATAAAACCGGGTTTTCACGCGGGTACAAACTAAGCTTCCGCTGTCAGTTAAAGCGATAGATACATATCGACCGCCCTCGAGCGATCGATAAGTTGATATCGATCCAAACTGATTCACTTGCACTCTGATCAGGCAAACTGCAATCACACCTGATCTGCACGAAAAAGTTTTCAGAAGTCTATTCATCCCCCTCTAGACTTTTGCCCTCACAAAACCCGTTCGGGACCTACAAGTGGTATCAGAGCAGTGGTTCTACAGACCACTGGCTTTGAATATCATCGGTTCTTGAGGAAGAACCTTTGTGGTCACTTGAGGGCGATCTTGAAAAACTATTTTCAAATCTCATCCGTTTTCAAACTCACGATCAACATGGATAATACTTCGGGTATGTATCATGATTTGCCTAAATTTTCCATTGATGAGTATGCAGACTGGACGATATACATGAGCAACCATCTGGGATCTATAAGCGACAGAATGATGGAAGTTATTGAACGAAGACCCATCATCATCTATCATGACAACCCAGCTGTTGGAGGTGATCCAGATTTTGCAGTTGGAAATCTTATCAGAAAGAGTCCCGCACGATGGATCTTTGAAGAGAGAAAGTTGTACACTCTGGATACAATAGCCAGGCACATAATCATGAAGACCATGGACAAGATAACCAAAGAAAATATAAAGTATCTCAAGACAGCTAAACAGATGAGGGATACGCTTGCTGAAATGTGTGAAGGAAATGATCGATTAAAGATAGCGGTACCGCAAGTTTGAACCGGGTGAAATTCGAGAAACTTAAGATCTTTACCAAATGAAACCATCAATGAGCTCGATGGAAGAATCACCATGTCAGTCAACAAGCTACGGGAACTTGGACGAGAAATGTCAGATAAAGACATCAATTACAAGATCTTGAGATCTCTAACCAAGAAGTGGGATATGAAAGTCACTGTAATAAAGGATTGTCAAGATATTGCCAAGATGAAGCCAAGCAACCTTGTTCTGGAGTCTTAAAGCCACGAGGTCGATCTGATCGAAAGAGGGCAAGAAGAAGAAGACGAGTCACAATTGAAGCCACACCACCACATCAAAATCGGGTTGCATTCAAAACCGGTTGAAGAACTCAAAGTCTCATTGAAACTGTTGGAAATATTATAAGCCAAACTGAACAGATTGCTTTGCTAACCAGAAAACTTGAAAAATCTAACATTCAACTTGGTAAGTATCGCAGATTTTATAGGGATTATCAAAATAGCAGAGGAAGAGATAGGAGGCCAGCTGATAGATCTCCAGAAAGGACCAGATCTGATGACCGAAGAGATGATCGGTCTGATGAAAGAAGAGACAACAGATCTGAGAGAAGAAATTCTGATTACAATCAGACAGGTAAGTCACCTGACAGATTCTATAGACGGAATGACTCACCTGGCAGAAGAAGTTCCGTGGATCGTGAAGCATGTTTCAACTGCGGGAGAAAACCAGTCATTCAAGTAGTAGATTGCCGGACGACTCAAAAAAAGAAAGAGAAAGCGGAACATAAGAGAGCAATGCTATAGAGACAGGAAAGCCATGGTTGCTGATACATCAGGAATTGATGATTCTTATCTGCCTTCTGAGGATTTTGACTACTCATCAGTAGAGGACTTTTGTCTGATAAGCAACGCTGATGATTTCTACGACTACGATGATCTGATATTCTCTTCTGATGATGAAATCTGTCTGATGGCTAAGGAGGAAAACCAATCTGAGGTAACCTCTAAAACCTTACGCTTTTCGGTTTCCCACGGTATAATTAGCACTTTTCTTGCTGAGAGATTGACTTTGACTCTATTCTCGAAAGCAATTGCTTGATGATCTCTCTAACGAGAAACTTATACAATAGTGGAAGCTGAAAACGATAAGCTAAGGATTAAAAATACTCAAACTTGTTAAAAGAAAATGCTTTATCGAGAAAGCGGTGAACTAAAATCATTTGAAGTCGCTCGAAGGTAACTGAAGAACTGAAAGTTCTGAAAGTTAATTCTTTTGATTAGGAGAAACAGATTAAGGAACAACTAGCAATCAATAAACAACAAGCTGATGATTTTAAAATCTTACAAGCTAAGTTTGATGAACTCTTCCGACTACATGAGAGTCTCAAATTAACTGAGGATAGTTTACGTAAGAAAATAGAGGTTTTCATGAAATCTTCGAAAACCGTTCAGGATATGAACAACTATTTTTGAACGCCAACTAATAAGAAGGGAATTGGGTATGAAAACCCTTCTACATCCTCAAAAGCTCCGTCTGGTTCACTTCAAAAAGGTGTAATCAAACGAGTTTCGATATAGAGATACATAAAGCAAAATATGTATACGATAAGGAAAGAGACCTTTGAACAAGTAAGGCAAGTGCAAATCGGAAAAGGTAGAAATGGACTAATCGATTAAGCATCGGTAGAGGAATCAACAGAAGAACCTAGTTCTTCTGAAAAGACCTCAACCTGATCAGCAGATTAGGTATCAGAAAAGACAACCTGTCAAAGGGAAATCTAATCTGAAACCTAATCAGTGGTCACCGCCTAACAAGCTAAAAGGTAAATTTGCTAAGACCATTTATGCTAAAAAGATATGAATCTTTTAATGGTAGCAGTCGTACCTACCCTTACAATCAGAAACATAGGGCTGCTGCACCTGAGCCCCACTGGGTTAAAAGAAGACAAACAGCAAAGAAAAATCCCAAGTCTTCTGATTCACTCAAGGATCGCACAAATAATCATACTGATCAGAATGCATATGAAGAGATGTATGATTATGTAGATGTTTATGGGAGACAAATTAGACCTTTTGATCTATCTGATTACAATAGAAGTGCCCTGTTTGTATGGATCCCTAAAACCAACTCTAACCCCTCAGGACCCAATCCAAAAGGGGTACCTAAAGTCTGATTTGATTGCAGGTTCGCGTGGGTTTGGCCAACAAAAGAGGTGTACAAACAACTATCTGGTACATCGATAGTGGATGCTCAAGACATATGACTGGAAGCAAACATCTCATTAGCTCTTACACAGAACAAGAAGGCCCGCGTGTACTCTTTGGTGATGATAACTTTGGTTTTACTAGAGGATTAGGAACCTTAGAGAATGATGATGTACAGGTTACTGGAGTCTCGTATGTCGAAGGTTTAAAGCATAACATGTTATCAGCTTCACAATTCTGCGACAACGGATTCAGTGTTGAGTTCTCGACTGATCAGTGTACTATCAAGAATCGAGCTACTCAGCAGATCTTGTTAACTGGTTCAAGGAAAGGTACGATTTATACAACAGATTGGAACAGTTGTCCAAGAAATGCATGTCTGATTGTTAAGAGTTCCAAAAGTAGCAGTTGGCTCTGACACAAAAGAATGAGTCATCTGAACTTTAAAACTCTTAACAAGATA
The DNA here is from genome assembly GCA_037126765.1 of Stenogyne calaminthoides. Lineage (NCBI taxonomy): Eukaryota > Viridiplantae > Streptophyta > Magnoliopsida > Lamiales > Lamiaceae > Stenogyne > Stenogyne calaminthoides. The sequence goes on from JBBCBC010000003.1 coordinate 20,890,723, forward strand.
GCAAGGATGTCTTTGGTTGAGGGAATTCCGAATGAGGTATTCTCTAAGGATCAGACATGTGTGTCGGAAGGAAAATAGGTTAAAGCCTCATTCAAGGGAATCCCTGGACCAGCATCCAGCAGAGTATTGCAACTGCTCCATATGGACTTATTTGGACCAGTTACACCAGTCAGTCTTAGCGGAAGCAAATATACTCTGGTAATCGTGGATGATTATTCCAAGTTTACATGGGTTGTATTCTTGTATAAGAAGAATGAGACAACAAAAAGATACTCCGAGTCGCTCAAGAAACTACAAAAGCGAAAAAAGGGTGTCGGGGTTAGTGAAAATTAGATCGGATAAAGGTGCAAAATTTACGAACTCTTTTATTATCGATTTTGCACTAAGTTTGGTATCTGACATGAGACATCACCGCAAGAACGCCACAAACAGAATGGTGTGTAGCAGAGCGGAGAAAGCAGAACACTCAAAGAAGTTACTTCGCACTATGTTATTTGAACATGCAACACCAAGTCGTTTACGGGGCGAAGCCATCATCTTGCATGCCACACGAGAAAGATGCTCTCGATTAAGGCTCACTACAAAAATACCCATGAACTGTGGAAGGGCGAGAAAACCTCATGTTTCTTACTTCCATGTTTTTGGGTGCAAGTGTTTCATACACAACAATGGGAAGAGTCGGTTGAAGACTTTTTGAGGCCAAGTCGGATGAGGTATATTCTTAGGATATTCCTCATCCGCCAAGGTTTTCGGGGTTTTACAATGGGCGTAACCCTAGTTGTGGAAGAAACACCTCATGTGATCTTTGATGAAACATCTTACGAACAAGATAAATCTGTCTCGAGAACAAAAGTACCGGATCAACCGGGATTGCGATGCCTTAAATTGGATAAAGCTAAGTATCAAGGAAAAAGGATCGAGAACACGTAATGATTGTATATTCAGATCCTGGCGATTCACCAGTCAATCGGACCTAAGGTACATACTGTTGTCAATGAAGAAAGCCGTGCAATTTGAGACAATATCAACTGAACCATCTGGTTCAGGGGGAACACCTGAAGTTCCTACTGAGACTTGTCCATGTCAAGTGGATCATAATTCTGCACCACTCCCAATCACTAGTAATGAACTACTATCAGAAGAGGATGATGTTCTCCAAACAGATGCAAATCAGAAAGTAGGACTGGATAACCGGTCATCAACCTGATCGATCGCCGGAGACCCATCCGACAGAGTCAAAAACTAGACATCAGTTAGTGAAAGTGCCATGTATTGTTGTTATCTGTCTTTGAAGGAACCAACTAAAGTAGAGGAAGCTCTACAAGATGCAAACTGGATTCTAGCCATGCAAGAAGAACTGGAATAGTTTGAAAGGAATCAGGTTTTTAAACTAGTGGACAGACCAACCCATCAAGATGTGATTGGCACAAAGTGGGTATTCAAGAACAAAAGAGATGAGAATAATGTCATAACCAGAAATAAGGCAAGACTTGTTGCTAAGGGTATTCACAATCGAAGGAATTGATTATGATGAGACCTTTGCGATCGCCGCTTAAAAGCCATATTTGTTTTTGGCATATGCTACCCACAGAGGGTTTATTGTGTATCAGATGGATGTAAAGAGTGCATTCTTAAATGGGGTACTAGCTGAGGAAGTTTATGTTGAACAACCTCCATGCTTTGAAAAAGGCGACCAGGTGTACCGTTTAAGAAAAGCTCTCTATGGCCTGAAACAAACTCCTCGAGCTTGGTATGATACACTCTCTCAGTTCTTGATAGACAGTGGTTTCACTAAAGGAATAGTGGACAAAACCTTATTCAGAATAGAAGATGGAGAAGATATTATGATGGTTCAGATTTATGTGGACGACATCATCTTCGGATCTCCCAACAAGAGTTTATGTGAAAAATTTAGCAAGCTGATGCAAGGAAGTTCGAGATGTCCATGATGGGTCGGATGAATTACTGGGTTTACAAGTTAAGCAAAACTGAAGGATATTCATCGCGGTAAAATACACTAGGAGTTTATTGGCTAAGTTTGGAGTTCAAAATTGTAAAGGAAGCCATAATTCCTATGATGGTTGGATTCAAGATGGATCGAGATGAGGATGGTCGAAAACTAATCGAAAAAGAATATAGGGCTCTCTATTGGATCTTTACTATACCCGATCGCCGGCCAGACCGGATATCACTTTTGTAGTAGGTGTATGTGCGATTTGAGCAAATCAATGCAAAGCCACCGGAAGCAGCCTAAACAGATTCTTAAGTATCTGAAGGGACGATAAACCTTGGTTTATTTTTACCCATCGATGATAATCTAGAGCTTAGTGGGTATTACGATTCTTATTACGGAGGTTGCGTAATGTGTGGGAAGTCAACCTCGTGTACATGTCGATTTTTAGGTAGTAAACCCATCTCTTGGTTTTCAAAAGAAGACATCGATTCGCGACATCTACTTTGAAGCGAGAATATATGGGTCAGGGAAAATTTATTGTTCCCCAATCGCTCTGGCTAAGTCGGAAATTTGAGGGATTACAACATTGTAGCTAGAACGTGCCTATATTACGTGACGATAATAGTCTTATTGCAATTACTCGAGAATCTCGTTCTACATACAAGATGCAAGCATGTGGATGTCGGACATCATTTTATAAGAGATCATGTTGAAAAGAAGAATATCGAATGGAAAAAGATCCATCTTGATAAATGAAAGTTCGATATTTTAACCAAGCCACTACCGAGATCGATTCGAGAGAATTATGCAATGAGCTAGGCTTCTAGATCTCGAGAAAGTACACGAGAAATGTTTGGTGGGTGGTCTCGTAACCGATTGGTTAAGAGACTAACTAAGTTAAGAAAAGAATCAGTTGAGTTAGGAATCTCAACCGATCGTAAGATTAGTCACGAACCGATAAGAAAAGACTTTATCGGTTCGGACAAAGGAACCGATCGATTAAGACATATCGTTAAGGGGAACTGATCGATTGGAAGGTTATACTTTGTAAGCCGATTAAGCTATGTTCAACAAGCAAGTCGTATAAGTTTAAGGCTACAAATCGCATAAGTAAGTAGAAACAACACAACAATGAAATAATAGAACTTTTCATTGATAAGGACCCAGAGGTCAGATTTACATTACAAGTTACAAGTACAAAAAGGACGGGAGGTCAAGACATAAACCTTAAACCATAAACCCTAAGCCTAACCCTAGAAAGGGGGGAGATGCTTTAAAGATTTTAGAGTTCTGATGCTCCCATTTTCCCCAACCCTAAAAAAGGGTGTGAGAGGCTTTGAAATAATCCTAAGCCACCCTCGAGCTTTGGAGTGAGGAGCCAGAGCGGCCTTGAAGGATTTCTAAGCCAGGAGCCCCTAGTCCTAAAATCAATGGGCTCTCCAGCTGTTAAATGGGACAAAAGTGCCAAAGATGCAATCCAAAGACCATATTGGCACAAGTGTCGCATGCAAATATTGAGTTTGATATACGATGATCGCCTATTATCGATCAAAATCGGATACCAAACTCATGTTTTGTATCGGATCGAAGTCTGTTGATGCTAATTCCGTTATCTCGGCAGTGCACACAAGGTGCATACGGTTAGGAGAAGTGCCTTCTCATTTACTATATAAAGATCCGCCGCCTCGGTGGTAGAAGCTTAGCAATAATTGTATGTGTAATCTTGATGACGACGAAATAAATAATAAGGGACACGGGGTTGATGTGAGTTTTGAAATCATTTGAGAAGGGTTAAAGGTTTTTTTGCGGAAGTTTCAACCAGGAAATAAGGGTTCATCGGAAAACATGGAGTATAAGCTAAATAAAGAAGATGAATGGTTTATGTTGTGTTGTTTGCCCAAAACCCCAGATCTATTTATAGAAGAAAAGCAGGGGTATATGTGCAAATTCATTTTCTCAAGACCCTTAGGAAAAATTTGCACCACAAGGACAGCGCGTAAGAAATATGCGACTGATGGTTGGATGAGTTGACGGTGTGAGTTATCACGACGTATCCATACCATTATTACAGAGTGTCAAATCACACAGATTTAGGGAATCGAGGTGACTTTTTGACTCCCCGAAGTAAAAGCTTTGGCGGGAGTATGACACAAATCCCTAGGAAACGTTGCCTGAATAGAAGAAAGAAGTTCAAAATAAAGTGAACATCGAATGGCCCGATCGAGAAATCGAAATCCGTGGTTCGGTCTTTGAATTCTTTGAATGTTGAAGAGGATCAGATAAGTATCAAATTGGATCAAATAGGAATCTGATCAGATTAGTGGAATATTGTTGGGAAATGCTAAGGGATAGGCTACCATCAGTAAGGTCAACAATAATCAAGCCAACCAGATCAGATCACAGTGGTAACTGATTGATTACAATATCAATCAGTCAGATACATTTCTTATTTATCTCTTTCTGATCATCTTATATGCCTTATTTAAATAAATTGGCTTTTACTATCGTTCTCTTAACTTTGTGACAAATGCACGCAAAACATTAATCGGACATGGGAATATGTATTTAATGCGTTTTTATTGCGAAGCCAAGCGTCCAAAATACTGAGAAGACTACTTTTTCTCAACCGTATGCGATTAAAAACACTTTACTAATCGACTAATCTTAGCCATTGATTTCAAAACACGGACACTTGAGTACTTATGGGAAGTTGTGCAAAAAGAGGTTTCCCTCGATAATATAAACCCAAATCTTTCTCCGAAAACCTCTTTCCTCCTTCTTCTTCTCGGTTTCTTAAAAGATCAAACTCTCAAAATCTTCGTAAATTATTTTCCAAAATCGATTGATTCTATTTTTCACGTTTATTCAAACCTACGTAATCAATATCCGTAATTTTATTTTAAAATCGCATAAATTCACTCATAGTGGTTATTAGGTTTACAAATCGTCTTCTTTGTATGTATCGTAATTTATATATTTGACCGATCTATATGCTTATTTGCTTAATTCATGCTTAGATTCTTTGGTTTGACCGAGTTTATTGAAATAGTTTACTCAAACTAATATCAGTTTGCATATCATACAGAAATGGCACATCTTATTGCACGAAAAGGGCCAAGGCAAAAAGATCTGCAATTTCGCATCAATGAAGAAGGATATCATTGATGAGAAATATGTGGTATTTTAGGTCACCTCGGATCCGAATCGTTGGAAATGCACGGAGGTGCTGCGGCGTGTGGTCTTGAACAATACTGCTATAGACATTAGAGCGTAGTCCACACTCATGAAGCCCTAGAATTAATGTATAATCTACAGAAGGACGAGGATATTGATGCTGATTTGATTTCTTCCGTTGGAGGATTGGAAGTAAGAGTCACGAATGATGATCTTCAGAGAATCTTTGGTCTCACTCGAGGAAGCATCAACCCAGAAACCTTCACAACTGATGTAGGAGAGAAGGATTTTCTTGAAGCCGAGCTGTTGAGGCCAGCAAATAAGGATAATACACTGAATGTCAAAGCTCCTTACCTGAAGAGGAAATATCGCCTTCTCTTTGAGATTGTGCAGAAGGTGATTCTGTGCTCAACCTACAGTCTTGATGTTGTCACCTCTTATAAGATCAGTGTCATGACTGCAATCATCAAGAAAGCATCTGATATGGATTGGTTGGGTATGTTCAAGTCAAGACTGCGGAAAGACTCAGGGAAGTTCGATCTGAACGAGAGGAATGAAGTGTACTTATCCTCCAAATGCTCTTTCATGCACAAAGTATCAATCATTCTATCAGACAAGCTGCTGAACAATTACGAATGGAATGAGAATGGTACAAAGGTGTACTTAGCAAAGTACAAGGCCATCTTGGGCAAGAATGAGTCTCTGCTGCCGGCCTGGTCGATGAGGATCCTACTCCCTATGTGCCCAAAACAAAAGGGAGAAAAGAAGGGAAAAGAAAAAGGCAATCTGATCTTGATACAATCGGAAGCGCGGGGAACGGCCATCGGAGAGGAAGAGGTTGAAGAAGGAAGGACACGGCAAGAAACCGGTACTTTCAGCGTAAACGTCAGAAGAGAGTTACTTCTCCTCTGAAGACTGTCCCTAGTCCTACTCAGCAAGTTCACAGACCGGGAGGAGCTGATTCAAAGTTGAATCGGATTAGGAGATTGCATTAACCGAGCACATTGCAAGTGGAAGTTACGGGAGATCAGCGAGAATGAGAAAAGGAGAAGAAGAAGGAGAAGGAGAAGGAGAGAGAACTGTTGGAAAGGAACTGGTGGAGCACTCTGAGGGAGAATCACCATCTGATTCTCTACCTCTCAGAAAATCTTCCAGAAAGAAAGATCACCTACACCCACTTCCAAATCACCATCACCCTCTCCTCAAAAATCATTATCACCACCACCCTCTCCCCACAAAACATTCTCACCCTCACCCTCACCAGTCAGACCACCTTCTTCACCAAAATCTCCCACTCCCCCAACCATTGAACCTGAACAAACTAAACCCCTTCAGACTTCAATTGTTGGCCCAACACCCTCAATCTTACATTTCAGAAATCGAACCCCCCAAACCATTGGTAAACGAATCCCGAACCTCAACAACCTCTGACCAAATGAACCACATATATCCCCACCTCACCCCCAATCTCCAGAAAAGATACCAGAACCTGAGAGATCTGACAAACGTATGTCCATCTCTCACAATTCTTTCAACACCAGAACCGTGATTGCTTCACCAGATTCAGAAAGCCCTATTATAAGAATTATGAAGCAACATATCAAGGAGTATCTATTTGGACATGTGCTTACGAGTTGGATCAACACCCGCATCGGCAAAGACGGATAGAAGAGATTATGTTCTGGAGAGATATCAGATTGAAGAGCATCGAGGAGTTTCTGATCCTCATGAAATCTCTCGGACGGACTTTTTTGTAGATCTGGAGATGAAGTGTTTGGAGAGTCTTTGGGATTGATAGTCTTTGTTGAGTTGGCCTCTGAAAGATGATATCGGATGGTTAATTCATGATATGTTTGAGATTTTTGAAAATAAGGAGGAGATCGTACAACCCTCTCATACAAATCTTGAGGAGGAGCCAGATGAACCAAAAGTGGGGTCTTTGCAGATGAGACCGGCTTAGCAAGGCATCAACATCGACCGGACTACTATCTTTGAGCTCCGATACCTAGATCTTAGTTCCGAGAAAATTCGGGATGGGGTAAAAGGCCGCCATTGAAGAGATTCCACAATTTCTCACAATGATTTGATGAAGCGTTTTGAAGAAGAGCAAACGAATCTGGTTGACAGAGAACGAAATCTCACAGTTGAGAAGCTCACAGAGATGCATAATTCCATCCTTTCTGATGTGATGCAACTAGTTAATCCTCTTGCTGAGAAGCTCACTCTCCAATCTGATAAACTCAAAATTCAGACGGACATGCTCAGTGAAACACAGATTCTACTGGAAAGTGTCTGGGCATCCCTGGAGAAGACTGACACTCACATGGATATGGGTTGGAAGCATTTTGTGGCTTCTACAGAACGTGCAAGGAAGGATATTGAATTTACTCTTAGGCGATTTCTAGCTCCAAGACCTTTTCTCGCGAATCGCTTTCGATCACTCCTCTTCTTTGTTGAGGAACTCGGGGAGGAGATGATAAAGGCGATTTAATGCTCTGAATCACGAAAGTCATCCAAACTTTTTTGATGAAACCAAAAAAGGGGAAGGACAAAGAAAGAAGAAAACAGATACAAATGGTAACCATTACGTCTTTTTGAAACCCTTCATGTCGACTTGTTCAAGACACTCCATCTCTTGATCTTGTTACTCCCTTTGATGTTCTTTGAACTAAAGAGACTTTGGAGCAACATAGCAAAGAGCTCAAGGATCAAAGGAAGGAGATCAAAGCGAAGATTGCTCTTTTCGATGTTCTTGCCCGAGTGGATAAGATTGAAGACTTCTCTTCTTACGTACATCAAAGGATGGATTATGATGATCGGGGCCAAGCCTTTTCAGAGGTCGAGAAACGGGTTTAGTGAGGGCGTAAGTCTAGAGGGAGGGTGAATAGACTTGAAAACTTTTTGTCTTGGTCGTGTGAGAAGGCAAGTTAACTTTGATCAGTCTTGAAGTGAATCGGTTTGGGCCACGATAACCAATTTCTTAATCGCTGAAGGCCAGTTAGTTCGTAATATCGGTTTAAGCGATGTGTCGCGGAAGCTTAAGTTTTACCCGGTGAAAACCGGTTTTATAAATCATTCCAAAGTTAGTGTTTTAACGGTTGGTTTGAAGTGTCGAAGCTTGATCGGATCGAAGCTTGGTGCTAAGGTGATCTCAACTTAGAATATGTATATCTTGCTTTAAAGGTTGTGTGCAATTGTGTAGGCGATTAATCAAAGCGGTAAAGGCACACAAGATTTATAGTGGTTCGGACAAACCAGGTCCCACGTCCACTCTTCCCTATCAAAGTGGCACCAACTTAACCAATCGAACTTAGTTTTATGTGTTAGTTCAACACGATGACAAGCCACAGATATTTAAGGAGTTCTCACTCAACCGATCCTAGAAATCGAACTAGAAACCCTGATGCGAAATCTTGCTAAACAACTTAACCTAAGGGGTTTGGATAAGATTGTTTTGGTTCCAACTATGAAATCTTTTCTAGTGTTTAAGGTAGCCTGTCAATTTAGATGAAAAGATTTCTATGCTAAGAACTTATGGGATGAACACTTAATAAAATAATCTTCTTGATCGTTCTTCGTATGCGAAAAATCGATAATTGCTTGAGCTTCTTGATTGTTCGGTGTTTAGTGTTTCACTCGAAGTGTGATCCCATATTTATAGACCTTGAAATCAAAGAGTCGTTGGAAAGCAATTTGAATTTCAGAGGCTATATTGGAAGGTAGGTTCTTGAAGGATTGATGTGGCGTCTTGAGGCGGCATGGCGAAAGTGTGAACTTGTATTTTATAGCCGTTAGAGAAGCGACATCAAATCCCTTAATTGTCGGCTCCGATCATCGTGTCTTGTTCTTATTGGTTATGAGCGACTTTTTCGGTGTTTGTTCTTCCAACTAAGGTTGACATTCTTCTTGTTGGATCATAGACATATGATTAGGTGAAACATCGGTTTTTTCACGGAGAGTCGACTTTGATCGGTCGGGCGATCGATCTACTGATGGAATCTTGGTGCGGTTGACTTAGCTTCAACTAGCAAACCCGGTGATGTAGGTCTTTGGTGCGATCTTCTAGAAGTCATCGATCTTCAAGTAATACGAGTTTGAGCTTTATGACGGTGAGATATCGACTAGATCGGATCGATCGATCTTCTGTTCTTCAGCGTTAAACTGTCGGATGTCACCGTTCTTTGGATTTTGGATCGACTTATACATATTGAGGTTCCCTCAATATGTGACCTATCTATTACATCGGTTGTTCTATACAAGAATTATCAAATGGTATTCTATAAAACAATAATATAAACATCGATCAATTAACAGTCCTGATCGGGTCCTATTACATGTGTTTTCGGAACTTTTATCAAAACTATAAATTTCCCAACAATTTCCCTTTTTGATAAAAAACCAAAACACGAGAAACCAAACACGAGTTGATAAATATAGAACAAGAAAGAGCACATAATCGTAAGACAATGAGATTTTGTCTTAGGATCGGAAAATAAACTTTTCTCATTAGATATGTTGATTACATGTTACATCGGAAAAGTTTGAATTTAAAACAGTGATCCCTCGGAAGTCTTCGATTCTTCACTCTTTTTGTATCCTTTCGCATCTCTCTTTGATCTTGAGAATACGTTGAAGATCCGATATAGTTTCCATTTGACATCATTGTCTGGCCGAGGATCGCTTATATGCGTTTTGCTCGGGATGTCAAAGTAGAATCTCCCGAAATGCCATCTGTCAAATGAACCATCCGCCTTCTTCTTCGAGTAATCCAACGGATCATACTCTTGGCGAGATATTTTTACATTGATAAGTTTGGCCTCATTTTCCGGATACTTGAAAAATACGGATATTTATTTTCTAACGAGTTGAGAATTCATCATCCGGAGATTCTTCTCGTGGAACAAGATTAAGGACAAAAGCATCCGAAGCCATTCACTCGATCTTGTTCCATTCCTCAAACCTCTTAGCATGTCGCGCAGTTTTTTTGGAATGATCTCATCAACTCTTCTTTGGCAACCGAGGTTCCGCATGCAATTTTTCCAACCTTTTCCTTTCTTCGCTCTCGTCTGAATTTTTTCTTGATTTTACGCCTCTGTCAATTTTTACGCCCTTTTCTTCTTCTTTTTTTCGGGCCTCTCAAGAACTCCGCTCTTTGGGCGATTTCTCGGCGATTCTTTATCGGCTCATGTCGGCTAGTTTGTCTTCTTGTGGACTATTTTAGTCCGAGTAGCTAATGCTGTTGTGATGTCCCAAGACCCGCAGCAGTTCCCTACGTTTTGTAATGTCCCAGCACCCGTCGCCTACCTTTCTTGCCTTTGATTTTTCAATCTTTCAGAGACTTCATTAGCAAAGATCCAGATGGTCTAGTCTTTGTCCATAGCTTCAAACAAGCCTAAATTAGATCTTCGTTGTTACGATCATGTCGAGTTGGTTTCTCGGTCCGGTCCTTCCCCCTTTTTGGTTTGATCAAAAAGCGCCGTGAGGTGGGAAGTTAGGGAACCAAAACCGACCGATATCGCTGTTGAGATCTCGCAGCAGATAAGCTCGAATGGAGCGATTAGAAGTTGAACCTTCGAGAGATATTTCGATCTTGGCAGATTCGGCGGCGAAGAAAATGTAAAGATCCGGTTTGTCAAGTTTGTCTTCACAATCGAGCTTTTCGGTGAGCATCGAAAAAAACTTGTTGTTGATCCACCGAATCGGCTTGTCATCCACGGATTTTATAAGTTAATGGAACACGGTGGTCACGATTTGGGAGAACTGATCTTTGATATTTGCTGAATCACGGGAAATAGCCAATTCCCTTTGATCTGTTATTTCTTTGAGGCAATCTGCCTTTAATCGGCTATCACTCCCTCAATTTCTTCTTCGAGGAGATCTTTGAAACATGATCGATCTCCGAAGTTGATCGTGATTATATGTGATGTTGGAATGTTTTGCATCACTTGATCGATTTCGATTGTTTGTGCCTCTAGTGGTTGGTCATGAAGCTGCAGCACAGTTCCACTATCATCGGCAGCTCTGTATCCGTCATTGTAGCATATCTGCTTGAGCTTCTTGGCGATCTCGGTTTGCCTTGTTCGATCAATCCCAGCTTCTGTGGATCGAGCTTTGATAGATTCATTAGTTATCATTTCGGTGGTGATCCTACGTTAGCAATTTCCTCATATCGAAATCCAAAATCTGTGAAACTCATCGGACCGCCCATTTGCTCAATAATCATTATAAAATCGAGAAGCTTTTTAATCCGAGATCTCTCGGTGAGGATCTCCATAACTTATTCTCTAATAGCGAGGATGGGTGACGATTACGGATACATCTCATCAATTTCTCGTTCGATTTGCATCGACTATTTTCCTGTGATGGTCTTTGATGATCTGGACTCGGGGAATTATGCTGTCATTCCGGTTGATGAGATGTGGAGGGTTCGGTGGGTCTTGAGTAGGTGGAAGTTGTCGATAGCTCGACTGCCAGAGGTTACATTGTGGAGGCATTGCTCCTCGGGTTCCACAACAGTAAGGTTCTTTGCCCGCAAACTATTGTAGTTTGTGTTCGCGGTGATGTAGTTTGAGTTCGGCGATGTGATGTAGTTTCGAGTGTTCGGGCAGGTGGAAGAGTAGGAGAGACATGCTCAACGGCCATTAGTCACCAGTGGTGAATCAACTTTCGGAGGAGAAGAGATCGTTAAATCTAGTGCTTCTTCCTCGAGAATGAACTGGCGAGCTCTCACCAGAAGCTTTGCTGTCGATTTTTCACCGATTTTTGTGGTTCAACAGACGATCCGGCGCTCTTTCTTTATCGACTCATCTTCTAGCATCGAGTCATGGAGGCTTGCCGCCCTTCTTGACCTCTTTTCTGGACCTTCACCGATTTCTTTTCTTCTTGGGGGCTTGGTGTAAACCGAAGTTGCTTTCCTTTTTTCCTTTCTTAGTCTTTGGGGAGTTGCGCGATATCATCGCCCTGGTGGCCCAAATATGGCTAAAAGTGGTGGAGAGGAATGCCTTGTAGGGCTTCGGTCCATTCTGTTCCTATCGGCATTTGGCATTTTTGTCTTGTAGGATAACCGCAACCTTGTTGAGATTGTTGATCCTCTTGAGATAGATAGACACGCTTTCCACTCATCAACTCCAAATTTATCATGTTCTTGGAGTAGAATGGCCTTTAGGAACCCATGCCAATTGATGTTCTTGGCTTCATCAATTATTGCGACCATCTTTGTATAGTTTGGAGTGATGTAAGAGCATCTGAAATTTGAATGAAATACCCATAATTATTTTTGACAAAATATCAATCAATCCAGTATTTCCTCTTGAGCATTGGCGACAAAGCCCGACGTATGATGTTTGTCGGCCTCTCTCGATGAGCTCGTTTCGAATTTCATCTTGATTCTCCATAGTGAAAGCGAGATTCATCCTTTTGGTAATTTGAAACAGACGAGTTATATCCTCATTTCGTCGGTCGATCTCTTCTCCATGTTGTCGAAAGTAGTTCTTCTCCGAGCATCTGTATCCACCCTTAAATTCCTTCTTAATTCGAGGGCTTCATCTTTGCATCTTTGGATTGCAAAGCAAAACATAATATTTCTCAAGTCCCGCTTTCTTTGAATTTCCTCTACTTCCATTAATTAGGATCCTTTGTCACCCCAAATTATGCGAACTTGTCCTCGACAATTAATGTCGGGCCCGTATAGTTGCACATTATTTTACCCATACCGGTGAGTGATCATCTACGAGATAAGATAGATAGATTAAAATTGTGCATAAATATAAGAATATCACATAAGCGGAAATCAAGAAACAATAAAACTGTCTGAGGATATCAACGATTGACAAGATCTTTAAGATCAATGGTTTTAAAAGAATGATTCATCAAATTATCGAAATTACCGATTCTCGCTTTTTTGATTTGAGACTTTAAGAAAAAACGCTTTGAATCGCAAAAAGTAATTTGGAGAGTTTTCGAAAAATAAAACATAAGTTTGTGATTTGGAAAAACTCGGTAGGTTTTTTGATGAGCCTTATAAAGATGAGGAGGGAAAAAGACAAGATTGAAGATCAACCGTTTGAAAAAGATTAGGCGATCCAGATTAAGCGGTTTTTGATCGAATGGTTGGGAAAAGCACGTCACGAAAACCTTTTTGGATTTAAAAGCCCATTTTGTAGCAATTAATACATGTACCCCACGTCCGCGTTAAATGATTTGCGGGGGATCGTCACACGGTAATCGCATCTGAAGGTAAATAAGCAGATAAAATCCGATGAATAAGCAAATAACAAGGGAAAAGAAAACGCGTACTGATTGGTGATATAGTAATCGGTCAATACCACTTGAAGTTGATTCCACTTGTTGATCTTAGTTTTTCGCCTAAACCTTATAATTTCCCAATTTATTTCTTTTCAACTGATCTGTTTCATTTTGTGTCCGATTTCCTTACGATCCTTCTCGATCGTTTGAAGTTCCCCCTTCAAGCGATATTTTTGTTTTCTCATAGATCGATATATCCGATTTGTTGAGGTTTCAAGTTCAACTGATCTTCCTTTATCGATCGGTTTAAGTATGTAATCGATTTTGGTTGACCTAATCGATTCTTCTCGGATCAAGCCAATTCTTGGGATAAGTGTTACCGCATAAAACTTAGTGCAGAATAGTAGTCTCTATTCCCTAAGTTGGCGCGATTTGACATGCATAATTATCGTCGTATATATCTTGATATGTCAATCCGCCGTAGAATTTATCCAATTATCGATCGGCGTGATTTCTACTTATTTGTCCTTGTGATGCAAATTTCTCTAAAAGACTTTTTTGAAATCAAATTTGCATTTGCACCCTTGCTTGGCCTCTATAAATTGGACCAATGTTTTACACAACATAACCCATTCACCATAGTTATCTTTCTTTGTAAAAACATGCATTACGGTGAACCCTTATTTTAAATTGAAACTTAGGCAAACACCTTTACCCCCTTTTTCAATGATTTGACTTCTCAAATCAACCCCGTGTGTCCCTTATAACTGTTTTTACGTGCGTCATCAAAGATTTCACATACAATTGTTGCCAAGCTCCTTTACCACCACGGCGGCGGATCTCGCTATCTGATGGCGGAAGACACTTCTCCTAACCAGATGCACCTTTGTGTCTATCGTTATGACGTAATCAAAGATCAACAGGACTCGGTCGATATAAAACATGAGTCGATATCACGGTCTTGATCGGACAACGGTGATCTTCAGATATCAACTCAATTTTTTCATGTAACACATGTGCCCATAAGGTCTTTGAACCAATTTCTTGGCACATGTGCTCCATTTCTTTTTGGAGAGTCCATTGACTTCGTGTCTCAAGGGCTCTGTCTTATAAATCCTATCAAGGCCTCTCTCGCTCCATTGGTTTTAGCTGGTAGGCTTTTTAGGATTATTTTAAAGCCTTTCTCACCCTTGTTAAGTGGGGGAAAATGAGAGCATCGATTTAAAATCTCTCTCTCTCCCGTGACTTCTTGGGTTAGGATGAGGGTTTAGGGTTATAGGTTTAGGGTTTTTGGTTATGACTTATGGGTGACCTCCGTGTCCTTTGTACTTGTAACTTGTAATGTAATCGACCTTGGTCTTTATCAATGAAAAGTTATATTATTCCATTGTTGTGTAAATTCTCTGCTTCCTTATGCGATTGTAGGCTTTAACTGTGAATCTTGCTTGTTGAATATCATTAAATCGACTTACAAAGATGTAAAATAACCCAACCGATTTAATCAGATATTCCTTTTAAATTGTGTGTTTCCTTTAATCGATAAACCTTAACCGATCGATTCCTTTAATCGATAACTCGTAAAATCGATCGATTTCTCACGCCAGTTCCTTGGATCGATCTTACGATCGATTGAGATACCAAACTCAACGATTCCTTTTCGGCTGGTTAGTCTCTTAACGGTTGGTTACGAGAACAATCCATCAATCATTTTAGGTGCTTTTTCTCCAAGATCCGAAAGCCCAGCTCATTACACAATTCTCTGAATCTAATCTCGGCTAGTGGTTTGGTTAGAATATCGCTTTTCAGAATCGGTGTGAATCTTTTCCATTTCGATATTCTTCTTTTTTCAACATGATCTCTTATAAAATGGTGTCGACATCCACATGCTTGCATCTTGTATGTAGAACGAGATTACGAGTGATTGCAACAAGATTTATTATCGGTCGCGAATATAGGTACATTCTTAGCTACGATGTTATAATCCTCACCTCTTGACTAAGCGGAAGCGGTTAGGGAGCAACGAACTCCCTGACCATATATTGCCTTGTTAGTAGATGTAGAATCGATATCCGCTTCTTTGAAAATCACGAGATGGGTTTACTTCCTAAAACCGACATGTTCCCGAGGTTGACTTTCTGTCAATCTTGCAACCTCCATAATCGTAATCGAGAATACCCACTAAGCTCTAGATTATCATCGATGGGTAAAATAAACCAAGGTTTCTTGTCCCTTCAGATACTTAAGAATCCGCTTAGTCGCTTACTAGGTGGCTTTGCGTTGGATTTGCTGAAATATGGCACATACACTCTTAAGAAAGGTGATATCCGGTCCGCTGCGATCCGGTGCGATGAGATCAATGAGAGCCCTATATTCTTTCTGATTTGTTTTCTGACCATCCTCATCTAGATCCATCTTGAATCCAGTCATCATAGGAATTTTGGCTTCCTTGCAATTTTGAACTCCAAACTTAGCCAATAAATTCCTAGTGTACTTCGCTTATGATGAATATTCCTTCAAGACTTTGCTTCACCTCGGAGACCCAGTAATTCATCCGTCCCATCATGGACATCTCGAACTTCCTTGCATCGGTTCTTTGAATCTTTCACATAGACTCTTGTTAGGAGATCCGAAGATGATGTCGTCCACGTAGATCTGAACCATCAGAATATCTTCTCCATCTTCTATTCTGAATAAGGTTATGTCCACTGTTCCTTTAGTGAACCCACTGTCGATCAAGAACTGAGAGAGTGTATCATACCAAGCTCGAGGAGCTTGTTTCAGGCCATAAAGAGCTTTTCGTAAATGGTACACTTGGTTGTTCTTTTCGAAGCCTGGAGGTTGTTCGACATAAACTTCCTCTGCTAGTACCCCGTTTAAAAATGCACTCTTTACGTCCATCTGATACACAGTGAACCCTCTGTGGGAGGCATATGCCAGAAATAGCCGAATGGCTTCTAGGCGAGCGACTGGTGCAAAGGTCTCGTCATAATCAATTCCTTCTGATTGTGAATACCCCTTAGCAACAAGTCTTGCCTTATTTCTGGTGATGACATTTTTCTCATCTCTCTTGTTCTTGAAAACCCACTTCGTGCCAATTACGTCTTGATGATTTGGTCTGTCTACCAGTTCCCAAACTTGATTTCTGTCGAACTGTTCCAGCTCTTCCTGCATGGCTAGAATCCAGCTTGCGTCTTGTAGAGCTTCCTCTATTGTTGTTGGTTCCTTCATAGACAAATAACAGCAATACATGGCACTTTCACCAATCTGATGTCTAGTTTTAACTTTATCAGATGGGTCTCCGATGATCAGATCAGTTGGATGACTGGTTATCCAGGTCCTTCTGTTCTGATTTGCGTCGGTTTGGAGAACATCATCCATTTCTGATAAAGGTTCATTACTAGTGACTGGGAGTGGTGCAGAATTATGATCCACTTGATAAGAACATGTCTCAGCTGATGTTGGACTCATCATGTGCTGATGTCTATTTGTGGGAACTTCAGGTGTTCCCCCTGAACCGGATGGTTCAGTTGATATTGTTGGTATGACGAACTTCTTCACCAAACAGTTTTTCGTACCTTAGGATCCGAATGATCCGGTGAATCACTAGATCCGGAATGTATCTTTCGTTACGGTTTTCGATTCTTTTTCCTTGATCATTAGTGATCCATTTTCGAAAGCATCGTGGTACTTGTTGATCGGTACATCTTGTTCGAGGCGATTTCTCTTGTTGGAAGATGCTTCATCAAAAGACTACATGAGGTGTTTCTTCCACAAGTAGGGTTAAATGCGTTGTAAACCACGAAAAGCCTTGCTAGATGAGGAATATCCTAAGAATATACCCTCATCCGACTTGGCCTCAAAAGTCTTCAACCGACTCTTCCCATTGTTGTGTATGAAACACTTACACCCTAAAAAAACATGGAAGTAAAGAGACACGAGGTTTTCTCGTCCTTCCCAGTTCATAGGGTGTTTTGTAGTGAGCCTTAGTCGAAGACATCATTTCGAGTATGGCATGCGAATGTTGATTATCTACCCTTTGAAACGGCTTGGTATTGCATGTTAAACTAACATCGTGCGGCGAACTTCTTTGAGAGTTCTCGTTTCCGATTCGCTACTCCATTTTGTTGTAGGCGTCCTTTGCGGTGATGTTTCATCTTGTATACCAAACTTAGAGCAAAAATCGATAATAAAAGAGTTGAAGTGCGTACCTTTATCGTCGGATTTTTACTAGAACGACCCTTCTCATTTTGTAATCTTTTTAGCGGCTCGGGTATCTTCGTTGTCGTCTCATTCTTCTTATGTAAGAATATAACCGAGTAAACTTGGAATAGTCATCCACGATTACCGAGTATATTTCGTCCGTTGAGATCGATGGTGTAACCGGTCCAAATAGATCCATATGAAGCAACAAGATACTTTCTGCTTTGGATCTTGCGTCCGAAATTCCTTGAATGAAGCTTTGACTGTTTTCTTCCGACACATGCAAGACATGTCCCGATCCTTTGAAAATACTTCATTCGGAAGTCCTTCCACTAGAGACATCCTTGCTATCTTATTAAGAGTTTTAAAGTTCGGATATTTCATTCTTTTGTGCTGAGCCAATTCGCTACTTTTGGAACTCTTGACAATCAGCATGCATTTCTTGGGTAGCTGTTCCAATCGGTTGTGTAGATCGTCCATTTCCTTGAACCGGTTAGCAAAATCTGTTGAGTGGCTCGATTCTTGATAGTGCATTGGTCGGGCCGAGAACTCAACACTGAATCTGTTATCGCTGCAATTGTGAAACCGATAGTAGGTTGTGCTTTAGGACCCGACATCACGAGACTCCGTTATTTGTACATCATCATTCTCTAAGGTTCAATCCTTGGGTATAACCAAAGTTATCATCACCGAAAAGAGTACACGCTGGCCTTTTCATTTCTATGTAAGAGCCGAGGAGATGTTTGCTTCGATCATGTGCCTTGAGCATCCACTATCGATGTACGAGATAGTTGCTTGCACACCTCCTTTGTTGGCCGGACCCACGCGATCCTGTGACCAAATCGGGCTTTAGGTACCCCTTTTGGATTGGGTCTGAGGGTTAGGATTAGTTTTGGGGATCCATACAAACAGAAAGCACTTCTATTGTGATCGGTTAGATCGGAAGGCCTTTGATTTGTCTCCCATACCTATCAACATAATCATCGTCTCTTTATATTTTTTCTCGATTAGTATGATTATTAGTGTGAACCTTGGGTGACTTAGAAGACTTGGGATTTATCTTTTGTTTGTCTTCTTTTCATCGATGTGGTTAAGTGCGGCTGACCTAGATTTCGATTATAGGGGTAGAACGATCGCTACCATCAAAAGATTCATATCTTTTAAGCATAGGTGGTTTTTGCGGTTTACGAAGCATGCTTATTAGGTGGTGACCTTGATTGGGTCTCGATTGGACTTCCCTTTTACTGTGTTGTCTTTTTCTCGATTCTCGATCTATTGATCGAGGTTGAGGTCTCTTCGTAGTTAACTGGGTTCTTCTGTTGATTCTCGATCGATGTTTTACCAGTTAGGGTCCATTTACATTCCCCGGCACCACGCGCTTTACCGCTCAACTGGTCTTTTTCCTTATTAGATACATGTTTGGCTTTTGGTGTATCTTTGTCGAAACTTCGTCGATTACATCTTTTGAGATGAATCACCGAGGCTTTTGAGGATGTGGAAGGGTTTTCATACCCAAGTCCTTCTTGTTAATCGTT
Source organism: Stenogyne calaminthoides (assembly GCA_037126765.1). Classification (NCBI taxonomy): domain Eukaryota; kingdom Viridiplantae; phylum Streptophyta; class Magnoliopsida; order Lamiales; family Lamiaceae; genus Stenogyne; species Stenogyne calaminthoides. The sequence continues at coordinate 20,909,830 of JBBCBC010000003.1, forward strand.
GTTCGAAAATAGGTGTTCATGTCTTGAACGGTTTTAGATGATTTTGTAAAACCTCTATTTTCTTACGCAGATTATCCTCGAGATGATTTTAGACTTTCATGCTTCAAAACATTTCATCGAATTTTGCTGGCGAGGATTTTGAAGTCATCGAACTTCTTTGTTTGTTAATTGCCGGTGATCTTTGATCCGCTTGTCTGATCGAAGCTTTAACTTTCTTTAATTTTAAATTCCTCGCTACCTTTCCGAAAGCGATTTCAAACTGATTTAAGTTCGGAGGCTTTCTTGAGATCATTCTCTTTAGCAAGCTAATTATTTCGGGTCCTCGACTTATCATTTTCAAAACTTCCACTATAGCATAAATGTCTCTTTGATTGGGAGATCCTCAAGCAATTGCTCGAGTAGAGCTGCAGTCAATCTCCCCAAAGTGTGTGCTAATGATAAGAAGGTGTAGAAGGCGAACAAAAGGGTTTGGAGGTTACCTCAGATTGGTCCTCCTTGGCCATCATGCAGATCTCATCATCATCCAAGAGAATATCGGATCTTCATTTCCATAGAAGTCAACAAAGACTGTCGTCGGATAGAAATCTTCTCAGAGGAGTATCCGAGTCCTCGAGAGAGGGCGGTCTGAATCGTCGATTCTCGGCGCGGCCGACCAACCATGGCTTTTCCGTCGTCCTGTCCGTTGCTCTCTTCGTTCCTCTTTTCTTCCCTTTCTCTTGGCGTCAGTGCAGGCGTCTGTATTTGTGGTGACTCAAACTTCTCCCAATGAAGACGCTCCTTGATCCACGGAACCTTTTCTTCGGTGAATCACTCCAAAATGCTGTATGATCTGTCGGTGATTTTCCTTTCGATAGTAATCCGAGCTTCTTACATGCGATTGGTTATCTCTTCTCTCATCATTTAGATTATCTCTTTTCCTTTCATCTATGTGATCTCTCCGATCATCGGATCTGGTTCTTTTCACGGAGATCTGTTATGCGATCTCTATCTCTTCCTTTATGTTGATAATCTTTATAGAATCTTCGATACTTACCCGGTTAGTATTTGATTTCTCTAGTTTCTGATAGTGAAGCGATCTGATTCTCGCTGACTTATGATGTTTCAATGGGCTCATTGGTCTTCAATCTTCTTTGGTTGCCTTAAAAGCAACCGATTTGGAAGATTGAGGCTTGGCGGGCACCTCATCTTTATCCGCTTGTCCTCTCTCAATTAAATCGAACTGCGTGAGCTTTAAGGCTCAAGAACAAGCTACTTGGCTTCATTTTTGAAATGTCTTGGCAATCCTTGATTCCGTGACCTTCATGTCCCATTTCTTGGTAGAGACCTTAAAATTTTGTAGTTGATATCTTTATCGGACATCTCTCTACCAAGTTCTCGGCTTGTTTATTGACATAGTAATCCTTCCATCGAGTTCGTTGATGGTTTAAGTTAAAACATCTTCAATTTTTGAACTTTACCGATTCGACTCATGACATTTGTCTTTTTATCGGGTCATTTCCTCGCATATTTCCTTTGAGTATCACATTGCTTTCGCAGATTTGAGATACTTAATCTTTTCCTTGGTGACCTTATCCATGGTTTTCATGATAATATGCCTTTGCGATAGTATCTAGAGTATGCGATTTTTTCCTCTGCATCCATCAAATTTGGACTTTTTCGCGTACAAGACTTCCGGGCAAAATCTGGATCTCCTCCAAGCGCGAGGTTGTCGTAATATATGATGATGGGTCCTCTTTCGATGACTTCCATCATTACGCCATTGATCGAACCTAGATGGTTGGACATATATATGGCCCAATCTGCATACTCATCGATTGAGAACTTTGCAGATCATGATACATACCCGAGGTGTTATCCATCTTTGAGTGTTTTGGAAAATGAATGAGTTTTAAGAAGGTTTTTCAAGATCGGGATTCAAATCGACCACAAAGATTCTTCCTCAAGAATCGATGATACACAAAGTCGATGGTCGAGAAGAACCAACCGCTCGATACCACTTTGTAGGTCCTTAGCGGGTTTAGTGAGGCGTAAGTCTAGGGGGAGGGTGAATAGACTTAAAAACTTTTGTCTTGAATCGGTGTGAGGCGATTAACTTTGATCAGAAAAGTGCGAGTGAATCGGTTTGGTGATAACCAACTTACTAATACTGAAAGGCGATTAGTTCGAGAATATCAATTTAAGCGATGTGTGCGGAAGCTTAAGTTTTACCCGCGGAAAACCGGTTTTTATAAATCGATTCCAAAGTTAGTGTTTTAACCAGTTGACTAAAGTGTCAAAGCTTGATCGGATCGAAGCTTGGTGCTAAATGATCTCAACTTAGAATATGTATCGCTTTTAAAGGTTATGTGCAATTGTGTAGGCGGTTAATCAAAGCGGTAAAGGCACACAAGATTTATAGTGGTTTGGACAAACCAAATTCTAAATCCCTCTTCCCTATCACAAGGGCACCAACTTAACCAACTGAACTTAGTTTTATGTGTTAGTTCAACACAAGACACCGACAGATATTTAAGGAGTTCTCACTCAACCGATCCCATAAATCGTAACTAGAAACCCTATCCTGAATCTTGCTAAACAACTTAACCTAACTTGGGTTTGGATAAGATTGTTTTTGGTTCCAACTATGAAATCTTTTCTAGTGTTTAAGGTAGCCTATCGCCTAGATGAAAAGATTTCTATGCTAAGAACTTATGGGATGAACACTTAATAAAATAATCTTCTTGATCGTGTTCTTTCGATGAAATCGATAATCGCTGAGCTTCTTGATTGTTCGGTGTTTAGTGTTTCACTCTGAAGTGTGATCCCATATTTATAGACCTTGAAATCAAAGAGCCGTTGGAGAGCAATTTGAATTTCAATTTATATTAGGTAGGTTTTGAGGATTGATGTGGACGTCTTGAGAACGGCATGGTAAAAGCGTGAACTTGTATTTATAGCCAATTAGAGAGAGCAAACATCAAATCCCTTAATTAACGGCTCCCTATCATCGTGTCTTTTGTTCTTATTGGTTATGAGCCGACTTTTCGAAGTGTTTGTTCTTCCAACTAAGGTTGACATTCTTCTTGTTGAGATCATAGGCGTATGATTAGGTGAAACATCGTTTTTCACTGGAAGTGACTTTGATCGGGCCGTAACTCGATCGATCTACGATGGAGTCTTCAGTGCCGGTTGACTTAGCTTCAACTAGCGAACCGACCGATGTAGGTCTTCGGTCCGATCTTCCGGAAGTCATCGATCTTCAAGTATTCGAAGTTTGAGCTTTATGACGGTGAGATATCGACTAGATCGGATCGATCCGATCTTCGTTCTTCTCTAAAGATTCTCGCCCATTTGATATCATTTGTTCTTTGGATTTTCAGATTCGACTTATACATATTGAGGTTCCCTCAATATGTGACCTATCTATTACATCGGTTGTTCTATACAAGAATTATCAATCGGTATTCTATAAACAATAATATAAACATCTAATTAACAGTCCGACCGTCCTATTACATGTGTTTCTGGAACTTTTATCAAAACTATAAATTTCCCAACAGCCTTGAACTTGCGAAGAAACTTGCAGAAGAAGATAAACCTGAGTAGACTCTGAAGAGAAAGAAAGGTAAGGGCAAGATGACGAAATCTACTGCTGAAGTTCAGAGACAAGGGCAAATATCCTCTACCAAGAGCCATATGTCCCCTGAACAAATTCAAGAGCAAAACAGACTGAGAGTCAGAGAAGTTCGCCATTAAGCGAAGTTATGTGTTTAAAAGGACTCAAAACATCGCATACATTGAAGGAAGAGAAAGAAGGAAAAGCTGCAGCAGAGGATATTGCGTGGGAAGAGAAAGCCTTTCCGGCACCAGTTAAAGACATCCTCTGTGCCCGGCTAGATCTGCTTCCAGAATGGGATCAAATAAGAGCAGAATGGTTGTGTGACGTGTACATCTTGGAGATAATTTCGATTCATCAAGACCAGGCTGAAAATGATGATGAATTCGAATTGGTTAGAAACGAAGTACCAGACTTCTACAGTTGTGATGAAGGAAGGGAAGATCATGACATTGATACTGAAGCTCCTCCTTGAACAACTTCTTCCACCTATCGTCCGGATAACAAGCTCGATACTCTCAAATTCAAGGATGCTTATTATGGATTTTTGAGCAAAGGAGGATTCACGAGAAAGAAGATCCGGACAAGTCGATGCAAAAGGATGTACAAGATGTTTGGTATTCCCAAAGAACTTCAAAAGTTCAACTACTCTGAAGAAGACAACTTGGAATCGGATGATAGGTACATTTTTATAATCTGTAATGCTCACACCTATCCTGAATAAAATATTCTATCTTTTCGATTCTAAGACAACATCTCATTGTCTTACGAAGTGTGACCGCTTTTACATTATCTGCATTTTATTTATGTTATCTATTTTTTCGATTCGTGTTTTGGTTCCATGGGGGAAATTGTTGGGAAATTTTGTATTAAGTTTTGATGGAAGTTCCAAACAGGTTGTAATAGGACGGTCCGGATCTGTTTATTCGACCGATGATTTAGAATCGATTAAGATGACCGGTGAAATGTATAGATAAACCGATGTAAAAGATAGGTCACATATTGAGGGGAACTCAATATGTATAGGTCGTCAAATTATCGGATGACCGGATAAGGTCGATGATCGTAAGACTAAACAAGTCAAGAAGACAAGAAGAAGTCGATGATCGGTGAAGACATAAAAGCTCAAGTTGTAAGACCAAGATCGATGACTCAAGAAGACCGTAAGACCGTAAGACCTACATCACCCGAGTCTGCAAATTGTGCTAAGACAATCTGCATCAGAAGACTCTATCAGGTAGACTAATCAGTTATCTGATCAGGTCAGCTCACACCTGGTGTTAACCAAAATGTTACACCAGATCATACGAATCTTCTACAAGAAGAATGTCAAACTTTAGTTGGTAGAACAAACACTGAAGTGTTGTACTTGTGAAACCAATGAGAGAGAGCACACGTCACGCTAAAAAAAAGGGGCATCATGATTCGCGCCGCAAAGATAAAATGGCTACAAAAGACACTATTCACGCTTTCTACCATACCGCCCTTCAGCACGCTCAAATCAATCTCAAAAATCTACCTAATATAGCCAGAAATTCAAATTGCTCTCCAACGGCTCTTTGATTTCGAGGTCTATATATATGGGATTACTCTTCATAATGAAGACACGAAAATTATCAAGAAGCTCAAACTATAGCAAAATTTCCGCACGAAGAACACAAATTTGAAGAATATTTCTAAGTGTTCATCCCATTGTTCTTAGCATAGAAATCTCATCCTCTAGCTTTTGGCTACATAAACACTAGGATAGATTTCCAGTTGGAACAACAACAAATCTTTACCCAAACCCAAAAGTTAGGTTAAGTTTGTTTTGTAAGATTTCGCATCAGGTTTCTAGTTACGATTTACGGGATCGGTTGAGTGTGAACTCAGTAAACATCTCTTAGGTGTTGGACTAACACGTTAAACTAAGTCCAGTCGGTTAAGTCGGTTTAGTTGGTGCCCCTTGTGATAGGGAAGAGTGGACGTAGGACTGGTTGTCCGAACCACTATAAAAATCTTGTGTGCATTTACCTGCTCTTTACTGCTTTACACTATTGCACATAACCAGGCTTAAAACTGCATACATATTCTGTGTTAATATCGATCGCACTAAGCAACCGATCCGATCGTTTGGATGATTTAGTCACCGATTGAAAACAGACTTGAGAATCTGATTTGATAAAACTGGTTTTTCACATGGGTACAAACTAGCTTCTGCACAATCAGTTAAACTGATAGATACCTAACTGATCTGCCCTCAGGCTATCAGTAAGTTGGATATCAGTCCAAACTGATTCACTTTCACTGATCAAAAAACCGCAATCACACCTGACCGACGAAAAGTTTTTAAGTCTTTTCACCCTCCCTCAGACTTACGCCTCACAAAACCCGTTAGGGACCTACAATTTGAATTTTAACTTTATAATATAATCTAAGTATGGTCTAATAATGTTTTCAATGTGATTGGTGTACACCTAATTAATGTTTCATAAGATATAATATTTTTCACTTGATTCAGTAGTATCTAGTATGACATAACATAATTATTTTATGTATCAAGTCGGTTTGAGTTTTAACGTTAGAGTTAATTTCATAAAAAATCACGACATATATTTATCAACTACAACATGTCTTTTCAAAATTTGCAATTCATTACACAAACTAATTAGGTGGTATAATTCGATACATTGATCAATTTTTTGGCGTATTTAAAGTTGATGTGGCAATTGGAATTGCGAAATGAAAAGTAAGCTACGAGAATACAATGATAAATCTTACATCGTTTTGAACACACAAGTGAATGAGGTCTATGAGTCTTTAAAACAATTATGTGGGTAAGATATGGTAAATCAGTTGTCTCACAGTTTCTCGAACATGGTGGACTCGAAAAATACATGATGTAGTACATGTAGATGAAGTAGGGTGAATTTTCTGATCCGACTTCGAAGTAAGGTTGGTAACTTCCATAGAACATGCTCGACGCTCACTAACTATAGTTGACTGAGGTTATCCCATTGGAGAAGGATTCAAATTTTTCTATGGGAAATACTCTTATGTTGAACTACTAATGAGGCATGGATTCACATTTGCTGAGAATTCATACGATATGTTTGTGTTGAGAGTCAACATACCAGATTAGTTGATGACTCTCCTCGAGCCTAAAGATAAGCACAAGCGTGTGACTTCATGATTAATGGGTCGCACTCCCATAAGAACTTAGACATATTATAGACTGGTGGTTTGTGGCCCCAATGAAGGCATATACAACAATCCTTTGGAGAACAAAGGAAAAGAGGTTTTTGTCAATCGAGATTTGATCTTATTCCTTCGCAAAAAAGTGTGTACGTATACACAGTCCTTAAAGAAAATGTGACAAGGTGAGGCAGGAAAGTTGCAGTTGAAGACCAGAAACTGCACCGCAGAAAGTTAAAGTGTAAGAATTTGATAAGTGGTATACCATCTTTATCAATGAAGATAATTTTGTGGTCATATGGAGAGCAAAGGTGCGTCAGGGCTAAAACAACTTGTACTTGGAACATTTTACTCTCCGACACACATCATATCCAACAACTGTTCTAATAACTGTCTATATGAAACACTAGTTCATGATCCACTACAAATGATTGCTTGAGAAAAAAAATCATAAAACCCCTCTTAAATAATTCTTGTCTTTTAGTAATTCATTATTCCACATCAAAATTAACTTACTATTTGTTCTCTTTGAACTCAATAATTGAATATCATTCACTCATTTTTTGAGAATAGAAATCATTCAACTATCCCATTCTTTTATCTTCTCTTCGAGTCTTCCCAGTTTACTACCTAAAAGCTCTAAAAACTCTACAATTGGCTGCAACAAGATAAATATATATCACTTATTCATAACAAGATATAGCATCACATGATTAACCCATAAACGATCTCTCTAATTAAAAAATAAAGTAGGCAAGATGTACTCCACTGATAAATTTAGAATCTTGAAGTATCGAAACAACACTCTCTTTAATAAAATCTGCAACATTATCCTATATAGATAAAAAAAAGAGGAACAAAGAAACAAGAAAAAACCAATAAGTTCAACCAACAAAATGGTCCAAAGGTTACAAAAATTAAACTTTAAAATTCTATAACAACTCATTTTCTACAAGTCTGTAAAGAATGGATGCACCATTGATTAGCAGATTCTCATGTTCGGATCCAAGGAGATTCAGTAATGGAACTAATCAACCACTCTGGCCTATACGGACTTGTGTGTGTGCATCCTAAAACAGTTCTAAAATGTTAGTGATAAGGAAGTAATTCAAGATGGCATAGCAAAAAAACTCAAGAAAAATGATAACACTACAAAATTATCCCCGACCTATTCCTCGCGGCTTCAAATCTAATCTAATAATAATAATAATAATCAGAATCTTTAATAACAACTTGAAATCCAATATTTATAGGCAGAATTAAAAGCCTGATGGGCCAACAGACTCTAATTAAACATAAAATAAGTCGGGTTAAGAAACATAAAATTTTGTTTAGCACCCAATGATATATACAACATGAAATTTTAAAATAATAGATCAAAGAGAAAGAAACATAATTTTTTTACCTTAGCTAAAAACCTTAGTATAAAGGTTGATCTTTTCTTCAATCGAATATCAGGCGACTCGAGCATACCTATTAGAGGTGGCAAATCACCTCTTTGAACAATATGCACCTGCACAAGTATTACTAACTGATTTATCTGTACAAATTATAGTTTCTAACAGTGATCGTACTGTTATCAATTAATCATAGTATTTAGATTTTATTTTAAATTTAGTTTTGGTCAACCTTGCGGTCGGTATCTTATGCAATTAAATCACCTAACTAGACAACTTTTCTTTGGATCTCAGAACGACATGATATGTTTTCATGAACACCAAACACTTAAATAGGAAAACAAACATTGATTTTTCTATAAAACAAGTTTAAGAATATGCTAATGCAAACTGCAGATATACACATATCATACCTGAATAACAGAATGACAGGTTGCAAAGCTCCAGTAACAAGATTTTTCTTCAACGTCCGGAGATGACTCGACCATATTGATAATTTCACGCAACTGAATATTTTTTATTAGTGGTGAAAAAAACGAGTCAACCAAGTGAAACAAAAATTAGCATAGAGAAATAATGAAGTGCTGAGATGTAGCCAACCGCTTTAAATTGTAGGTCGGCATTCTCTGAACAAGAACAAGAAGAGCATTGCATTCAACAATCCGAAATTATCTAAAGATTTAAAAAATATATTATTGATAATAAACAATTTTTTCATAAGTTAGTAAAAAAAATTTGATTCAAGTGTTCCAATTACTCCCGCCGCTGAAATCTTCACCTTTAAGGGGAGGGATACCACCCTCATCCCTGACGACATAGTTAGTGTTAAAAGACATGAAATTCATAAGTATCCAATCAAATAAGTACAATAAAAAAATTGACCTAACAAGGGTTTTAATGCTTCTATTTTTACTAGCGATTGCATCAACGACTATCAAGATAAGACGTTCCGCTGCCTTGTCATTAATATGCCTCTTTAACAGCTCTAAAAGATGTGGTATATCTTAGGTATCAACTATCATCTATTGATACTCCTGCAAAAAAGAGGTGGGTAGTATACAAACTACATGTGAGTGAAATGTTACAATGCATAACATATTTAACATCATATAAGAAAAACATATCAATCTCGGTTAGTGCTTACATCGACAAGATTCTCGAGCGTGAAAGCACTCGCTATCTCTACTAAATGTTGATACCGATTTGCCTCCCTTGTTGGCGGTGGAGCTTGTAGCTGATTAACCAACATTGGTATGGCTCCACACTCCACTACGATATTGACTCTATCTTCTGCAATCAGATCAAAAATGTGAGAATATTGCCACATCAACAAAAGAACTGATCTATGAAAATAATAATATACTATGAAGAAAACAGTAATATACTATGAAGATGAATCTTGTATATGAATCCAAGAGAGAAGCATGAAAGATGAAAACAACAAGTGGAGACTGCACTTCGAGGATATGGTCTTGAATTGAACATTACCTATATTAATTTGCACCAAATTCTGAATCAAGAAGACCTCTCCAAGATGGACAACATCATTCAAATGGTTACATAGGAGGCAGAGGAAAATTTAAAGGTGAGAGAGGTTTTAGAGGTGGTTCATATAAAGGCAAAGAAGGTTGTTTCACTAACTCCTGATTTAATATCATAACATTTGTAAATTAAGATCATAACATTAAGTGCTAGAAGCAATGATGTCAGAACCGGACTGAACCGGCCGGTTCAACCGGTTGAACCGGGAACTGGTCCGGAAGCACCCTAAAAACCGTTTAATCGGTTGAACCAGTCAAAACCGGTGAAAATCGATCAAAATCGGTAAAACCCGGTTCGAACTTTTTTTTTAAATATGAAATTATTTAGTCAGATTAGGGTTATTTCAATTTTTCATTCATCAGTTTCACTTCACGCCGTTTTCTTCTGGAGTCACAACAGTCACGCGGCTCACGCCCTTTTCTTCATTTCGCCCACCGATCGCCTTGCCGCCCACCGACCGCCGTGCACAGCTGCGTCCGACTCCAAGCAGGTGATCTTTTTTTTCTTTCTTTCCATTCTAGTTTAGTTTTTTACTTAGACTTTGTTCCACCATTTATTTCATTCACAGTTATGGATTCTTTTCTTTATATTTCATTATTTCTGACTCTGAGACCTGAATTCCTAATTATACTAGTATTAGAGTCATATAGTGTGCGACCCTTTATTTATTTTATTTGTTCTTTTCCCAAACTTTTATTTTATGCATTTTGATTTAAGATTATTTTCTATTTTATGAATTGGCAATTAGTTGTTGTTAGAAAAAGATTAACATTAGGTAGTCACATTAATGCATTTAGCCATACTCTATTTTTTATTAAAACATTTATTGTCAGTTGCTGTTTTTTACTTATATTTTTATTTAATGAATTGTATAGTCACATTAGGTAACTATGGAGTATTTGACAGTTGCTGTGAAAATTGAAAAGATTAACATTTAACAATGCTTCTTTGTGTAAATCACCTATATTGTAGTTTGTTTGAAGTATTCTAATTTCTAACATTTAATATTTACCACTATTATTATAGATGGATTCCTCATCAAGTGGTCAACAATCCAATACTTCAATTAGTTCAACCCAATCATTAGTTTCGGTTCGAGCAAAATCTGATCCAGCTTGGGCATATTTTAAAGAGAATTTAGTTGATGGCAAGAAAAGTTGGACTTGTTTGCTTTGTAACAATACTTGAAAAGGAGAGGGAATTAATAGATTGAAAAATACTTTGTTAGTCGTACGGGAGATATTGCTGCGTGCAAAAAAGTAAGTCATGATGTATGATATCGGATGGAAGAATCATTGAAGGAGCATGAAAAAAAATCAGTGGGAGGTGATCTTTGCGATGTGATTGAAGTTGAGGAAGAGTTGGATACTCTACAACTGAATACACATGCTCAAAGAAACGATGCAATTGCAACAGGAAAGAGAAAACGAGATGAGAAATTGGGAAGTTATTTTGCTCTGAGAACCACTGCAGGTGCACAACCCTCAATCAAAAGTGTCCTTGTAAGTAAAGAAATTTTGCATAATGTTGATATGGTCGTGGCTAGATTTGTCTATAATGATTGCACCCCTTTAAATGTTGTAAATTCTTCTTATTTTTTAAAAATGGTCGATGCTATTGCTTCTGTTGGTCCTGGTTATAAGTTACCTAAATATAACCAATTGAGAGTAAATTTAATGGGGGACGCAAAAAAAGAAGTTCAATTGTTGATTGATAGTTACTGAGCTAGTTGGGAAGAATGGGGTTGCACTATTATGGCTGATGGGTGGAAGGATAGATCAAATAGACAACTTATAAATTTCATGGTTTATTATAAGAAAGCAACAATATTTGTGAAATCAGTTGATGCCTCTGATATCATGAAAGATGTAAGCACACTTTGTAGTTTATTTGTGGAGTTAGTTGATTGGGTTGGCGCAAAGAATATTATTCATTTTGTGACTGACAATGGAGCTAACTACAAAGCTGCTGGTGTCTTGCTAAATGATAAGTATCCTTCCATCAAATGGTCACCTTGTGCTGCACATTGTTTGAATTTGCTACTTGGAGATATTGAAAATATGGAGCTTGTTAGTGGCCTTACAACGAGAGCATCTCTAGTGACAAAGTTTGTGTACAATCATGCATTTATACTTGCTTGGTTGAGGAAGAGAGAAGGATGGACATAAATTGTACGTCCAGGACCAACTCGGTTTGCTACCACATTCATTGCATTGAAGAGTATGCTTGAGCATCAACATGATTTGCAAGGCTTTTTTACCAGTAAGACATTCAAGGAATCTCGATACTATAAAGATTAAAAAGCAAATGCAGTGTTGGCAGTAGTTCTTGATCCAAAATTTTGGAGTGATTGTACGTAGTAGGTGTTGTTGCTCCACTCATACGTGTATTACGTATAATGGATATTGATCAGAGGCCTTCCATTGGATATGTCTATGACAAAATATATCGGGCGAAGAAGACAATAAATGATATATTTAGGCATAAGAAAAGATTGTACAAGCTCTTCACGAATATTATCAAGACAAGGTGGGACAAACAACTTCGACGCGACATTCACGCTGCAGCTTATCTTCTGAATCCTACTTTTGCATATGATAGGGAAAACATGTGCAAAAAGAAAGAAATAATGGATGGTTTTGTTGAGATGATCACAACCTTGATTGGGGACAAAAACATTCAAAGAAGTGCATTGATGAAGTGAGTATTTTCAAGAGAGGATGAGAAGTTTTGGTCGATCACTTGCTTTTGATTCAGCAAAGACTATGCAGCCCGGTATGTGTGTTAATACACTTCAAGTTTACATTTAAAGTATTATTTTGATTTTTGACTAATTCTCATAAAACTTACTACTTTGTTGTATTTATAGATGATTGGTGGAAATACTTTGGATGTAGTGCTCCAAACTTACAAAATCTGGCCACGAAGATCTTGAGTCAAACTTCTTCTTCTTCGGGATGTGAAAGAAATTGGAGTGTGTTTGAAATAATACATACAAAGAAGAGAAATAAGTTGGAACATCAGAGACTTAATGATCTTGTGTTTATCCATTATAATTTACGCTTGCAAGAGAGATATTAGTTCTTTCAAATTAATCTTTTATTGCTATAATTTATTCTTGTAACTTATATTTATCTTTTGTCATTAACTCATTTATTTTATTATTTATATGGAAGGTTTGAGCAAAAAATGATTTGTTATGATCCTATTGATTATGAAAGCATTGAGAAAACTAACTTTTGGGTTGTGGATGAAGAAGAAGAAAATCATCCACCTATTATACATGTTGATGAATTGAATAATATGCTATATGGGGAGGATGGCATTCCAATAGTTGCTCCTGAAGAAGGTATTTATTTTCAATACTTGAATTAATTTAAATGATTGAATTATTTTCTTTTTGAACCCACTTGTGTCTTTTATAGATATGGATAAAGTTGAAAATGAATTGCATGAAGTGCATTATTTGGAAGAGATTGGGGAAGATGATGAGGAACGCATTGCGACAAGCATAATTGAAAGATTGTATGTTGTTACCAATGAAAGAGATGGGGAGATATGAATCAATATGATCAAATTATCATAATTATTTTGTTGTTTTAAAATTGTGTTGTCCATGACTATGACTCTCTTGTGTTGTCCATGACTATGACTCTCTTGTGTTGTCTTTGACTATGATTTTATTGTGTTGTTTATGATTATGACTTTATTGTATTTTTTTCAATATGTAATTTATAAGATATATGTTTAAGTTTTTGTAGGTGCATATTTATTTTATTTTTTAACTAAATATAGGAAATGTTGAAAAAAAAAAAAAGTAAATCATTCAACTTTGTTGAACTGCTTCGGTTGAATCTGGTCAAAATTTAGGTTGAAGCCATTGGTGGTGGTTGTGTCTGTTCGATCAGGTTAGGTTGGCTCGAAAAACACTGGCTAGAAGTATTAATTTATAAGAATAGCGTGGTTTCATTTTATGGTATTAATTTCATAGTATGAACATGTTTTACATGAGAGTTTGTGTAAATTTTAAACAAGATATGAACAATGCCTTTGATAAATAATAAAAACAAACAAAACTTACAATAAACTTAAAAATTAAGCAACAATATTCACAAAATATTCATGATATATATATATATATATATATTGAGTGCATAAGTGATATTTTTTTTATTTTTATGTTTCTGTATTTTAATTAAATTGAATGATATTATTTAAAAAATTATTTTTAAAAAAAAAGCCCGCGGGCCAACCCAACCCAACCCGCGCCCAACCCACTCCAACCCATAATCCGTCATGGTATGGGCCAAATTTAAATGGGCCCACTCCAACGAGGCTCTAAATACTCAATCCAATCCTACCTATATATAAAAAGGACATTGGTAGGCCCATTTTGACAGATCTATCTCTATGTGCCAATTTACAAGATCTTATAGATTGAAAACTAAAATATGCTAATATTATGAATCTCAAAGATCAATGAATTCTGAACTTATGAAATACCTGAAAGGAGTACTATAATTTTTTACATTTACAAGTTTAACGATTATTGTATTCAAAATCTAATTTTACATAAAATTAGCATATACTATATAAACATCGTTGTTTATTAAGATTTTTAACAAAAAATAGTAACTATTATTTCTGAATGAGATAAGCCCAAAGACACAAGGCCCAAAACCAAAATTAGCCCAATAAATATCTTTATATAAATACGCAAAACCCTAGACACAATTCCTCTGTATTCACCGTGCATCTGAAACCCTTCCTCCCCCAAATCGGCGGCCAAAATGAAGTTCAATCCGCGCGTCTCCTCCTCCCGTCGTAAGAGCCGTAAGGCTCACTTCACGGCGCCGTCGAGCGTCCGCCGCGTCATCATGAGCGCTCCTCTCTCCGGCGACCTGCGATCGAAATACAACGTCCGTTCGATGCCCGTTCGCAAGGACGACGAGGTTCAGGTGGTCCGCGGGACGTACAAGGGCCGTGAGGGCAAGGTGGTCCAGGTTTACCGCAAGAAATGGGTCATCCACATCGAGCGCATCACTCGCGAGAAGGTTAACGGATCCACCGTCAATGTCGGCATTCACCCATCCAAAGTGGTTATCACGAAGCTCCGACTCGATAAGGACCGGAAATCGCTCCTCGACCGCAAAGCCAAGGGCCGCGCTGCCGCGGATAAGGATAAGGGCACCAAGTTCACGGCGGAGGATATTATGCAGTCCGTCGATTAATAGGTCGATTTAAGTAAGTTTTGGTGTTATAGTTTTGCTCTGGTATGTTTATTTTGATTATTGTTGATTTTATAGATTTAAGTTTTATCAGAGAGGTATAATCTCATTTTGAATTCTCGAATCTTGCTGCTTTATCTATTTTGATTATGTTTGAGACCTGAGATGAATATCAATTTTTGATTCAGTAATTGTGAATAGCCTGGTTGAGACGATACGAACAGTTGCACAGAACTGTTGGATTGAATCACTTCCCATTAGTCGTTGATGATGCAATGTTATTTTGATCCGTTTTATTTCTCAGTTGATTTTAAATTGTAAACAAACTAGGTTTGCTCTAGTATGTTTATTTTGATTATTGTTGGATTTTAGTAGATTAAGTTTTATCAGAGACCGGTATAATCTCATTTTGAATTCTCGAGTCTGTTTTGTTTTTGTTTACATTTTGAATATGAAATCTTATGTTAGTAATTGTGAATTGCCCGGTTGAGACAATTGGAACAATTGCATCAAAATATAGGATTCAATCACTTCTTTTAGTTTAGGCTTCAAAATTTCCTTGGTCTATCAATTCTGCATTTTCCATTATAGTTGTCGAATCCCTTTGAAAGCCTCTATGCTACTCATATTCTTTAGTATCCACACCTTCTAGTTGGTGTGGAGTTTGCAGATTGTGCCAAAAATTCAACATTTTCTTCCTGTTACTTGTTTTGGTAGGATGTTTTCTGTGTTCAATTCTGAATTGTGTTGGCTGTCGTTCATCCTAAATGTACTAATTATGTGGTTAGTAGTGAAAAAGGTTGAGAATGGTGTTGGAAACAATCCCATTTTCCTTTGCTTTCAAAATTATCACCTCTTAACCGTTTTATCTTTTTTTTGCATCTATGTTTGTGATTTGGGATACCAATTTTACTGATTTATTCAGTTCAAGTTGCTTGATAATATAAAAATGCTTCTCCTTCAAAAAAGTTAAATGTCTTATTCTTATCACTTTTACAATAATTATTAAAGTTTTTTTTATGTATTAGTGGATTACCAGACACACTGCTTTGTTGTTATGGTTTTTTATTAATGCTAGCTTCATAAGTGTGTGCTATAAAATTAGTTTTACCAGGTTAACCACCTGTTTTGAAACTCTAAAAAATGCCCCAGAAACACTTATTTTCAAAGATGTTAAAAACACAACTTTTCAAAAAAAAAAAAAGGTACTTTTAGGTTTTGTATTGAGTTTCAAAACACCCCTAAGCTGATGACGGGTGCTTTCTTGGATCCTCTTAAATATAATATACCGAATTACCACTATCTATTTCTGTAATGCAGAATATTAATATTAAAACAAGTACGTTTTTAGTTTTATTAAGATTGAAATTTAATGTTTCATTTGAAAATGAAAGGTTTAGTGTATTTAATGTTTTTATTTTCATCTTTTAATTTAATTTAGTGATTATAATATAAAAAGTAAGAACTTTCAAAATACTCATCCTTGTGCAAAATGAGGTATACGACATGTTCCTCGTACTTGTGCAAAATGAGGTATACAACATATTCCTCTGGAATACGCTGCAAACAATCAGTTCGAAAACAGACCATATGTTCTTTTTTCAAATGACATAACTAGTTGTGAAAATATAAAAAATTGATTTGAAAACCAATCCAAAAAAAATTGTGTTGATATTAAGGGTGGTGTTTGTAATAAATTATAAGTGATTATAATAATTTAAAATTGTGGCTTATGAACATTTTTTAATTATTAATAATTTTTTTAAAATAATTTTTATTGAAAATTTCGCAAAACAACGACTATTTTTTTCAGAATGTTTAGTGTTTGCAGCTTAGTCCGAAGTATGCTAGGGTAGATCTCTACTATTAATTGACCGCTTAAAGTGAGCCGTTTATCCCGCCCCTGTTAGAGTTAGATAGTTTAACATCTCTAATTTAATTTAAATTGCCAAGTACAATTGGTCAGCGAGGAACTAACTCAAACCATTAATATGAGGGAGATCTCTAATATTGTAACTAGTTTTCATGATAAAGCCTGTGTAACAATTATATATGATATACCATGCATTAATAAAAAAAAAAAAAAAATTCTACCTGCAGGTCATTTACAACTAAAGTGACCATCACTCGAGTATTTATTTTCTACATAAGTAGTATCATTAAATTGTGGATAATAAATATAGTATATATACATTAAAAAAAAATTGCGATAAAGCTTTGACCCCCGCAGTGCACGGACAACTATAGAAGTTAAAACCGTTGTTCTGTTACTCTTTTGATCCCCATGCATCCTAAATTTCGGATCAAAATTACTTAGGAAACTTGTTTAATTTGCATTTCTTTTCACTCTCTCAACATTCATCATGCAATCTCACTTTCATCCCCTAAAGGGGAGATTTCAATTAAAGTTAACCTTCGATTAAAGGAATACAATTAGCTACATCAAAGAAGAAATCCAAATAAAGAGAGAAGAAAATAATGGAGAATTTCTTGAGTGACAAATGGGATGTGGATTCGAAGCATTCACCGGATGAGACGTTGCAACGGTGGCGGGATCTCTGTGGGGTCGTCAAGAACCCCAAACGGAGGTTCCGTTTCACCGCCAATCTTTCCAAGCGTTACGAGGCTGCCGCAATGCGAAAAACTAATCAGGTTCTCATCCATTTTTCATTTTGATTGTTACTAAATATATATGTCTTTGTAATTAATGTGTGGTTGATTTGAATTTATGTAGTGAGATGACATTATCTGATGTAAAATTAATCTTGTCTTGTAACTAGTGTACATGAGTAAGAAAAATGGGTTGATTTGTCATGGATGTTAAAAAAAAATGTTATTTCTGACCTTTTGGAATATCCTTTTATATGATATGATCTTTTGTTTTTGGGAAATTGATATAATTCATAGATTATGAGAAGAACTGTTTAACTGTGAAAGTGATTTAGTTCTACATACAATTTCAAGTGATCATAATCGCTTTTAAATTTTAAAAACCACATAGAAAATAAAAGAGATTGACTCATTAATCATTATATGCCTTAGTAAGATGTATTGACATTCCCATATAAATGAAACATTCTTGATCTCCTACGTACAATGTCCTCAAATTCGTTGGTCTGTTCAGGAAAAGTTCAGAATTGCAGTTCTTGTTTCTAAAGCCGCATTTCAGTTCATACAAGGTGACCTTTCTTGTACATTGTATTCTTTTCATTTCTCAACGAATACCCTCCTACGAAACTTGTTCATAATACAAAACTGTTGCACGTCATACAGTTCAACAGAAACAAGTAACAATTTAATAAAAATAGAACAAGTTTCACAGGAGACTTTCCAATTCCGCAAACCATAAAAAAAAAAAGAAATTCCAGGAATGATACCAAGCGACTACACGGTGCCCGAAGAAGTCACATCTTCGGGTTTCCAAATCTGCGCCGACGAACTAGAGTCCATAGTCGAGGGGCACGACGTAAAAAAACTCCGTTTCCACGGGGGCGTTTCCGGTCTTTTAAGAAAGCTCTCAACCGACTCCTCCAACGGCATCCCAACCGACAACCCCTCCCTCCAAAAAAGACGTTTCATATACGGTATCAATAAATTCGACGAAACTCCCCCGCAGAGTTTCTGGAACTTCGTCTACGACGCCCTTCAAGACATGACCCTCATGATCCTCGGCGTCTGCGCTTTCGTCTCCCTAATAGTCGGAATCGCCACCGAAGGCTGGCCAAAGGGGTCCCACGACGGCTTAGGAATTGTGGCCAGCATTCTCCTAGTAGTGTTGGTGACAGCCACGAGTGACTACCGCCAGTCTCTGCAGTTTCGGGATTTGGATAAGGAGAAGAAGAAGGTGTCCGTGCAAGTCACGAGGGGCGGGTACCGGAAGCGGATGTCAATTTACCATCTACTCCCTGGGGACATCGTGCACCTGGCGATAGGGGATCAGGTCCCGGCTGACGGCCTTTTTCTTTCCGGGTTTTCGGTTTCGATCGATGAGTCGAGCTTGACGGGGGAGAGTGACCCGGTTATGATAAGTGTGGATAACCCGTTTTTGCTATCCGGGACGAAGGTGCAGGACGGGTCTTGTAAGATGGTGGTTACCACGGTTGGGATGAGGACACAGTGGGGAAGCTCATGGCTACGTTGAGTGAAGGGGCCACGACGAAACTCCCTTGCAGGTTCAACTCAACTCTCTTCTTTAAACTTTTACTATAAAATTAATGGTCAACTTAGATATGTACGTCACAAGTGGTTTTTGGAAAGGCTTTTATTAGGAAAATAATATACTTTTAATTGATTTCACAAGTTAAACTTTTTAGATGAGATGAATTTTTTTCAGTATTTTCACCAAATAATATATACTAAGCAAATATTATCTTCTTCACTATTCGGCAACTGATTCACGAGTTGAAGATAATTGTTATTTTTTTTTCTCTTTTTTTAAACCCTAACAAAAATCATAGATTGGGGAAGAAATATTTCGCAAATTAGTTGCAAAATGGGAGGAGAAAAAAGGATTCGCGCTTAGTATATAGGATTTGACAAAAATACATTCTTAAGATTCATGTGTGACACACTCGTAAAAAAAAAGGAGAAATTTGGTTGAAAATGAGTTCAGTGGTTTTGTGCAAAACTTTATAGTTTTTATAGTTGGGTGCAACACAAAGAAGTTTGGTGGTTCAAGTGCAATTTCAGTGATAAATTGTTGGGTTCAGTGCAGTTAGACCTATAAATTATCGAGAAAATTTCATTTTTTATCATGTACATGTGTCCAATTTTAATAATTTTTTACTAATTTCCCACCTAATGTTCCATATTGACCAGTTTCAGTCATTTTTAATCGAAAAAGGACTAAAATTGGTAAAATAAAGGATTAAAAGCGGACACAATTGAACTAAAATTGATAAAGTAAAGAAGAAGAAACATATTAAAATTGGACACATTGTCAAAGTAAAAGATAAAAGATTCTTTCTAGAATAACACTAAGTCACGACGAAAAATGAAATTAACTCTGAAGTATCACATTTAGCATACGAAGTATCATTATTTACAAAATGTATAATTTTATATGTAATTTTCTTTTGCAGGTTAAATTGAACGGGGTGGCTACGATTATTGGGAAGCTTGGACTATTTTTTGCTATTGTGACTTTCACAGTTTTAGTTCAGGGAATGATGAGCATAAAATGGCACGAGGGAACGACTTTAAAATGGTCGGGAGATGATGCTTTAGAGCTGTTGGAGTATTTTGCAATTGCTGTGACAATTGTAGTTGTAGCTGTTCCAGAAGGACTGCCATTAGCTGTGACTTTAAGCCTTGCATTTGCTATGAAAAAGATGATGAACGATAAGGCGCTCGTTCGCCATCTTGCTGCTTGTGAGACGATGGGGTCAGCAACGAACATTTGTAGTGATAAAACGGGGACTTTAACTACGAACAAAATGACCGTGGTGAAAGCTTGCGTTTGTATGAATGTGATTGACTTGAGCGGAGAAGGAGGTGCTTCTGAAATGAAGTCACAAATTTCAGAAGATGTTGTTAAAATCTTGCTTCAATCCATTTTCAACAATACGGGTGGGGAAGTTGTCGTTAATAAGCGTGGAAAACGCAAGATTCTTGGAACCCCTACTGAGACGGCTATACTGGAATTAGGCCTATCGCTTGGGGGTGATTTCAAGGGCGAAAGAGAAGCGTATAAAGTGGTGAAAGTCGAGCCTTTTAACTCTACGAAGAAACGAATGAGTGTGGTTTTGGAGATAGCACAAGGGATGCTGAGAGCTCATACAAAAGGGGCTTCAGAGATTATCTTAGCAGCTTGTGATAAGATGATCAAGTCAGATGGAGAAGTTGTGTCATTAGATGAAGCATCTATCAATCATTTGAACAAAACGATCGATGAATTTGCAAACGAGGCTCTTAGGACATTATGTCTTGCTTATACGGATCTTGAAAACGGCTTCTCTGCAGATGAGGATATCCCAGCCACAGGATATACTTGTATAGGGATTGTAGGGATCAAGGATCCTGTACGTCCCGGTGTTCCGGAGTCCGTTGCACTGTGTCGTTCGGCTGGTATAACTGTACGGATGGTAACTGGAGACAACATCAACACTGCTAAAGCTATTGCTAGAGAATGTGGGATACTTACTGATGATGGTATAGCTATAGAAGGTCCGATTTTTCGGGAGAAGAGTTTGGAGGAATTGCTTGAAATAATTCCCAAGATCCAGGTAACCATGTTAATACATGAGTAGAATCGTAATTTCTAGAGTAGGCTCACTTCTTTAAAGTAATACCTTTTAGCATGCCAAGTATCACTGTTTAAATTTTTTTGAATTTATATGTGATTACTTCATATGCTAAACAATATACTGAGTTCGCCATAAAACTTCCATAAACCAGGTTCGTACAAGTTTTTGTCTAATTTCTTTCCATGCATGTTGTGTGTTCTTTATTTTTTACAGGTGATGGCTCGTTCTTCGCCTATGGACAAGCATACATTGGTGAAGCACTTGAGGACGACGTTTAATGAAGTAGTGGCTGTAACTGGTGACGGAACCAATGATGCTCCGGCTCTTCATGAGGCCGATATCGGACTTGCAATGGGCATTGCTGGAACTGAGGTATTTCTCATCATGTTTAAGGGGTAACACAAACACTACTCACATTTTAGAAACACTTCTCAAATCAAAGTTGTGAGGGGAATACTTGGGGAAAAAAATGCTTCTTCCCCCTCCACATGAGTAGAAGAGAATGACTCCGTTTTGTGAATGAATTCAGGTGGCTAAAGAGAGCGCGGACGTCATAATTCTGGACGACAATTTCTCCACAATCGTGACAGTGGCCAAATGGGGTCGCTCCGTCTACGTAAACATCCAGAAGTTTGTGCAGTTTCAGCTAACTGTTAATGTTGTGGCATTGGCTGTAAACTTCTATTCAGCTTGCAGAACTGGTAACAGACCTACCTCTCTTTACAGCATATATTATTGAAAAATGATGTGTATCCATCTACAAAATCTTTTACCTTTCAAATGATGGTGCTTAATTTCAGGAAGTGCTCCCCTAACTGCTGTCCAGCTCCTGTGGGTGAACATGATAATGGACACGCTCGGCGCTCTTGCACTAGCAACAGAACCTCCGAACGACGAACTGATGAACAGAACTCCTGTCGGGAGGAAAGGAAACTTCATCAGCGTAGTCATGTGGAGGAACATTCTAGGACAATCGCTGTACCAGTTTCTCGTGATATGGTTCCTTCAGGCACACGGCAAGACCATTCTCATGCTTCATCGCTACCCCAACCCAAACTTAGTACTCAACACAATTATCTTCAACACATTTGTGTTTTGCCAGGTAAAATCTTCAAATATTTCAGTTCCCCCTCTCGTGGTTTGAAAATTGCACGAGGATCTTTGGCACAACATTTTTCAAACCACACGGGAGTTTCGTGCAATCAATCCGATCATGATCATTGCAACTAATGATGTCATAATACAATGGTTGTTATGTTGCAGCTGTTTAATGAGGTGAATTCAAGAGAAATGGAGAAAGTAGATGTGCTGGATGGGATACTAGACAACTATGTATTCGTTTTAGTATTAGGTTTCACAGTGCTATTCCAGATCATTATCATTGAGTACCTGGGCACATTTGCAAGCACCACTCCTCTCTCCTTCATCCAATGGTTCATCTGCATTTTTATCGGATTCTTAGGAATGCCCATTGCTGTAGCCTTGAAAACGCATGTCCCTGTAGAAAATTAATCAACCATAGCTTGTAACAAATTCATCAAAAACATATTTATTTCATTCAATTGTATTTTAATTTGTGATGACGATGATGATATTTAGAAGTAACAAATTCACTGTGCAACATGTGTATACGCCCTTGATAAATTTCAGCATACCAAAATTTCAGTCCGATACCATTCAAAATTCAGTATATCGAACTTTCAATACAGTATCGACAAATATTTTTCATATACCAAAACTTCGGTATATCGAGAGTTTTGGTATAGTATGAAAGGGTATTTTCTATATACCGTATCGAACCACAAACAGTCTCAGAAAAAGCAGCCTTTTTTTCAGTTTAAACTTTATGTACAGAATTTAACATAAAATGCAGGCGCTGGTAAAATTTCCAGGCCTGGAGGAGCTAATAAATGAGAAATAGACAAGTAATAAAGTGAGGAAACAAATCTATCAACATAGCATCATAATCATCTTCACTTTTAAAGCATCTCATTTCTCAAACATTATTTTCATCCCCCTTCCAATCGAGCATATTGTTGGCAACGGCTGGTTACCTGTCATTCTTCATCCATTGTACATCCCTTTTTATCATTAACAAAAGAGGTCCAAACAGGTTCAAGCAACGCCTTTGCACAGTATAACTTTTCTCTATCCTCCTCCGTATTACCTCCCTCTTCAGCTTCTTTAATCACTTCATGGCACGTCTCTTCCCAAGATGCCAACATCCACTTGAGTTCTTTCCAGTTTGCATCTTCATCCCTTACTAGTTTCAGACAAACAAAAGCGTGCCAGACCCAAGACAACATCGAAATCCTTGCTTCTCAGTGCATTCAGTGAACCAGTTACGAAAAAAAACCCCCACAGCATCTAGTACTTCAATGTTTGCATTTAGAAGCTTTAACATCATTTCCAAAAGTCTCTTAAACGCAGAGAAATCCTTTGAATTTGGAACGTTCTCAGTTTCAGGAAACTCAATCCTAGCTAAAATGTGAAACCATGATGGGAAATGGAATGTTGAATTCTCAGTTGAATCAGGAGTCTGTTTCAACAAGTGGTGGGACCCCAAAGATAGAATCAGATCAGGAAGCCATGGCTGAGCGGCTGTGGCAAACGAAAGCAGCATTTCTGTACCCCAGAAGCTCTTCTACTGTAACGATGAGATTAAACAGTTGGTTGACAAGATTGTAAGCTTCTGTTTGAGGTACTGGGTCTTCACAAGTTTTGAGGACTGTATTAAGTAACTTGGCTCCATATGTAAGTGAACTTTTCAAGCAAATGTTTAAATCTTTTATGTCTTCTTCATTGAACTGAGCAATTGCCTGTTCGGTTAGGTTTGTAATGATGAATCTAACATTTTCTGTTGCGAAATTCAAGCATCTTTCATGATGGCGAGGAGCAAGATTCATTGCAGTTGCATCAACGATGAACTTCAGAATTGAAGTTAATGCCTTTATCATATCTGGTATCCTTGTTTGTTTGACCAAACTGGTACCTGTGCAAAATTATCAACAAATTAATAAAGATAATACATGTATCTGAGATCTCAGAAGCTATTGACATAAGAGGAAGTAGAGTTGCCCATCCGAACCGGAACCGCCGGAACCGGAACCGTTAAAGTATTTTACACGGTTCGGTTCCGGTTCCAACTTTTTGGAACCGGGAACCGGCGGTTCGAACCGTTTGGACAACTCTAAGAGGAAGGGGTTTAAGGATAGACTGATCCAAACAATGTACCATAAATATTCTTTCTTAGTTGTCGATTACAGGCACCATTTTTATAATAAAAAAATAAAAAAAAAGAACATCAACAACCGCCATAATTCAATCTTTACCCCCATTATGTTGGTTTAACTATATGGATCATATATCACATCATGTTTGGTTGAAACATGAAGAATGTAAAAATACAGTATTATTTACTTTATTGTCTATCAAGGTCACTAGACTCACTACGACAACTGCAAATCTGAAATCTTTTTTTCAGTCTCTCACCATTCAGAAAAGAGGAAAACGGGGACATACCAGTTCTACATTCTCCAACATCTTTGCTGGATCCAGGTGGGGTTTTGCTTGCATTTCGTGATTCTAGAAGGGAGTTGCCAGGTTTTTTGCCATTGTTGGCTTTAAATAGGTTAGATGCACAGCGAAGCAGATGGTCCAACGTCATTTCTGTGATAGTTTCCTGGTGATAAATGGGCTAAATTAGTAAACAAATTTAATGTCCAAACCTGGAAAATGTGACTTAAAGTGAACCGTAAGTAATAGTAGCTGCATGCTAAAACACATTAACATTTCTAAGCGTGATTTTCTCTCAATGACCTAAGAGTTATGCAAAGATTGTTCAAGGATCACATTTATTTCATCGCTGCTAATTGCTTCAATGTTCAAGCAAAAGGTCGGCGAGAGTGGAAGCAATAGTTTCATGCTTTGCATTTCTTTATTACTTGCCACTCGCCTGATAAGAAGAGTCACTTGCAATATAAATAATTCGTCCTTGGAAATTTTGGTCTGTAGTTGTGGTATCCTCACAGGCTTACACTACACGAACAATAATGGCTGCGGAGTGAGGAGAAGCAAAAGGGGAGGACTAATGTACAATTTAAAATGGGATATGGACAATGTCACCTTCAATGGTAAATGCTCCAACAATATAGAAAATTATATTTTCCTTGTTGTTTGGATGCATAAAATTGATAACAAGGGCTATGAGATACTTCATCAAGTATCGAGTAAAACTATTTCATTAATTAAAAGGCTGAATCACCAAAATCAGAAAAAAATCCAGTCAATCGTAGTCTTTTTGCAATGTGTTTGCTAATATTTGGTTTTCATTATAGCAGTTATTGAAGTGAAACCTCACAGTATTAAAGAACATAACTAAAAGTTCAAAAAATGCCAGTTCAACCCTCCAATTTGTTCCACAGAAAAAGTGAATAAAACATGCATACAGAACCATATCATTCAGAATTAGTTTAGCATCACTTGCCTGTGAATCGCTGCTTCCATCTGCCTTGATGTTATGAAGAGACATATGCAAAGTCAGAGTTGTGTATGCAGAAACAATATATGTATTCATATAATCATACTGCAGGGAATGCTGAATACTAGCTTCAGAAAGGACCTTCAGCGCTGAGTATGCACTTTCTAAAATTCCAGAACCTAAAATAGCTTTCCTTGTATTCTCAGACTGAAGCAAGTCCCTTATTTGCCGGGCTACCCCAACAGCAAGTTCATAATCTTCCTTTATTTCCCTTTTTTTCTCGTTGCTATGTTTTGACTTGGATGATACTTTCTTAGATGATCTAGATTTCGTTCTTGTTGCCGACTTTACACTATGTTTTCCTATTTCTATACCAAAACTTGCCTGACATCCAAACGCAGCTCTTTGCAGAACCCCAACCAGAGATTCAAGCATGTTTTCAAACCAACCACACGATAACATCATCTTGTGAGCAGACCTCACTTCAGCTTGCGTTTCAACATTATTCGACAAACCACTGCACTTAGTGATCAAATCCATGCAAGGAGCAAAAAGGTCACCAGCAGAATTCAGAGATGTAGATGAAATAATGTTACAGATAGAAGATTGAGCTCGTGTAGAGGAAGCAACTGCAAAAAGGATCTTCAGCTTCTTAGTAGACAACTCCTCTTTGAGACTTTCCTTGAGAGAAGTGTCCTTCACAAGATCAGTACAAAGGTGAGATCCAGCAATAAGCAAACCCTCAATCTGGTCTTTGTCAAGCTTATCTGATGAAACAGTCAATCCAATAACAGTCTTGAAAAGCCTCATAAGAGATCTGAGAGATGCTCCTTCTGATGCTGCAAACTCACAAAATCTTGCTCCAGCTCTAGGAGATCTTTTAATGAGAGTGATCAAGCGGTTGCATGCTTCTTCCTCTGCCACTTTAGATGGGAAGTAAGATGGTATCAGGAGTTTAGTAATTTTCCTCGCGATAATTGGTTGGTCATCAGCAAGAGTTGTGAACAACACATCAACGCGCACTATCTGAAGGAGCAAAATGGACAACTAATAAAAATAGCAAAGAAAATGAATCAAAACTGGGACAAAAGTGAACATGTATCTGACTACCTTATGAAAATGAAAATTTTGGATCTCATTTAAGAGAAGGAGGAGATCAGCAACAGCAACACGTACTACTGATGCAGAATCCACAATCAGATTGCCTAATCTAGGTAAAAGTACTCTAAGGACCTCATGAGATTGAGGGTTGCCCAGCAAATATATAACACCATTCACTGTTGAGAGCCTAACCTCTGTGCAAGCATCATGAATCATGTGCTCAAAGATTTTGGTGATAATCTTTGTAATGGTTGGTGAAGGAATAACTTCCCAAAAGTGGTGAAGAATTCGGCAACTGCCTTCTACTGCTACAAGTCTCACATCTGGACATTCATCCATGAGTAACTTGTCCAACAGAAAGAACTGCTTTTCTAGTAGAATGTCTTTATCCTCTTTAGTGGCATCAGGATCTTCTAAAGGGAACAGGTCTAGGAGTAAGTGCAATGCATTTTGGCGAACATTTGAGTTTGCAACCTGCAGAAGACACAATGCTATGATTATGAGACATCAACTACATTATATTTTCTTTTTCTTCACAGCATTCCTTTTCATTACTATGCAACATTACATAATAGAGACAACTTCTTGAGTGAGAATGACAAAAGATTCAGTTTATGCTGACAAAACATAAATGAGCTTCGTGTTCGTTGCTCTAATATTGATCAACTTCCACTTCAGCATTTGAAATATCCAACACACAAACACCACAGTATATTCGCTACAATTAAATGCAAGAACACACTCAATTAGCACTTTTAGCCCAACATCATATCTCTATCACTATTTGTCTATCATAATTCTGTTTCTTTCATGCAGCTACTAACATGCATCACAATGCAAGGATAACATAAATAAACAAATAAAAGACAGACAGGCAGACAAGTCTTACCAGGACTTCATAGAAATTAGACATTCACATCTAAGAATTAAGTGTTTAATCCATTAACGTTCCAGCTTGCTACACTGAATCAAGCATGATAATCAAGCTAACACTACTGCACAAGTCTAACACGCAACCCAGACCTACTTTAGTTTTCCTTCAGCTATCAAAGAATAAGAATGGGTTATACTAACAGCTTCTATCTGTGTATTTTGTTATGTATGCAACAAATTAAGCATAAGAACAGAAGCACAGGGTTTATGACCCCTATTTCATGCAGATTCAGATGCAATACTGTTATCAGATTTAGGAATTTAAAATGCATTGTCCATGTACAAAATAAGTACTGTAGAGTGACATGCTAATAGAATCAAAACAGTGAAAAGGATTTCCAGCAATAAACATAACATTCAACTTCTATCGTCACAAAACAAATTATAATACCTGAAGCGACCGAAAAATCACTGGCTCTGCCAGATGAAAAATAAGTTTTTCTACACCATCTGCTGTTCTCTGTTGAACAAAACCAAATAAAACCCTTCTAATTGATGCAGCTAATGCTGGTGTGCTGGCGTATATACCACCCTCCACCAAGCTTTGTAAAAACCCATCCTCAATCTCATTCTTGCATTCACCCTCCACAGCCTTCCATGCTCTAAAGACAATTTCACCATACGCCTCTAACATTGATTTGCGCCCAAATGGGATCTGCGATTTTATCATTGCACATAATTCCTTAGTGAGCTGAACACTAAGACAGAACAAGTACGCATTGAATTTCCTTCCATCCTCCGTCTTCAAATACAACGGTGAAATCACACAGCGAATCATCAAATTCTTCAAGTCCTCAATACTGTCATCCTCAAAATCAAACAACATGAAGGCATCTCGAAGCGTGTAAACCCTATGAACATCAACTTTCTTCTTCAAAGTCAAAGAGCGCGACAAAATAACCGCCAACGATTGAGAAATTAGGGTTTCTTTCCCTGATAAACCCCCCTTCCACCATTCCTCACATAAATTCGCAATCTCCGACAGCAAAATCGAGTCGGACTCGAACAAAATTAAGTTATCGTGCAACTCTTGTACGATTGGCAACAAATCAGAAACGGAAAACACATTGCTAGGGTGAAAAACGCAGAGGCGCAAGATGTAGACATAAACCTGGAGTTTTTCGGGGATAGAATGCCTCCCATTTTCGCGGGGTTGGGTGGGAGATACGCCGTCGTCTTTCCTGTTTCTGGCGGATCTACGAACGCGCTTCGCCGCAGGCGTCACCGGCGACGCCGTAAAAGTCGAATCGGAGTTTTTGAACTGAGAAATGCCGTGTGAAACGACATTGTGAAGAGAGTGTGGGAGAGTGGAAGTTAACTCAGATGAGGGCTTTAAGCTATTAATTAAGGTTTTAATGGCTGATTTGGAGGAATTTAACGGAAATTTGGCAGCGGAGGAGAGGAATTCTTCGGCGGAGGTTTGCAACGACGACCGGAGCCTTTTCTCCATTGATTTTCTCTGCGATTTCCAGAGTCCCGCTCGAGGTTTTTCATGCACCGTTGGTTTCAGTTCAATGATATTGGTTGGGGTAGGGTTGGGCAACAGCGTGACAGACGAATAAAACGCGCAGTCATCATAAAATAGACTGATCTTATTCGTCTGTGATGCTGATGAGTGACAGTCATGTTTGTTTAAGCATTTTGAAATTTTGAATCTAGCATTGGCGATCAAATGGGTTTTTTTTTTTTTTTTTGTCATGGAGTCGGCAATCTGCCCAAAACAGGCACTCAAAATTAAAAAACTCAAGTAAATTACAAAAATTAATAATTAAATATATATTTGTAATTTTAAGTGTGAATAACTTAGAAAAGCAATTCATTTAGCCGAATTTCAAATCAACTTACGATTTAATTAATCACAAACAATACATACTTGGGGTAAAATACTTTTTAAAATATAAAAATATCAATTAGGGTCTAAAATAGAGTAAAACTATTAATTTAAGATCTTAAAGATTTTTCCTATCGATTCAATGTCTGAAAGATAGAAAAATATCAATTCAGGCCCGAAAGATAGACACTATCAATTTGAGGCTCATATATTTTAAGGTCATATTTGACACTTATATTTCATGTCCATATTTTTTTATTTTTAAAGTTTAGGGTTCATGGTTCAGGGTTTGTGGCTCATGGTTCAAAATTTAGGGTTCATGGTTCATGGTTTATGGTTTATGGTTTTAGTGTTCAGGATTTAGGGTTAGTGTCAAACATGACCTTAAAATGTGTAGGTCTCGAATTGATAGTTTTTATCTTTCAGATCCTAGATTGAGAGTTTTCTATATTTCACGTATTGAATCGATAGAAAAAATATTTCAAGTCTTAAATTGATAGATTTACCATTTTTCAGACCTTAAATTGATAAAACTCCTTTAAAATACTACTTTAAAATTTGCCCCAAATTCTATGTTTTAAAAGCAGAAGCGGCGATCGGATCTGACCGTTTTTATAGCGGTAGAGCCGGTATGACATCATAATTACGTTATATATATTATATATTTATTTTATTATTAATTTAACTTTTAAATCTTTTTTTTACTCCATCCTAAATATACCTAACTAAATCTTCAGCCCATTATCAGTTTAATATTTTACGTGAAGAAGCCCATCAATTTGATAAAAAAATAATACTCCATCCGTTCTGATTTTGATTATCCGCTTTCCATAAATAGCCGTCATAATTTTGTTTATCCATTTATAAATAAGGCAATAAAGCAACATTCAATACTATTATTTCTCTCCACCAAACCCACTTTACACCATTTAATACTATTATTTCCCTATACCAAACTCATTTTATCCACTTTATATCATTTAATACTATTATCTCCTACTTTTTTTTAATCTCCGCGTCTACCGTAAATGGAAGTTATGTATTTTTTCGTACACCCATGGTCAATTTTCTGTCAAAGTGCACATCTTAAGCCCTAATTTCTCTCACCCAGTTTCATTTCACACTCCTCACTTTCTCTCTCTACCTCCCACTCACACGCTGCTCTCCCTCAAACTCTTGGCTTTCACTCTGATCTCCTGCACACAGCAAGTGTTTCTTGCAATTCTTTCTCCTAAAAATCAATTTCAAAGGTATTTAATCTCTATTCCTCTTATTATGTTTGAAAAAGGGGCTGATTTCGTTCTCCATCAAATGAATAAACGCCGCAGCTGGAGAAAGTGTGCACCATGGAACCGATCTGATGGTGTCTACGGTCAAATTCTAAATATTACAAAATAAAAAATAAAACGAACCGGCGGCCAACCGGTTCAACCGGTCTCCGGTTTGCACCGTTTTTGACCGTTTCAAGCGGTTCGCGGCTGAGTAAAGCGTTGAGCGGTCCAATGTTTTGAAGCGGTGCGGAAGTCTCCTCGAGTAGCGGTCCGACCGGCCGGTCCGATTCGCTTTTTAAAACATAGCCTAAATTACCCATCTTCCTTTTTTATTGGTCAAATTTGGTGATTCGAACTCATAATTTTTTCAACATAAATAGTAGTAATATTTTAATCCGGATATTAAAGGTTTGTAACCTACTTGAATGTGTTTAAATAATGACCCACCTCACGTGGCTTATTTAAACTGTTTTGAGATGTTGGTTGATGCATGTTCATATTTTTTTTGAGATTTTAATATGATACATGTGATCGAACCTTGTGATATGTTTGTCTTTATACAAATTGTTATTTATTTGATTCAAAGACGTCGCAACCTTTTAATCCACTGTTCAATATACTTTTAAAGACAATTTGCTTACTGGTGAAAATTTCGTTGATTGGAGTCGTAAACTTACTATTGTCCTCACTGCACAAAGTCATAACTGGGTTCTCACTACACCTAAACCAGAAAAGCCAAATGATGAGTCAACTAAAGCAGTTAAGAAAGAGTATGCTGACTGGGAGCGTTCCAACGAAATGGCAAAGTGTACCATTCAGATGTGTTGCAACACCAACACCAAAACGTTGAGACCGCTGCAGACATCATGACTAGTCTTAAAGCGATGTTTCAACATCAAAACCGTGTGGCTCGTCAAATCATCATGAGGGACTTGCTCTCTATGAAAATGGTGGAGGGAACACCCTTAAAGGAGCACGTTCTCCAGATGATGGCTCACCTTAACAAACTTGAGATGCTTGTGGCTGAATACGACATCGAGACCCAAATCGATTTAGGCTTTCCACTCTCTGCGGAAAAGTTTTGAAGCAGCCAAATTTGAACTACCAAATGAACAATCGGAAGTTCTCGATGTCGACTGTGCGAGCTTTAGTCTCAAGAGAGGCTATATTAGGGGCAAAAGAGTCAAGCCTTGGTGGTAAGTGGACCTTTTTCTTCTTCAAAGCCAAAGTGTGGTAAAACAAGAAAAAGGATAAAAGCCTAAACAAGTGAACTCGAGTGTTGCAAGGGCTAAGAAAAGGTGAAGGGAGGTGGAGGAGTGAGTAAACCAACTGCGGGGGAAGTGCTTATTTCTGCGGTGAAAAAAAAGACATTGGAGGAATTCACTGTTCAAACCCAAAAGAAATGGAAAGAAAAGGTAATTCTCACGCATTTAGTTGTTGAAACTTGTTTAAGAACAGATGCCTCCCATTTATGGGTGGTGGATCTAGGATCCATCGATCATGTATGTTTCAATTTCTGAGGGGTTCAAGCGGACTCGGCAACTTAGTGGAAGTGAGATCCTCATCACATTGGCGATCTTACGAGAGTGGCGGTGAAGCGATAGGAGAAGTGCTTTTCTGTTTTTGAAGACAAAGTTTTAATTTTAAGAGATGTTTTTACGATCCTAGTTTTAGAAAGAATTTAATTTTGGTTTCTAAACTTTACCTTGATGGATATTAGGTTACTTTTGACAAAGTTGTTACCATTTCTCTTTATGATAAATTTATCTCGTCATGGAACGTTGTCGAATAATCTCTATTTAATTAATCATGCACACCACTCATTTAAATGCATCCTATAACACATCATTTGCTTTTTAAAAGAAAAACGTTCATCAAACGTGAAGCGAGACACTTCTATGACATCTCAGATTGGGACATATTAATCCAAAAGGATTCAAAAGTTGGTAGAAGATGGTTCATTGGAGTCTCGGGGTTGAACCAATCCCAACTTGCGAATCATGTTTAGAGGGGTAAAATGACCAAGAGGGCATTTGAGACGAGGAATAGAGCCAAAAGAAGTATTAGAAATCGTTCACCTGACGCGTATGTGTTCAAATGTCAATCAAAGCAAAGAGGAGGTTATGAGTATTTTCGTCACCTATATTGATGATTACTCAAGGTACGACTATATTTTCCTTATGAAGCATAAATCTGAGACCTTTGACAAATTCAAAGAATTTAAGGCTCAAGCAGAGAATCATAGGGAAAAATGTATCAAGTCTCTAAGATCTGATCGTGGAGGCGAGATGAGTTTTTGAACTACTTGTCAGATGAAGGGATTGTATCCCAGCTAACTACACCCGGAACCCCTTAACAAAACGGGGTTGTAGAGCGAAGAAACAGAACTCTTTTAGAAAGGGTTAGACCAATGATGAGTTATGCGGATCTACCCAAGTCATTCTGGGGTCATGCCTTGGAAACAACGGCTTATATTCTGAACTTGGTGCCATCGAAATCGGTTCCCAAGACTCCCAAAGAATTATGGACCGGGTTCAAGCCCAGTTTGAGACACATGAGAATTTGGGGGTGTCCGGCCTACGTATTGGACAAGGATGCCGGAAAATTGGATCCTCGATCAGAATTAAGGTTGTTTATAGGATACCCCGAGGGAACAAAAGTGTGTATGTTCTATGGTCCCAAAGATCAAAAGGTGGTAATAAGCACCCACTTTAGATTTTTGGAAGAAGACTATGTGAACGAAAGAAAGCCCAGAAGTGAGATTACCTTAAATGAGCTAAGGGGGCTAACCTCAGTGCCAACTGTACAAGATGACATACCAAACGACACACTTACACAACCGGAACCTCGTCATAGTGGGAGGGTTGTAAGACAACTCGAGAGATTCATGGGGGGTAGGAGAGTCCCCGGACTTAGTCCCCGGTCAAGATGAATCAGACCCATGGACTTACGATGAGGCAATCCAAGACAAGGATGCAGTTTCTTGGCAAACAACAATGGAAGCCGAAATGGGTTCTATGGATCATAATAGAGTGTGGGAGCTAGTCGAACCACTTAATGGGGTAAAACCCATTGGTTGCAAGTGGGTATACAAGAGACAAAGAGGACCGGACGGGAAGGTGGAAACCTTCAAGGCAAGGCTTGTGGCGAAAGGTTATACTCAGAAAGAAGGGATCGACTATGAGGAAACTTTTTCACCTGTAGCAATACTCAAGTCCATCTGAATTCTCTTGTCGATTGCTGCGCATCTCGACTTTGAAATCTGGCAAATGGATGTCAAGACGGCTTTCCTTAATGGAAGTCTTGAAGAGGAAGTCTATATGCAAGAACCCTAAGGCTTCATTTAAAAAGGCCAAGAACACCTAGTTTGTAAGCTCAAGAAGTCCATTTATGGACTCAAACAAGCATCCAGAGCTTGGAACCAATGTTTTGATCAAGTAATAAAGTCTTATGGGTTTGATCAAAATGAATACGAAAGTTGTGTGTACAAGAAGTGTGTCGGAACTGCATTGGTATTCTTGGTACTATACGTGGACGACATTCTGCTCATCGGGGACGATGTAAAGGTGTTGTCAGACGTAAGGGCATGGCTTTCAGTTTGATATGAAGGACTTAGGGGAAGCCGGGCACATCCTTGGGATCAAGATCTTTCGAGATCGCAAGAAAAGGATGATAGGCTTATCGCAAGCTTCATATATAGACTTTGTCTTGGGCGATTTAGCATGCGAGGATTCAAGAAAGGCCGTACCTTTCGGACATGGAATCCATCTATCAAGGAAATGTGCCCTAAGACAAAAAGGAGATAGATGACATGAAAGACATTCCTTATGTAAGCCGATCGCCGGAAGCCTTATGTATACAATCTTGTGCGAGACCAGGATATCCGCTTTTGCGATTGGCATGATGGCAAGATATCAAAGTAATCCGGGAAAAGAGCATTGGACGGTAGTTAAAAACATTCAGAAGTATCTGAAAAGAACTCGGGATAAAATGTTAGTTTATCAGTCAGATAGTCTAATCCCCATCGGTTACACGGACTCGAATTTCCAATCAGACTTAGATTCGAGTAAAAATCTACCTCCATTAGTGTGTTTTGCATGGGGAGGAGCCATGACATGGAGAAGCGCGTTAAGAAATGCATCGCCGATTCTACCATGGAAGCCGAATACGTAGCTGCTTGCGAGGCAACGAAAGAAGCGGTTTGGCTCAAGAACTTCCTAGTGGACTTGGATGTAGTTAAAATTTACCCAAAGATAATCATCGCATTTCTTCGTGATAATGCGAGGAGCATTTGCAAATTCAAGGGAACCAAGAGCCCACAAGGTCAGCAAACACATTGAAAGGAAATACCATCTTATACGAGAAATCTTTAAGAAATGAGATATAGAGGTGGCAAAGATCGCGTCAGAAGACAACCTAGCAGATCCATTCACAAAGGGTCTGCCTCAGAACACATTCGAGAGACATGTGTAAGGAATGGGCGTCAAGACCATTGCCAATCTGCTTTGAGTATAAGTGGGAGATATTATTAGGTTCGTGTAGGTGACATTAGATGTCACGCATTAGGAACTACACGAGATATCCTTGTAGTATACTTAAAAGCAAACTTTGAGTATAAGTGGGAGATTGTTGGGGTTATCTTTGGAAAGTATGCTTTTACTTTGTATAACCAAATGAATTTTGTCTTATTTTTTGAAATAAATTATTTGTCACTGATGCTTTAAATATCATTGAATGTTACATATATTTATTGCATAACTGTTCAATAAATAGTACGTGTTACATTATAGTTAATTTAGTGACACCAGATCACAGAAGATTAAATTTACAGTCCCTTGTAACTAAAAGTACGTTGTTCACGACCTAGATGAAAATGAACAATCCATCGTGAAAGGTTGAAGTGTAAGGCTCAGATTAGCTTGTCTTGACCAAGAGATTACACTAGTGCATGACTGATGCCTTTGAATAGGACCTCTGGGGAGGATAAATTCTTCAACCTTTGAACTAGGAAGAATTAGACCTCAGTGGTTCGTTATTTCTTAATCTTCGTCCCTTAAATAGGATCGTGTGTGGTTAGTAATCATTGCTTTGACTTATGACGGGTAGAGAATCGATGAGATTCAATACTTTATATCTTGGGCAATATTATTGGTCACATGCGATTGCTAATATTTAATACGAAGAATCGTGTGCAAGTACGCTTGTTCGATTTGCCCCCTTGGGAGGTTCATAAGAATTATCATACCAAATCTTGCAAGTGGAATTAGTTTCCGGTATGGATAATAATATTGAACCGTTCCTTGACCAAGGACAAAAGATATTAATTAATGGAAAGCTATTTCAGTGGCTTGAATTAATTAATGTGCTAGATAATCTTAAACACAGAAAATAATAACCGGGAGCCATATTAACAGTAATATGGGTTAAAATGGATAGTGACATATTAATTATGTAGTGGGATTAATTAATATTTATGTGCTTGAATAATATTGTGGCTCAATATTGGAAATTCAAGGTCCATTGGAAGGTCCAATCTTAATTCTCCTAAAGACTGTCCAATAACTTAAAAATGTGTTTAAAAATAAAATAAATTATGGTTGCTTATTTTTCCATTTTTTTTCGAAAAATACAAATAAAAGAGGGAGAAAGATTTTCTTTGAATTTTGTTATGGAATGAGGATATGTATTCTTGGAATACAAGATTATCTCATTAAATTCAAGAAATCTCCCACTTGGATGTTTGTTAGAAATTTTCGAAAATAATGAGAAATAAAGGGAAAGAAATATTTTCTTGATTTTCTTGAAAAAATATTATGGAAAATGTATTCTTGGAATACAAGTATATCTCATAAATTCAACAAGATCCAAATCTTGGAATCTTTATCCTATATTTCAAAAAGACCATAACAATAAGAGAGTGGAATTTTTATGGAATATTTAAATTATGGAGAAAATAATATGTTGGATATATATTCAAGATTTCTTGGAGATCAAGAAAGAGATTTTCTCTCTCCCATTTTCCTAGCAAAAAAATCGGCCACCACCTCTTATAAATAGGAGATGAGTTTTTCATCCCCAAGTGCAATTCCATATGTTGGAAAAATTAGAAATCCACAAAGGTGGTGCAACATATAATTTATTTTTCCCTTTTGTTAATTGTTCACGAGCATCCTACCACCGGATTGACGAGCAAGGACTTGGGAATACTTGAGAAGGTCTTTTGGTGTGTTCGTGTCAACGAAGTCCATCTTCTTAACAATTGTCACTCCAAAAGGTTAGTTCACGTAAACCCATAGCAATTCACGTCGTAGGATTTATGTGAACTGTTTATATGCATGATTTGTTGTTGAATTATTATTTGAATTAATATAGGATTAATTTATGCTAGTAATAATTGTTAGAATTAAATTTGTATTTAAATATTCATCCCGAATAGATCCGGGCAATTAATTCCCCAACAGAAATGTCGTCGCTTGATGGTTGTAAACCAACTTAACTTTGTAGCTAGCCCTCGCGGGGAACAAAGGGTAAGGGACATCAGTCGAACTAGGTTCGACAAACTATGAATTGCAATATTGCAATTGGTTTGGAGACCTACGGTTATCTTATTATAATGATAATCATTTGGATTATGATAGTAGTAATGTGGATCTAGTCCATTATAATTTATATTTGATATAAATTAAATACTTTTTTTTATGAGGTCGTTAAGTATGTGAAAATAATGGAGACAAAATAAACACAAAAGAAAGGCCATGTTTATTTTGATTGTTGAATATTGATCATAGGAATTATGTGTTTAATTCCCGTTTTATTTTATTTCTCTTGGTTAGTTAAAATGTATAACTGTTATTGAGATGTGTTTTGGAAACAAACAAAATTGGCTAGGCCAAATTTTTTGGACTGGCACTGAAACATGTGTTTGGTGCTAAGGCAAGAAAAGATTGAGTACGTGTTGGACACGTCTATCCCGGTTACTCTTGCTGCTGGTACTCTAAGGCAGCCACGTTTGACGTAGCAGCTCAGAAGAAGCATCAAAAGGATGCTTCCCAGGCTCAGTGTGTGATGTTGCTCGGCATGACTCCCGAATTGCTTAAGGCAACATGAGAAAATGGATCCCTTCATAATGCTCAAGCATCTAAAGGATCTCTTTGATTCTGAATCTCGTTTTGAGTTTTATGAAGTGATGAGAGATTTGTTCAGATGTCGGTTAGCCAAAGAAGGGAAGATTTCTCCTCATGTGCTAATGATGATAGGCCTAATTGAGAAACTTGGTAATTTAGGCATTGAGCTAAAAAAACCAACGTTTTAATTTATGCTATCCTCCAGTCACTTCCGGATTCATATTCTAGCTTCATTGTGAACTACAATATGAATAAGAAGGATGGGACCATGCCTGAATTTCACAACGTGCTCAAGACTTTTGAGTTCACCATCATTAAGATGGTGTTCAAAAGAAGGAGCGGGTAGACAAGGATGTGTGCCTCTACTATAAGTAGAAGATGGAACTGGAAGAAGGACTATAAGGTTCTGGTTGCTAAAAGGAATGCACTAGGTGCTTCTAGCACTAGAACATTTATGTTTGTTATTAAGATAAACATGTCCAATAATAGCTCTAACTGCTTGGTATTGAATACTAGATGTGGCTCTCGCATTTGCACTAATGTGAAAAGGGCTCATGTGTCTTAGGACAGTTAGGGCGGGTGAAGTCGTCCTATACGTGGAAATGAAGCAAGAGTTGCTAACTGAACGTGTGAGGACTTATGGGTTAGATTTACCCTTTGGTTTTAGATTAGAACTTAATGATTTTCATCTAGTTCTTTCTATTACTCGCAACATGTATTTGTTGCATTATGGATATGATGTTCTTAATATACAAAATAAAAGACTCAAACTTAGTAATCATGAAATCTCGACTTACTTATGGCATTATAGAACTTGATCATGTAAACGAGAAAAGAATTGCAAGGTTAAAAAAGTTAGACTACTTAACCCCATTCGACTATGAGTCTTATGGAGACTCTGAATCTTATCTCATGGACAAGATGATCAACAAACCATTTTCTGGGAAAGGGGTGCATGCCAAAGAAGTTCTAGAGTTGATCTACAACGATGTTTGTGGACCATTGTCCACTCTAGTTAGGGGTCATTTCGGACACTTCATCACTTTTACTGATGATTTCTCAAGATACGGATACGTGTATCTCATGAAACACAAATTCGAATCTTTTGAGAAATTCAAAGAGTTTAAGGCTGAAGTAGAGAAATAACTCGGTAAGAGTATCAAGACTCGTCGATCAGATCGATGAAGTGAATACCTTAGCCATGAATTCATTGATTACTTGAAGTTACATGGAATCCAGTCACAATGGACTCCTCCCGGAACACCTCAGATGAACGGTGTGTCCGAGCGGAGAAATAGAACCCTGTTAGACATGGTGAGGTCTATGATGAGCTTTTCCTCTCTTCTGACATTCTTATGGGCGTTACAAACCTCAATCTACATTCTGAATAGGATTCCATCTAAATCGGTTGAGCATATACCATATGAACTATGGTATGGTAAGAAGCCAACTTTTACACATATCAAATATGGGGTTGCCCCATGATTGTGAAAAAGATGCTTACCGACAAGTTGGAATCCAAAGGTGAAAATGGTTACTTTGTGGGATATCCTAAGAAAACTAAAGGACATTACTTCTATCTACCAGAGAAGCAATCAGTGATTGTTTCTAGGCAGACCAAGTTCCTCGAAGAAGACTATGTCTTTAAGGAACAAGGTCGTAAGCTGATAGAACTTGAAGAAATTCAAGAACCACAAATTAACAAAGAGACTGATATCTTGTCAAAGCAACATGACAAGGAATCAGTGGGAGCATTAAGCAACTTTCACGGTGGGAGTCTTTCACTAGGTGATCGTCTTTCAGCCAGTGGGAGCGTAATTGGAGTTGGCTTGCCTATGCAAGAACCTCCAAGTGGGCTGAATGAGAACAACATAGTTCAAACTCCCGCCCAAGAGGCATCTGAAAATGTAGCTCTTGAGGACTCTCCGGACATTGATGAAATCGATGCACCACAAAATTTTTACGATCAGAATGTATAGCCTGCACAACCACAGCTCCGTAAGTCAATTAGGAATCGTAATCTGACCATTAGATATGGTTACCTCTTGGAGGAACTCGATAATATGGACATACCGGATAAGGACGATCCTAATACTTATTCTGAAGCAATATCAGATATTGATTCAGGGAAGTAGCATGAAGCCATGAAATCCGAGATGAACTCGATGTACACCAATCAAGTCTGGGACTTGGTTGAGTTGCCTAAAAGGGTTAGACTCATATGTTGCAAATGGGTCCTCAAGTGAGAGACCGATGCAAATGACAAAGTACAAACCTACAAGGCTAGGATGGTGGCGAAGGGTTACAGTCAACGCGAATGCATTGACTATGATGAGACTTTCTCACCAGTAGCAAAGATCAAGTCCATTCGAATTTTACTTGCGATTGCAGCACACTATGATTATGACATTTGACAGATGGATGTCAAAACAATTTTCCTCAATGGAAACATTGATAAGGAAGTGTTTATGACTCAACCGGAAGGTTTTACGCCTAAGATAAATTCTAATCTAGTATGCAAGCTAAAGATATCCATTTATGGATTAAAGCAAGCTTCTAGGAGTTAGAATATCCGATTTGATGAAGCTATCAAGTCCTTTTGACTTCATCATTAATTAGGAAGATCCTTGCGTTTATCGTAAACGCAGCGGGAAGAATATTGTTTTCATAATCGGGTATGTCAATGACATATTAATTTTGGGAAATAATATCCTGTTAATGCAGTTTGTTAAAGATTTGTTGTTAAAGACCCTCATGATGAAGGGTCTTGGTGGAGCCTACAACATCTTAGGGATCAAGATCCACAGGGATAGATCCAAGAGGATGTTGAGGTTGTCACAGTTCACCTATGTAGACAAGGTGTTGAAGCGTTTTGCGATGGAGAACTCTCAGAGAGGATCTCTATCGGCAAATCATGAGATAAAGCTATCAAAGAAGGATTGTTCTTCTGTTGAAGCTGATATCAAGCACATGAAAGATGTCCCACATGCATATGCAATTGGGTCAATCATGTACGTCATGACTTGCACTAGGCCGAACGTGGCCTATGCTATCAACATCACTAGTAGATGCCAACAGAATCCAGGCGAGTCTCACTGGATTGCTGTCAAGACCATTCTGAAGTATCTTAGACGAACTAAAGAATGTTTTCTTGTCTATGGTGGACAGTCAGAACTAGTAGTGATTGGTTAAGCTGACACAAGTTTCCAATCCGACTGTGATGATTACAAATCACAGTCAGGTTACGTTTCACTCTCAATAATGAGGCGGTCAGTTGGAATAGTTCCAAGCAAAACAACCAAGGATTCAACAATCGAAGTTGAGTACATTGTTGTATCAGAAGCCTCAAGGAGGCTGTCTGGATTCTATAGTTCTTAAGAGAACTAGGGGTAGTTCCGAGTGTCAGTTGTCTAATAAAGTTGTATTAAGACAACGTTGGTGCGAATGCGCAAGTAAAGGAACCGAGATCAGCAAACAGAAACAAGCATGTACCTAGACTTATCATTTGATCCGAGAGATCATAAGGATAGGAGAAATGGAATTAAAATGTATTCCCACATATTTAATTTGGAAGATCATTTCATCAAAACACTGAGTGTTCATGTAAACACTAGACATTTGATGGTCTAGGGGTTAGACATGTAGGTGATTGACTCTAGTCCAAGTGGGATATTGTTAGTGTTAGTGTCCTAGAGACAATCTATTGTAAGGACATAATACTCGATGATATTCAGTTTGGTTTAATATTATAGTTCACTAAATATTAATGTATGACAATACACTTGTCTGAATATTATGTTTGATTGTTTGCATTAATTCATACAAGTGTTCCCATGAGTCATTGCTGTCATTGAGATTGTGAGAACTCAGATGACTTAAGCATGATTCTCAAATAGCCCCGATCAAGGATCATCAAGAATGAGATATTGATGATACAATAGAGATTGGTGTACGATCTGCATCATACTCTTAGAGAGTGTAGTAAGATCTCACTTACCACGAGATACTAGGTATCTCATGATGGATGCACAAATACCTTAGAGGGTATTGGTATACCCATCCGAGAAATCGTTTGATGTATTTCCACTATATATGTCTACGGGTGTCTCGGTTAGTGGGAGCGATGTGATACTCCTTTTGACTTGAGGTCAATACGCACGACATGTGTGGGATGATGAACTTTGACCATGACCGACGCTTGCACCCATCTATGGGTAGATATGGCTTGGATTGGGTTCATCACGAAGCGCATGTGCGTGGTAGTTGAGCCAAGAATATGATTCATTCCTCAATGTGAATTTAGAGAGAATACTCATCTTCTCATCATAGTTGGATCAAAGTCAT
This sequence comes from Stenogyne calaminthoides, assembly GCA_037126765.1. Lineage (NCBI taxonomy): Eukaryota > Viridiplantae > Streptophyta > Magnoliopsida > Lamiales > Lamiaceae > Stenogyne > Stenogyne calaminthoides. The sequence goes on from JBBCBC010000003.1 coordinate 20,952,095, forward strand.
TGGTCGATGCATGTCAACTTAGACTTTGTGGCTAAGTGTGACATACATGATCAATTAGTGATTAGAGATAATATGATTAAGTTATTTGAATAGACACTTCATCATGTTCAAGACTTAATCGAGTATTCGCGAATAAAAGGAGAAAATCGTAATAACCCATGTTTCAGCTACAGGTAGTTGCACGTTTCTCGCAACGTACCTCATATATTGAGAATGTCTGATTTATTGTATAGGGTTCAATTAAGAACGTTAGTTTGACTAATCGCTCGATATATGAGGGTTTTATGGGTCACACAACAAGTAGTTCCCTTTTACGGATTATAGTTGGTTGATTAAATGTTAAATTGGATTTAATATTTAATTTATGGAGAATTAATTAATAATAGATTAATTTAAAATTAATTATTATTAATGTTTAATTAAATTGGATTTAATTAAATAGGATTCCCAATAATAATATATGGAATATTATTATAAGATTTGATATAAATGGAATTAAATCTGTAGAGATTTTATATGTGGGGAATAAATCTAAGAGATTTATTTTATTATGATTTTTCTTAATAAATGTTAGCTTAAGATTTAAGCTGGGTCTTCCCTATATATATGAGCTCTTGGGAATTCACAAATAACGTTAATTCATTATTCTCTCCATAAGATTTAGAGTTAGAATTTTCCTAGCAAATTCATCTCGGGATTCAACGCTGGCAAATTCGTGCAAGTCCGTGATTGGGGATTACGTGGATACCATAGTAGAGAAATATACGTACGATTTACTGTAAGGTTTCTCTTTATGTTTATACGTATTCAATTATGCAATTACGTGTTCGTTGTTGATGAACTGTTTATTTCCGTTGCGCATGTATTATGTGTTTACGTGCCTCTAAATTCCAATATTCTCGAAGAAGAGCCTCTGAAATTTTGGATTCTATTTCTTATACTTTTTCTTGCATTTTGCCTAAACTTGATGTTCAGAGATTGTATTGAGAACAAATATTTCCCTTGTCATATTCGTGAAATTCTTGTAGTTGGTTTTGATAATTAAATAGTAGTTTATATTCTTGTTGACCGATGATGTAGAAGGAATGAGTGAAGAGAATTGATTCAAAATAATAATAATAGTAATATACAAAAATCGGCCTATCATTATTGAATAAAAACTCAAATTCTTGGCCCTTGTAAATTGTATCCATCAACATACGGAGACATAAAAATCTGGTGAAAGTGAAGAAATTCAAAGAATGGTGGATTATTTAAAGGGACTTGTTTCACTTCATGTACAACTTTTCAAGTTCATCTTGAAACTTGGTCTTCAACTGCCCCCTCTTCAATTTCATAGACGAAGTACCCAGCCCAGATTATGGTGTTGTCCACGGCAGTGGCAATAACACGAGTTTTGATGGAGTTTCAAACTTATTGAATTTTGCTTCTTTTGTTGCCTGCAACATTGAGCATGGTCAAGATACAACATTAAGCACGCATATTCACCTGTCACTAATATATATAACCCAGCAGCGCGGCCATCTCAACAACAGATGTGTCACTAGTAACAATTAAGATTCTCAACAGTAAGACACACTTGATTTTGTTCAAATGCCCCTCAATAGCCTTAGTTCCTTGATTGAATATTAGAAACGCGGAGATGCTACATTGTGATGAGAATCAAAAAAATTAATACGGCGATGCAGTTCAACTGCATTTAACACAGTGCAATCGCCCTACTGCAAAAGGCGAACACTTCCAAAAAAAAAAATCATACGTTGGATCAACGATCCATTGGTACTTAGAGGATTGCCTGATCAACAATATGCATTTTAAATTATCATGTACACAACTTTTGAGTTAAATTTTGATCATTTTTAGTATTGGTTGTCTTAAAGAAAGTATTGATACTTTTGAATTCATAAGCAATACTTTAAAACCAAAATATGATACTCTCGTACCATAAATATTTTGTAACTAGATAGTCAATTTTGAACGAAACATTGATACTCTTGAATAATGAAAAAATAGACTCTACGTTTTTTATGAATTACGATGTGATATTATTCTAATAAATAAAGATACTCATGGACAAGTATGTGATACCCTTGAATCTTTAACTGATACTCTCCCTATTTTGTACTTGGAGAGTGACATTATTCCAATATATGTGTTAAATAAACATGTGGATACATATATGCTTTTAACAAGAAAACAATTTCAATGCTAAACTTCTATGACCAGATGTGTATATCACAAAATAGAATAAAAACACGTGTACACTAGTGAAGCCACAAAAAAAGTACATATATATATATATATTAAAATCACAAAAGATAGTTATTTTCAGTTCTTGAGGCACTTAAGCTCTCAATAAGACTACAACACATTAGAGCGCCACCTTGGGATTATATGTTATAATTAACGATCTTACATGGTCATACTCGTTCAGATCCACCAACACATTCTTCAATTGTCTACTCAATTATATTTTTTCCACACCAAACTGTTTTTCTCTAAGTGTCCTCCCGATCACCACCAAGTATTCCACCATTGACTGCAACAAACTTCGACTATATACAAACAAAATGATTGCATTAATATAACAACCTGCAATCTTTTTATATGTTCTGTTGTTGCTTCCCACTGCAATACATTAAATCAGTTGTTTCACACTTCATAAAAATAATCATTTGGTAGATGGTAATATACAGTTAATAACAAACGTAGTGAAAGTCCACATAAACAAATAATCAAGTATATTGCAGGTGGAGGCGAAATTCTTTCAAGGTCATGGAAAAAAAAAACAATATAGTGAAGAAGAAGCAAAGCAAACTCAATATACTCAGAATAAGAATTAGTGACGCTTTTTCAGATTTAAAAAAAAAAGGTACTCTTGAGTTGAAAAATGACATCCTTAGATAAAAAACGGATACTCTGGAACAAGAAAGTTGCAGTATATGTTTTAAATCAACTAAAAAGGTAACAAACAGATGTTGCCGTAATACTGAATCTCATTGTATGAAATAATTATAAAGGTATCATCTTCTTCAACTTCAAATATGACTGTCAAATTTGAGAGTTAATCTAGAAAATAACACATAGAAATCAGACCTTCTAAAAGCTAGAAGCCTAGAACATATATCACACAATTTATCTCTTTTTAAATTCTTTGTTGCAAGACCTTGGCATAAAAAAAAAATCATCTTTCACCAGAATCCCTCTGCAATATCAGGAATTGTCAAAACATCAGCTTCACCTGAAGAAATCATTCGCCATCAATAATAAAGACTTATCCTAACATTTAAAATTCAACGATGAGTAACATATACGTACACCATTGCTAATGTCCAGAGACTAATTTTCCCTTGTAATACATCATCAAAAAAATTCATTTTCACGTAAATTATACCAAAAATTCAAATAGATGCACATCGTCTTAAAAATTAGAACTTAACAAACTTCAACACATATAAAGTGACCAGGAAATTCACCTGGTTGGAAATTGGTGAGTCGTCGTAGTAGTGGACTCTAGTAAGATGAAAACGAAAACATCATAAATCCTACACCAACAGATGACGAACTGTCTCCAATTATTGTAGATTCAAGTCTTATTAATGCAAAATTCATCCTCTATTTTTGGATTCAAAGGTGCTCCATCGAATTTCCATCGTTTCGATGCCTATGATTTGGAGGTCTGGAGCAGAGATCATTAATAATTAAGAAAGAAAGAGTTAGCAAATGAAGCTACCGTAGAAATGAGTTCGGAGGATGGAGAGCTCGTCTTTCTCGCTGGAGTTTTTTTCTCACCGCCGTTGTCCCACGGGATCAACAAAATTGTGTTAATTTCTTATCCTGCTTTATGTCTCAATTTGGGGTAATCAGGGGCACATTGGAGATTTTGTCTAATAGATCAAAATTGGTATAATATGGGTCAGGTGTGAGATCCGTCTCATACATAAGACCGTCTCAAACAAGAGTGTCTCAATATTAAAACTCTTTTCCTTGGTATATGTGGCGTTAAATAAAGACAACAGAGGAGCTTCTCGTGTTAATGAAATCATTTGTTAGGGTGAGCAAAAAAAGAAATTAAAAAAGATGAATCCAACTAATATAAAATTCGTTCAAATTTTTATTTAAATAATTTAGAGTAACACTAGTATGAACCGCTATACATTAATTCTATCATCAATATATGTAAAAACTATCACTGTTATGCATAAAAAAAATTCACTCTTTGAAAATATAAAATATTTATATTTTTAAATAGTGAGAATTTTTGTGCATAACAATAACTATTTTTATGCATAACAATTATAGTTTTGACACATAACAGTGATTCTATAAAAAATAAATTTATTGTGAACTCGGGTTCACAAAATTTTTTTATCAATAATTTAAAGTTAATTCTAAATTCAAAAAATTTTGATATTTGATTTCGGAATTATATTATTAGGAAAAGAAAATTCCCGCTAAACCGAAAAAATTAATATTTATACATTTAGTGTTTTTATATTTTTTAATAATTTAAAATCAAAATTTGAATTTTAACATTTTAAAATCAGTTCTAAATTAAAAAATCATAACTACACCACAGTATAATATATTTTGACACTACTAAAAAAACAAACACACACACACAAACACAAACACAAACACAAACACAAACACAAACACTCATCCTAATATATCAAGATTTCAAAGCTCCTATGAAAATTTTGAAAAGTCAATTTGTGAAAAACTACTTAAAATTCAAAACAAACATCAACTAAGTATAATAATGTGTGTTCAACCCATGAGACACAAAGAAGAAGTGTGGTTAATTTGCTTTCAGCAACTACAAAATATATAGATATGCAAAACAAATAATATATATGCACATATTTTGGTTTATATAGTTTATGTGTTGTTAACAACTTAATACCTATTTTTGCATATATTTTGTTTAATTTGGGTGCTTATATATACATCCATTCTTCATATATATTATGCAATTTAATATAGAAAAAGTTTATTTAAATTTTCAGTTTTTCAGTTCAAAATCAAACCAATCAAGAATTTCGGTTCGATTTGTATTCAGTTCCGCTATAATTTCTGTTTTAATTCATTGTAAATTATTAAAAGAAAACTATGGTTTTCGTATTTCTTGGTCCGGCTTGAGGATCCAACCAATCGATGCTTACCCTACTTATTATTTATCACCAATAAAATCAGCTACCAAGTAGCAATAATCTTTTCTATTCTCAACAGAAACAAAATAATCGCTCCTTTGCCTTTGTTATCATTATTATTATGACTTTTTTTAGGTAATTTAAAACTTGTACGATTGTTAATTTTGAGAATTATAAACTCTTCAAAAGAATTTGATACATAAACTTCTCCATAAAAGTGTCTGTAAGCTGTCAAAACATAATTCGGTGGATTGTTTCTCTTTTTTTTTAATAATATTAATATTCAACGTATATTAATTAAAGGTTAGTTGTAAAAATAGAAAATTAGTACTTTTTCATGTTTTTTTAATTCTATCATGAATTTTTTATTTTTTCAATTAGAAATGCTATGTTTATAGTATTATTTTGTAATTTGATATGCAATGAAAATTTTATGTTTTTTTAGTTGACGTGGCAACTCGAGTCGTTCAAGTCTGCCACTTTAGTTGTCACATGAAACACCACATATGGCCTCAATTAGGGATGAGTGAATTTTTATCCATTCATTCACTCTCTCTCTCCTCAACGTCACTTCCACATCATCTATTTTTAAATACCTAAGTTTTTAAACAAACTTTCATAATAGTTCATTTAATCATTCATTCATTCACTATTTATGGGTCTCACAATGACTTCATCACACTTTATTCATATTATAATATAATTTAAAAGAATTATAATTATTTTCTAATATTGATAGTATTATTAATCAAAATTATTAAAATAAAAGAGTAATTAATTATAAAATAATTCCAAATAAACAAATTTGAGAAAGTCTAAGTAGAATATTAAATTAAACATTTAATTGAAAAGGTATGAAGAATAAAAAACGTAAAAACCTCATAGGAAGAGAGTGGGGAAAAAAGACATTTAATTGAACACTTGATCTTCAATATATATTAAAAAATTTATAAATTTACATATATTAAAAAGCTTAAATAAAAATAAAAATGAAAAGATACTCTATTTTATGTTATCACATTCACATGTTTATGAAAAAGGGAAAAAAAAGTGGAACGGTCATCATTTTCTTAATTAATCCTAAAAAAATTAAGTTACTTTTGAATTGAAGTATTGATATTATATCTTACAGACTTTGAAATACTATTGATATTTAAAATCAATCCTATTTAAACCCCATTATTTTATTAATTTTAAATGGTAATGATGTGTGCATGAGAGTGACGTGACCCAAAAATGAGTCTCAATTATTGTTAAATAAACAGGTCTCAATTGGAGATAATAATAAGGGGGTGTTTGGTCTTCAAGATAAATTGGAATTGGAATTGGAATTGGAATTTGAATTGGAATTGACATTGGAATTGGCATTTGGAATTGAAATTGGTATAACATGTTAATGCATTACTGAATAGTGCCTAAGGGGTAGAGAAAATACCGAAAATACCAGTATACCACATTTATCATACCGAAAAATATCGATTTTATCGAAAATTTTGTTATACTGAAATTTTGATACGATATGGTACCGTATCGAAAATTTCGGTATGGTATGGTACCGTATTAAAATTTCGGTACGGTATCGGTATGAAAATATAGAGAATTTCGGTATTCAGTATATACCAAAATATTTCGGTATACAGAAGATATTCCCGGTATACCGAAAATACCATATTGAATCATACTGAAAGTACCATTTTGATACGGTATATGTCAAAAATTCGGTACAGTACGGTATACCGAAATATCAGTATGCAATATTGATATATCGAAATTTTGGGTATACCAAAATTCTGGTATACCGAAAAATTTCGATACGACATCCGTATGCATAGTAAATTCCAAAAATTTCGATAGCACATATATAAAATAATGATATTAAAAAAAAAAATTAACATGAACTCGAATTCACGATAAATTTGCACGGAGTCAAAGGGTCGACGGAGGAAAGTTCCGAGTCATAGCCACATAAAGCATACATGAAGCGGATAGGGAGTAGTAGACACCACATCAGACTTTAATTTTATAACCATTAAAATGAACTTTTCATTTTGAAAATTATTATAGTGAGTAGCTTCCAAATATTGAAATTACGAAAATGTAGACATTTGAATGTATCATATCATACGACCGCACGTTTTTGGAATGGATAAAAACAGGGAGTTGGAGGTGAGTCAGCAGACAGATTTCCACGTCATTCCCACATTATTAAAATCGTTATTAGCTGTTCTCACGCCAATTCATTTCCCCTGTCAAATTACGCACCATTTCCGTATATATATACACAATTCCCAATTTTTGATTAAGCAAACTCCTGTGTAAATTCACAATTTTCTGGGTTCTCAATTTCTCCCTCTTTCTCTCTCAATCTAGGCCTCTGAAAATTGCCAATCATCCCATTGTTGCAGTGTGTTGGAGGAAACTGTAACGTTTGTGGGAATCCTGAGAGAGATTGGCTGCTGGAAAATACGTTCTCTTGTTTCTAACTAAACAGAATTATTGTTTTTTGTTTGTTGATCGCAAGAATTGTAGAAGATCGAGAGTTTTGAGGGAGGATGTTGTTGTTATGGTAGGATGATTTGAGAATCGAGAACGACGATTCACGTTTTCGTGTTCGTTGCATTCTCTGCCCTGTTTTGACCTAGAAAAGATTTAGAAAGGTAATTTGGGAATCGGGAATGTCTTTTTCTGAATCGTCTCCTAATTTTTGAAACGAATCCCCAAATTGTTGTTGATATTAGGCATTGTTGAATTTAATTTTGATGTCGATGGGTGAAAGCGATTCAAGTTTGTCGTCATTCTGATTTCGATTTAAATTTTTACATGCAATGAATGTGAATGGAATATGAGGTAAAAATATTTAAAACAAAATAATTTGCATCGGACTAATATCACTTGTGATTACAGTCTACAACTTGCGAAATTTCCCCAGGAAATTCCCTTTTAGGTATTTGATTTCTGTTTTCCAGCTGTAGCAGTAATCCCCAAATTCAATCAATATGCAAGTAGAATGAGTGGAACACTTGATCAGTGTTTCTATAAAATGTTGGCAATTGTATTAGTTTGCAGAATAAATCGTGTATCTAAAACTCATGGCTTTGATTTGTGTTGTTATTGATGTGTTAAAATTGAATTGATGATCTCTATCCTTGTTCTAATATTGTTGAATGTTATAGCAGAAGTATGGATTGCGATAATAAGAGATGTTTAGAGAAAGCATTACCTCCTCTCCCACCTGCACTACCATTGCATTTTCATGGGAAAGGTGGATTAAGAACGAGTGGACGATGCTGTATTCCGAATTCAGTAAATAGTTCATGGGATCGTCTCTTTGACGAAGCTTATGGAGCGGATGTTTCGATTATAACAGATGGTGGTGCTGTCATCTATGCACACTCCGTTATTCTTGTAAGTTACTATATGAATATAGTAGTGATTACATCTAACTAATGTATATGCATATGTGTGTGTATTTGTATTGTTTATGGTTTTGATTTATGAAGGATGAATGCAGGGCAATGCTTGTCCAGTTCTCAAGGCTATGCTGAAGAAATTGAAAAGCTCAGGTCATAAACGACGGCGATCAGTCTCTATTCGTGGAGTTCCATCTGATGCAGTTCGTGTTTTTGTTCGATTCTTGTATTCTTCATGGTAATTTACTTTTCATTTTACGTACATTGATTCATGATTCTTGATTTATTGGAGTAAACACTTAGGTCCATTGGTACGACTGATACAATTTTGATCCGATTTTGACTAAGAAAAACAATTGAAAAGTATTAGTTTATGTGACGAAAAGTATCGCTTATTAGATTTTAAGTATTAGTTGTATACTGAAAAAAATACTTATATTTTTCAACCTACAAACTAATAATTTTCTCCATATTAACTATTACTTCTCGTTATAGATCTCAATTTGTTTCTGAATGAGTTAAACTTTGGTCAAAATTGAGTCAAAATCGCACTAGTTGCGAGGTTCAACTGGTGTATTAAAATATCCGCTTTATTGTAATGGTAATGCTAGGTAGTATTCTTGATTTGTGATTTTGATTTGGTAATTGAATTTTGTCCTTTAATTATAGCTATGAAGAAGAAGACATGAGGGAATTCGCACTGCCTTTATTGGTGCTATCACACGCATACGCGGTTGAAGAGATAAAGCGCGTATGTGAGAGTTGGATGGAGACGAAATTGATCAACAAGGAGAATGTGATGGATATATTTCAGCTTGCTTTGCTGTGTGATGCTCCTCGTCTCAGCTTGTTTTGCCATCGTTTAATCGCGTCGAGCTTCAAGGCCGTTTCTGCAACGGATGGATGGAACGACATGAAAAAGAGTCATCCAATCCTAGAAAAGGAAATTCGTGCATCTTTCAGAGAAGAGGATAATGTAAGTATTATTATTATTAATGCAATTATTATCTTTTCACCGTGCAATTCAAGTGCATTTTTAAATGATATTAGTTGTTTTGCTAAAAGATATTAGTTGTTTTACTAAAAGATATTAGTTGGTCAGTATTAATTCTTTTCATTGGAAAATATTAGTTGTATACCAGTTTCACCGTGCAAATTGTGCACCCAAGTGTTACTCTCTTAACATTTATATAACACGAGCTGAATATAGTTCATTAACTCAATTCATTTTCGGTGTATTTTGCAGAAGCAAAAGGAGAGGACGAGGAAGGAGAATGAGAGGAAAGTTTATGTACAGCTATACGAGGCGATGGAAGCTCTGGTTCACATATGTAAAGATGGTTGTCGAACAATTGGTCCACACGACAAGGTGTTTAAACACGACCACGCCCCTTGTGAGTTTGCAGCTTGTAAGGGTCTAGAAGCCCTGATTCGCCACTTTGCTGGGTGTAAGCTGAGAGGCCCCGGTGGTAATTGCATCCACTGCAAGAGAATGTGGCAAATTTTGGAACTCCATTCTCGTCTTTGCGCAGATTCCGATGTTTGTAAAGTTCCCCTGTGCAGGAACTTGAGGCAAAGGAGAAGGACTCAAAGCAAGAAAGAAGAGGTTAGATGGAGAATTTTGGTGAAGAAAATTGTGAGGTCAAAGAGTATTACAGGAGCACCATACTTTTCGTTGGAACCAAGATAATACAATTCCAATCATTGTATTTCTTCACTAGTATTTGTAGGTAGAAGATCATATATTTAATTTATTAATATATGTATTTTTTTCCTTCTTTTGTTTTGTATTCTTGGGTTGCTCATGCCATGAGTGACATACACAAGATTAGGTCTTTTGTATCTCTTTTAGATAAAATTGATTACATTTAATTAGAAAGTTCTCTTCTTCTTCTTGGCCTTACTGTTTATATGTGGTAATTGGATTTTAAAAGGGAAAACACAATTTTATGTCTATCAAAATTTATTGATCCGACTCATTACTCTGATTTGATTTTAATTGATTATTTTAATTATTCCACATAACGTTATCAAACAAAAAGGTGCCCCAAAATATGTATGGGGACAAATGAGATAGAAGAGTCCACCCAAATATATTTTAGTAGATAACTTTTTAATGAGAAATAAAAATGAAAAATGATCAATTCACTCTCATCATGTCTATAGCGAAAATGCTGGTTAAAGTTATTCGGTTTGAAAATAAAACTTTGCTTCATTCTTAACCACTAATTCGAAGAAATTTCAAAATAACTCCACTAATACACTTAATGACGTAGCGGAAGTCTAAACACGAAGAAGATCGCCTTGATACTACGTATAGTAGGTGTCTCACAATATCATTCGATACTCAAAATTCAACAACCCTAACAATGTCTCAAAAACTGGAATAAATAGTGAACTACGGCCCATGCAAGGGTCCAATAAAACCAATGAAATGTACGGACTTATTTAAACATAAATAAAATAACTCACGATAAATAATTATTTCTTGGGCTTGAAGATACGATCATGGGCTTCCACAAAATTAAGTGACGTTGTAGCCACATCATTCTCCCTCACCGCGAGAAGGTTCGACCTCGAACCGGACACATCGTCGTCTTCACCATCATTTTCGCCAGTACAAGGAATTAAATGCTTCACGTTGAAGACGTCCGACTTACGAAAGTGTGACGGAAGTTTCAAACGGTAAGCATTTGGGTTGATCTTCGCAAGCACTACCAACGGGCCAATCTTCCTCGCTGCCAGCTTGCTGTACTCGTTCGCCGAGTACCTGTCACGGGTCAACACAGCCCATACAAAATCACCCGGCTCAAATTCCAATGCCCCGCGTCCTCTATTATCCCCGGCTTTATAAGCCGCATTCGAGGCCACCAACTGGTCATACGTAGCACGATGCATACTGCGAAGAGCCTCAATCATATCAACAACACGTGAATCCGCCCGAACAGGTGAAGGTAATGACATCAAATCCGCTGGACCACACGGGATCGAAGCATACACAATCTGAAATGGAGCAAGACTAGTGATACGATTCACAACAGAATTATGAGCAAACTCGGCTTGACTCAACTGCACATCCCACGAGCGCAAATGCTCTCCCACTAGGCAACGCAGCAAGTTGCCCAAAGAACGGTTCACCACTTCGGTCTGACCATCAGTCTGGGGATGATAGGAACTACTGAAGTCCAAACGCGTATTAGCCATACTCCACAAGCTTTCCCAAAAGAAACTGAGAAAACGGGAATCGCGATCAGAGACAATGGACGAAGGCAGCCCATGCAAACGATATACTTCCCGAAAAAAAAGTCCAGCAACTCGAACATCATCATCGGTCTTCTTGCATGGCACAAAATGGACCATTTTTGAGAAACGGTCCACCACCAAAAAATCCATGCTAATCGCAACCCAAGGAGACCTCGGGACCGGAAGAGGATGATAAAGACCAGCGTTCGTAGCAGTCCCCTTTGAAACCTGGCAAACTCGGCATCACGATACATACCGAGAGACGTCCTTCCGAATAGTCGGCCAGAAGTAAGAACGCTGCACCAACTCAATCGACCGATCACGACCCACATGTCCCGTACCATGCAACTCAGAAATAAGTCTCAAACGAAGACTTGTGTCCAGAATACAAAGGCGAGTGCCTTTGAACAAAACACCATCCATTAAGACGAAATCAGACGGCTCTCCAGCGGCAATAGGGATAAAATCAATGCAAAGAAATGATCATCCCCGTAAGCCTCTCCCAACAACTCCAACCCGGGAACCGAAAGCCGAAGATCCGAGACGACCAAAGCACGATGGCTCAAAGCATCCACCACTCTGTTCGAAGTACCCGATCTATGCTTCAACACAAAAGTAAACTGTTGTAGATAAGCCACCCATGAGGCATGTCAGGCAGAGAGGTTATCTTGTGTGGCCAGATGACGTAGGGCCTCATGATCAGAGAACAAGACAACTCCCAATGAAACAGATAATGGCGCCAATGGCGAACAGCACGAACTACTGCTTAGAACTCCACATCATAAGTGCTATAACGGCTACGAGGCTCGGAAAGCTTCTCACTAAAGAAGGCAACATGACGACCCCCTTGACTTAAAACCGCACCAATCCCGGCCTTTGCAGCATTACAAGAAAGCTCAAAAGGTTGCTCAAATTCGGGAAGTAACAAAATCGGGGCCGACACTAGACGCCCCTTGATGAGACCGAAGGCCGATTCAAATTAAAGTTGTTATTGTTAATGTCCTAGAGACAATCCTTTGTATGTACATAATACTAAGATAATATTCAGTGTTGGTTTAATATTATTATTTATTTAATATTAAATGTATGTCATTACACTTATTAGAATATTATGTTTGATTGTTTGCATTTGTTCTTATCTGTGTTCCCTTGGATCACTGTTGTCATTGAGTATGTGAGAACTCAGATGACTTAAGCATGATTCTCAAGTAGCCCCAATCAAGGATCATCAAGAAAGAGATATTGATGATGCAGTGGAGATTGGTGTGCGATCTGCATCATACTCTTAGAGAGTGTAGTAAGATCTCACTTTCTACGAGATATTAGATATCTCATGATGGATGCACAAATACCTTAGAGGGTATTGGTATACCCATCCGAGCAATCATTTGATGTAGTTCCACTATATGTGTCTACGGGTGTCTCGGTTAGTGGGAGCGATGCGATACTCCTTTGACTTGAGGTTAATACGCACGACATGTGTGGAGTGATGAACTTTGACCATGACCGACGCTTACACCCTTCCATGAGTAGATATGGCTTGGATTGGGTTCATCGCGAAATGCATGTGCGTCGTAGTTGAGCCAAGAAAAGGATTCATTCCTCAAAGTGGATTTAGAGAGAATACTCATCTTCTCTTCATAATTGGATCAAAGTCATTGGCCAATGCACGTCTCCTTGGACTTTGTGACCAAGGGTGACACGAATGATCAATTAGTGATTTGAGATAAATCGATTAAGCTATTTGAATAGACAATTCATCATGTTCAAGGCTAATCGAGTATTAGTGAATGAAAGGAGCAAATCGCAATAGCCCATGTTACAGTAACAGGTAGCCGCACGTTTCTCGCAACGTACCTCATATATTGAGAATGTCTGATTTATTGTCTAGGGTTCAATTAAGACTGTTAGTTTGACTAATCGCTCGATATATGAGGGTCTATGGGTCACACAACAAGTAACTCCCGTGTACGGATTAGAGTTGGTTGATTAAGTATTAAATTGGATTTAATATTTAATTTATGGAGAATTAATAATATATTAATTTAGAATTAATTATTATTATTTAATTAAATTAGATTTAATTAAATAAGAATCCCAAAATAATATTATGTAATATTATTGTAGGAAAATATCTGTAGGGAAAAACATATCTTTGAGATATGCTTCAACAGGATTAGGAGTTATCCTCCTAACTAAATGATAGCTTAAATCTTAGGCTAGTCTTTCCATATAAATATGACACCCTGAGATTCATTATTGACTACAGAAATAACAAGAGTTCTGATTCTCTGTAAAATCTAAATTAGGAATTTTCCTAGCAAATTCCGTCTCAGATTCAACACTGGCAAATCCTTACAAATCTGTTCACGGGGATTACGTGGATATCATAGTTGAGAAATCTGCCTTTGATCTACTGTAAGGTTTCTCTTTATGTTTATATGTACCCAATTATGCAATTATGTGTTCGTTGTTGGTGAACTATTTATTTACGCTGCGCATGTATTACGTGTTTACGTGCCTCCATATTCCAACAGTGGTATCAGAGCTCCAGGCTCTTTGATTAGTTGCATAAGTTTAAATTTATAAAATTAACTTTTTTTTTATAAATCAATAGGTGCGGTCTGGTCAACTGACCGCACCATATGTGTGAGACATATACTAATAAATGGGGCACGCTCATTAGATGAGACGCACCCCACACTTATTTGTTTAAACTGGCTCCTTTCGTCTCCGTCCTCAGAATAACCACTAGGGTTTCTCTGGGAGAAACTTCGCCGCTGCTGCTGGAATTCGTCGGGGCGTGGGCCACGACGACGGCGCTTGAGCCAGCGACCTCGGGTCGCGGCTCGCGTTGGTCGCGCGTGCTCACCCCTTCCAATTTCCGACCGGCCGCTCCGCCCCGATTAAGTTGCGACTCCTCTAGTCTCGCCACTTTTCCCGGCGATGCACCTCCGAAGCCCGTCGAAACATGGTGGTTCACCACCGATTCGGCTCAATTCACCCTTTGCCGTACGATTCTCTTCAAAACTTGGCCCCTATGTCCGTTTTGATTTGACTCTAGGCGCGCGCCACCGGAATCGAGATGAATCAGTGGCGGCGCGCCGCCGATTCGATCTTGTTGCCTAGGTTTCAAACCGATTTTAAAGCGAAGGGTCGCAGCGCAACCGGTTACTCTGTTTGCGGCGGCGAGTCGCCCGCACGCGAAGGCTGCAACGACGACTCACGCCCGTGCACCGATGCGATCAATATGCGACTGTTTTGTTCTTTTTCGATGCATGACTGATTCTATTTTGGGTTAATTTTTTTGATGAACTGTGTATTCTGATGAATTAACTGATTGGGTTTTCTTTGATTGGTTTGGAACTGAGATTGAAATCAGATTAGTCCCTAATAATTGGAACATTTTTTGGAAATTTTTGGAATAATTTCTATAAATTGGTGAATTGTGGGATGTTTGATTTGGATGACCCGATGGGAAAAACGGTTTTGGAAACCGGGCGATGATAAGGGGAAGGTTTGTGCCGAAACTGGTGTTAGGACATGCCCTTCCGTGCAATTCTAGGATTTGCACATGAGCCCTCGTAAAACAAATAAATAAATCTAATTAAAATCTAATTGGATTAATTTAAAGATAGTAATAAAAGTTGGACTTGTATTCAAAAATTAATTATATTAATTTTATTTAATAATTTAAAACGAATTAAAAATTGGATTTTGAAATTCGGTTTAAAAGGAATTATTAAATCCCATTGTTTAACTGTTTTATAATTTAATTCGTTAAACGCTTTATAGTCCATTTTATAACTGTTTGGGTAGGCGGCGCCCAATAACTGTCAGACCGTATTAATTATTTGGGTAGACGGTGCTCATATAAGTGTTAGTCCGTGCTAAATCAAGTTTGGGTAGACGACGCTCAATAATTGCTCAAATTTGATATAAATTAACTTGATGGATATCGATTAAGAAATTAATACCCCGCCTTTAAAAATGTTCCTCACTAAAATATGGTTTTTCATTAAATTGAAACGATGTCTTCCATCGAAATTAAAAGTAAACCGGGGATTTTGTTCCAATGGGTATTTAAGACCAAAGTCTTTTGCTCGGATCTACATTCAACGGGACTTTTATAGGGACACGTAGTGTCGCCGCTTGATGGTTGTAAACCAACTTAACTTTGTTTCACCAGCCAAAGCAGGGAAATGAAAGTTAAGGGACATCCGACTAGGTTTAATCAACTAGGAATTGCAGTTTCTGCAATTGGTTTGGAGACCTACCAGTTCTGCTATTATAGTAATCAGCCAAAGCAGATATTATAATAGTAGGAATGTGGATCCTAGTCCATTATGATTTATATTAGATATGAATTCATATTTTTCCGATGAGGTCGTCAAGTATGTGAAAATAATGGAGACAAAATAAATTACAAGACCATGTTTATTTTGATTGCTGAATATTGATCATAGGAATTATGTGTTTAATTCCCATTTTATTTTATTTCTCTAGGATTGTTGAAATGAATAACTTGTCATTGAGAAACGTTTTGGAAACGAACAAATTGGCTGGGCCAAACTTTCTCGATTGGCACCGAAACGTTCGTTTGGTGCTTAGGCAAGAGAAGATTGAGTACGTGTTGGACACGTCAATCCCTGTTACCCCGGAGGCTAGTACTGAAGAAGTCGAGGCGTTTGTCGCCGAAGCTCAAACGAAGCATCAAGAGGATGCTTCCCAGGCTCAGTGTGTTATGCTACTCGGGATGACTCCCGAGTTGCAAAGGCAGCATGAGAGGATGCTTCCCTTCGAGATGATCAAGCATCTGAAGGATCTCTTTGATTCTGAATCTCGTTCCGAGATTTATGAAGTGATGAGAGACCTGTTTAGGTGCCGAATGTCTGAAGGAGGGAAGGTTTCTCCTCATGTGTTGAAGATGATTGGGCTGATCGAGAAACTTGGTCGTTTGGGCATTGAGATTAACATCAACATTGTTGTTTATGCCATTCTTCAGTCGCTTCCCGATTCATATTCGAGTTTCGTAGTAAACTTTAATATGTATAAGACGGAATTGACTATGCCCGAACTGCATAACATGCTAAAGACTTTTGAGTCTACCACTGCTAAGGAAAAACTAGTGCTCATGGTGAGTGCCTCTACTTCTTCTGCTCCGAAAGGAAAGAAGAAGCGAAGGGGCAAGGCAAAGAAAGGCTACAAATTGAACTTCCTCAAGCCCAAAGGTGGAATTCAAAAGAATGAGAGGGTGGACAAGGATGTATGCCTCCACTGCAAGAAGAAGGGGCATTGGAAGAAGGACTGTAAGGTTCTAGCAGCTGAAAAGAAGACACAAGGTGTCTCAGCCACTGGAACAGGTATGTTTGTTATTGAGATAAACATGTCCACAAATGATACTAACTGCTGGGTATTGGATACCGGTTGTGGCTCACACATTTGTACTAATGTGCAGGGTCTCAAGTATAGCAGGGCAGTTAGGCCGGGTGAAGTCGCCCTACACATTGGGAATGGAGCAAGAGTTGCTGCTGAACGTGTTGGCGTTTATGTTTTAGATTTATCCTCTGGTTTTAGACTTGAACTGAATAATTGTTATTTTGTTCCATCTATTACTCGCAACATTATTTCTATTCCTATGTTAGACATTGAAGGGTTTTCCTTCCATTTTGCAAATAATAATTGTTATTTTTCGCTTAATGGTGATTTATATGGAAATGCTCCTTTATCGAATGGTTTATATTTGTTGCATTGTGGACATAATATTCTTAATATACAAAACAAATGACTCTAACTTAGTAATCATGAAAACCCAACTTACTTGTGGCATTGTAGACTTGGTCATGCAAATTAGAATAGGATTGCAAGGTTAAGAAAGTTAGACTACTTAACCCCATTCGACTTTGAGTCTTATGGTAATTGTGAATCCTGTCTCAAGGGCAAGATGACCAATAAACCCTTTTCTGGGAAAGGAGTTCGTGCCAAAGAAGTTCTAGAGTTGATCCACGATTGTTCGTGGACCATTGCCCACTCTAGCTGGGGGGTCAGGATTCGGATACTTCATCACTTTTACTGATGATTTTTCAAGATACGGGTATGTGTATCTTATGAGACACAAATCTGAATCTTTTGAGAAATTCAAAGAGTTTAAGGCTGAAGTAGAGAAACAACTTGGTAAGAGTATCAAGACTCTTCGATCGGATCGAGGAGGTGAATACCTTAGCCATGAATTCACTAATTACTTGAAGTTACATGGAATCTAGTCAGTAATGGACTCATAAAAACACCTCAAATGAATGGTGTGTCCGAAAGGAGAAACCAAACCCTATTAGACATGGTAAGGTCCATGATGAGTTTTTCCTCTCTTTCGATATTGTTATGGGAATACGAGTTACAAACCTCAATCTACATTCTGAATAGGATTCCTTCCAAATCAGTTGAGCATACACCATATGAATTATGGTGTGGCAAGAAGCCAACTTTTTCGCATATCAGAACATGGGGTTGCTCCGTGATTGTGAAAAAGATGTTCACCGATAAGTTGGAATCCAAAGGTGAAAAGGGTTATTTTGTGGGATATCCTAAGGAAACCAAAGGATACTATTTCTATCTACGGGAGAAACAGTCAGTGATTGTTTCTAAGCAGGCCATGTATCTCGAAGAAGACAACGTCTTTAAGGAACAAGGCCGTAAGATGATATAACTTGAAGAAATTCAAGAACCACAAGTTAACAAAGAGACTGATATCTTGTCAAAGCAACATGACCAAGAATCGGTGGGAGCATTCGATAGCTTCACACGATGGAAGTTTTTTCACATAGTGATCCTCTTTCGACCCAATTGGGAGAGTAATTGGAGTTGCAATGTACGAGCAACGAACTCCAAGTAAATTTGAATGAGAATAACATTGTTCAAACTCCCGCTCGAGAGGCATCAGGAAGTGCTCAAGGGCGTCCAGGAAGCATCAATCTTGAGGCCTCCCGGTCAACGGATGAAATTGCTGTACCACAAAATTTTCACGATCAGAATGTACAGCCTGAACAACCACAATTCCATAAGTTTACTAGGGTTCGTAATCCGATCACCAGATATTATGGTTTCCTCGTGGAGGAACATGATGACGTGGAGATCCCGGATAAGGACGAACCTAAAACTTACACTGAGACAACATTAGATGTTGACTCAAAGAAGTGGCATGTAGCCATGAAATCCGAGATGGACTCGATGTACATCAATCAAGTTTGGAACTTGGTTGAATTGCCAAAGGGGTCAAACCCATAGGTTGCAAGTGGGTCTACAAGCGTAAGACCGATGCAAATGGCAAGGTACAAACCTACAAGGCTAGGTTGGTGGCGAAAGGTTACAGTCAACGCGAAGGCATTGACTATGACGAGACTTTCTCACCAGTTGCTAAGATCAAGTCCATTCGAATTTTACTTGCAGTAGCAGCACACTTCAATTACGAGATTTGGCAGATGGATATCAAAACAGCTTTCCTCAATTGAAACATTGGTAAGGAAGTGTTCATGACTCAACCGGAAGGTTTTACCTCAAAGACAAAATCTAATCTTTTGTGCAAGCTCAAACGATCCATCTATGGATTGAAGCAAGCTTCTAGGAGTTGGAATATCCGATTTGATGAGGCTGTCAAATCATTTGACTTCATCAGAAATTCGAAAGATCCATGCGTCTATCGAAAGTGCAATGGGAAGAATATTGTCTTCATAGTTGTGTATGTTGATTACATACTAATTATGGGAAACGGTATCCCTCTCATGCAGTCCATGAAAGAATGGTTGTCAAAAACCTTCATGATGAAGGATCTTGGTGAGGCCTGCTACATCTTAGGGATTAAGATCCATAGGGATAGATCCAAGAGGATGTTGGGGCTATCACCATCCACCCACGCATATAAGGTGTTGAAGCGATTTGCGTCACGAGAACTCTAAGAGAGGTTCTAGGCATGTCATGGGATAAAATTGTCTAAGAAGGATTGCCCTTCCCACAGGACGATGATATCAAGCACATGAAGGACATACCATATGCATCGCAATTGGGTCCATCATGTACGTCATGATTTGCACTAGGCGGATGTGGCCTTTTTGTCAAACATCACCGGTAGATATCATGAACCGGGTGAACCTCAATGGATTCTTGTCAAGAATATTCTTAAATACCTCGGACGTCTAAAAAGAATACTACGGGGACAATCGAGCTAGTAGCTCTTGGTTATGCGGACTCAAGTTTCAATCGGTATGATGATTACAAATCTCGATCGGTATGTGTTCACTCTCAATGGTGGGGTGGTTAATTGGAATAGTTCCAAGCAAGATACTACCGCGGACTCAACAATAGAAAATTCGAGTACATTCTTTCATGGTGTCCGCCAAATAATTTATCTGGATAAAGCAGTTCTTAAATGAACTAGGGGTAGTTCTAAGTGCCAGCAGTCCAATAAAGTTATATTGTGACAACACTGGTGCGGTTGTGCAAGCTAAGGAATCGAGATCCAATAACAGAAACAAGCATGTTTCGAGGCGTTATCACTTGATAAGAGAGATAATCGCTAGAGGGGAGATAGAGTTAGAACGTGTTCCCACGGAAGATAATTTGGCTAATCCTTTCACCAAAGCTTAAAGTCTTCATGTACACACTAGACATTTCCATGGTCTAGGGGTTAGACATGTAGGTGATTGGCTCTAGTTCAAGTGGGAGTGTTAGTGTTAGTGTCCTAGAGATAATCCTTTGTATGGACATAATACTAAGATAATATTCAGTGTTGA
Organism: Stenogyne calaminthoides; assembly: GCA_037126765.1. NCBI lineage: Eukaryota > Viridiplantae > Streptophyta > Magnoliopsida > Lamiales > Lamiaceae > Stenogyne > Stenogyne calaminthoides. The sequence continues at coordinate 20,972,684 of JBBCBC010000003.1, forward strand.
TTTAATATTATTGTTGATTTAATATTAAATGTATGGCATTATACTTATTAGAATATTATGTTTGATTGTTTGCATTTGTTCTTATCTGTGTTCCCTTGGATCACTGCTGTCATTGAGTATGTGAGAACTCAGATGCTTAAGCATGATTCTCAAATAGCCCCAATCAAGGATCATCAAGAAAAGGATATTGATGATGCAGTGGAGATTGGTGTGCGATCTGCATCATACTCTTAGAGAGTGTAGTAAGATCTCACTTACTACGAGATATTAGATATCTCATGATGGATGCACAAATACCTTAGAGGGTATTGGTATACCCATTCGAGCAGCCATTTGATGTAGTTCCACTATATGTGTCTACTGGTCTCGATTAGTGGGAGCGATGCGATACTCCTTTGACTTGAGGTCAATACGCACGACATGTGTGGAGTGATGAACTTTGACCATGATCGATGCTTACACCCTTCCATGAGTAGATATGGCTTGGATTGGGTTCATCACGAAATGCATGTGCGTGGTAGTTGAGCCAAGAAAAGGATTCATTCCTCAAAGTGAATTTAGAGAGAATACTCATCTTCTCGTCATAATTGGATCAAAGTCATTTGGCAATGCACGCCGTCTCGTGGACTTTGTGATCAAGGGTGACACGAATGATCAATTAGTGATTTGAGATAAATCGATTAATCTATTTGAATAGACACTTCATCATTTTCAAGGCTAATCGAGTATTCGTGAATGAAAGGAGGAAATCGCAATAGCCCATGTTACAGTTACATGTAGTCGCAGCGTTTTACGCAACGCACTTATATATATTGAGAATGTCCGATTTATTGTGCAGGTTCAATTAAGCGAATTAGTTTGTTTGTTAATCACTTTCGATATATGAGGGCTTTATGGGGTCACACAACAAGTAACTCCCGTGTACGAATTAGAGTTGGTTGATTAGGTATTAAATTGGATTTAATATTTAATTTATAGAGAATTAATAATATATTAATTTGGAATTAATTATTATTTTTATTTAATTAAATTAGATTTAATTAAATAAGAATCCCAAAATAATATTATGTAATATTATTGTAGGAAAATATCTGTAGGGAAAAACATATCTTTGAGATATGCTTCAACAGGATTAGGAGTTATCCTCCTAACTAAAAGATAGCTTAAATCTTAAATTTTAGTCTTTTCCTACAAATATGACATACAGGATTCATTTATTGACTACAGAAATAACAAGAGTTCTGATTCTCCTTAAAATCTAAATTAGGAATTTTCCTAGCAAATTCTGTCTCAGATTCAACACTGGCAAATCCTTGCAAATCTGTTCACAGCATAGTTGAGAAATCTACCTTTGATCTGCTGTAAGATTTCTCTTTATGTTTATATGTACCCAATTATGCAATTGTGTGTTCGTTGTTGGTGAACTATTTATTTCCGCTGTGCATGTATTACGTGTTTACGTTCCTCCATATTCCAACACAGGTGTCCACATAAATGGCTTAGACCCTATACAATCCCTCAAATGGGCCATGATCGAACTAAAGTGAGCAATAAAACGCAGATAGAAAGAGGCAAGACCGTGAAAACTACGAGCCTCCGTCATTATCGTAGGCGACGGCCAGTCGCGAATAACCTCAATCTTGGAGTTGTCAACATGAATACCCTCAGCTGAAATAATGTAGCCTAAGAGGAGGACTGAGTCCACCCCAAAAACACACTTCTTGGGAGCAGCATAAAATCTCTCGTCCCGCAAAATCAACAAAATAGTCTGCAAGTGCTCTATGTGGGACCCTAAGGTACGACTGTAAATCAGGATGTCATCAAAGTAAACAACCACACAGGAACCAATCAAGGATCGCAAGGTTTTATTCATAATGCGCATGAAAGTGCTCGGTGCATTCGAAAGACCAAAAGGCATCACCAACCACTCAAAGAGGCCCTCACGAGTCTTGAAGGCGGTCTTCCATTCATCTCCAGGGCGAATGCGAATCTGATGATAACCACTACAAAGATCCAATTCGCTGAAGAACGAAGCACAACTCAGCTGATCAAGTAAATCATCCAAACGGGGAATCGGAAACCTGTATCTCACTGTAATTTTGTTGATAGCCCGACTATCCACACACATCCTCCAAGAAGCATCCTTCTTAGGAATAAGAAGAGCCGTAACTGCACAGGGACTAAAACTCTGGCGAACAGCCCCACGAGATAACAATTCTTCCACCTGACGACGTAATTCCTCATGCTCAACAAGACTCATGCGGTAATGTGGCCTATTCGGGAGGGATGCACCCGGTACAAGATCAATGTGATGCTGAATGTCCCTCAATGGTGGCAAGCCAGGAGGTAGCTAATCAGAAAAAAGATCAGAAAACTCATCAAGCAACTCCTGTATACGGGGATGAACAGGAAATTGGATCGGAGTACTATCAACACCCAAGAGAAGAACCACAAAGGGGGCCTTAGGTGCCTTTGCCAAAAAATCAGCCCTCGACAACAATAATGACTCCGACTGCACAGGCGGATTAGGTGGTATAGAATGTAATACAATTTTAGACCCCTAAAAAATAAAACTGTATGTATTCTGACGACCATCATGAACAACAGAACGATCAAACTGCCACGGTCGGCCCAACAATAAATGACAAGCATCCATAGGAACCACATCACACCAACTCACATCCTTATAACCAACAGAAAAATTCACACTTACACGACGATCAACTGTCACAGAACTACCACGTTGAATCCACGCCAAAGTATAAGGAAAAGGATGGGGTTCAGTAGATAAATTCAATTTGCGCACAACATCAGTAGACATCACATTTGTTGGGGTTATACTGAAAAGTATGCTTTTACTTTGTATAACCAAACTGAAGTTTCTTATTTATTTACTGAAATAAATTATTTAATCATTGTTGCATTAAATATGAATGAATGTTATATATGTTTATTGCAAACCCGTTCAATAAGATAGTACATATTATGTTGTAGTTAATTTGGTGATACCCGACCACTGAAGATCAAATTAACAGCCCTTGTAATTAAGTACAAATTCACAACCCAGATGAAAACGAACGAACCATCATGAACGATTGAAGTGTGAGACCCAGATTGGCTTGTCTTGACCAAAGGATCACACTAGCGCATTTAGATGCGTTGAATGAGGACCTACAGGAAGACAAATTCTTTGGTACTGAATATACAAGAATTAGACCTCAGTGGTGCGTTATTTCTTAATCTCCGTCCCTTAAATAGGATCGTGTGAAATTAATAACTATTGCTTTGATTTATGATGGGAAGAGAGTCAATGCGATTCGATACCTTATATCTTGGGCAATATTATTAATTACATGACGATTGCTGACATTTAACACGGAGAATCGCGTGCAAGTACGTCTGGCTTGATTTGTCCCCTTGGTGGGCTCAGAACCTTTATCATACCAAATCTTGCAAGTGGAAATTTATTTCCGGTATGAATAATAATGTTGAGTTGTCTTTACTCCAAGGACAAAGATGTTAATTAATATAAAGCTTGTTCAGTGGCTTAATTAATTAATGGACTAATATAATCTTAAACGCGGGAAATAATGACTGGGAGCCATGTTATATGTGAAATCGTAATATGGGTTAAGATGAATAGTTCAATATTAATTTTATAGTGGAGTAAATATTAATGGACTTGAATAATATTTGGCCCAAAATATTAAGGCTTCATAGTCCATTAAAGGTCCAATCTTAATTCTCCTAAAGGCCCCCCAAATAGCCCAAAATAAAGTCCAATTAATGAGAGAGAGAAGAAAATATTCTTGCTATATTTCCATATTAATATTTTCGAAAATTATGTAGAAAAAAGGAAGAAAAGATTGTCTTGATTTTCTTGTAGATATTTTAGGGAAAGTGATAATTATTGTAGGAATACATAATTATCCCATAAATTCAAGAAGTCAAATAGATCTAGGCACCCTAATTCCCCAACAACTGGTATTATTGTAGGAATACATAATTATCCCATAATTTAAATATGTATTTAAAAATCATCTCGAATAGATCTGGGCACCCTAATTCCCCAACAACTGGTATCAGAGCTCTAGTTTTGAGCTCTGATTTTTTAAATTGTTATTTAAATTGTTGAACATTAAATTGAAATTGGATAGTAGAATTGCTAGATCTATTTTGCAGGTTTCCAATTGTCATGGTATTTAATGTGTTTTATTTTCATGCGTATGAATGAATGGTTTTTAATTCGACTCGTTCGAATTTGTTTTTCTCGTGAGAAAATCCACGAGTAGATTAGGTTATTTGATTTGTTCAATGTAATAGACTAGTCTAGATTTAAGGTATTTATTTTTTCGTTAAATAAGTTGTAACCCCGACGGAGGCGAAAGCGGAGATGAGTTAAAACCGATCCAAAACGCATACGGCAACGTCGAACAAAACGGCGAGGCACGCCACAACGCGATGTCGCGATCGATCGGCCCAACAAGCCAGACGTCAGCTGGATCGGGATCCCAAGACGCTTTACTTCGACGGGACGTGATTACAAGACACGCGCCACAAGATATGTCGTTACAAGGCTTTACCACGCATGGAACGGGCGCGGTGGTGGCCGAGGGCGACGCTACGGCGTCGGGTGTCGATTGCGGCCGAGTCCATTAGTAACGACGCGCGCTGATGCCAAGATCGGGCGCCGGTCGCCGCTGCTGCCGCCGGATACTTCAAGGTATCCTTTGGCGAGTTGTTTGGTATGCTTTCAAGACGAGTTCTTTTCGAGACTAACGAGTGGGAGATATTCAAGACTTATTATTTTTCAAGATCGTCGAAGAAAATCAAACCCGGCAGCTTGATAATTCCAGGCCAATGTGTTATTTTCTATTTGCTTGATTTATTGATGTTGTATTTTCTTGTGCTTTATTTAATTTGTTTAAATGTGTTTGCATGAGATTTGCCCAACTAAAAAATCTCAAATTAAAAAATTACTAAGTATGTATTAATAATTAATTTGGTTTTGACACAAATTAATTTTGACCTCCATGATTTATTTATTTGTGAAATATTTTGGAGAAATTTCTGGAGATGATCAAAAGATAGCTTTCAAATGAATAAATTCCCAAAAAAGATGATTGTGAATTATTATTAGTGGCGCGATGACCCTCCCACGAGGCTCGATCAAAAAAAGTAATAATTCTCGTATTTAATCATGGTTATTACTTAGGTATAAAATTGATATTTATATATCTTCTAAAGTCCACGACAATTTTATATTGGTCAAGTGGGGAGCCGAATATTAATTTTCTTTAAAATTAAAGGTTTATAAATCGTTCTTGTTTGTAACCGCTTGAATGTACTTTAAATGATGACCTCCCACGAGGCTCATTTAAATCTATTTTGAGATGTTGGTGATGCATGTTCATATTTTTTTTTGAGATTTTAATATGAATCATGTGATCGAATTATGTGATTTAATTTTGTGTTTATACGGATATTGATACAAAATATATGTTTATTTCGATTCATCATGTTGCAATCTTTTAATCTTTTATTCAATTTCTTTGAAAAGACAACCTTCTCACCGGAGAAAACTTTATTGTTTGGAAACAAAACCTTATGAATTTCCTTGCTTCACACGAAAGTACAAATGGGTGCTTAATGAACCAAAACTTAGAAGAACTAACCAAAGATGTCAGTATATGGGAAGAGATGCAATATAATGAATGGGAGCTAGGGAATGAATTGATAAGGGACATTATCTTGACATCAATGTCCGGATTACGTAAGGCACCTTCATCAAGGATTTTTCTCGATTCACGAGACATTATGGGAAATCTTGAAGTGATGTTACAAGATCCAACCTATATGGCGATTCAAAACATTAAGCATGATTTGAACAAGCCGAGGTTGGAAGAAGGTGAGTTGCTAGAGAGCACATTTCTAGGGTAATGGTCTTCTTTGAAGAATTGGCACATCTTGGCGAAAAATGTGATTTCAAGAGCAAAATTGATTTCATTCTCAAAACTCTACCAAAGAGCTATGATCATCCTTATGTAAGATACCTATTGGAAGATATGAATTTTCTTGTGGATGATCTCAAAAAGATCGTTACTTTGGTTGAAGAGGACATTGAGCGCAAGAAAGTGAACATGGTTGCAAAAAGGTCTGCTTCTCGTTCTAGTCCAATTGGTGGTAAGAATGATGAAGAGACAAACAGGAATAACCAGTTCTATTCAAACTTCAAGGATGAAAGTTTAAGCAAGAGGATATGTTTGGAATGTGGGGAGAAGGGACATAGGAGATTGGCCTGTTCCAATTCCGAAAGGAGTGGAAAGAAAGGTAATTCACACTTACTAGTAGTTGAAACTTGTTTAGCGGAGTATGCTACCCACTCGTGGGTATTGGATACGGGATCCACTGATCATGTATGTTTCAAATTGCAGGGTTTCAAGCAGACCCGACGACTAAGTGAGAGTGAGATCCTCATCTCGCTAGGCGATGCTACAAGAGTGGCGAAAAAAAAAGTGGGGAGAAGTGCTTTTGTCCTTTGGAGAGAAGAAAAGATTGTCTTGATTTTCTTGTAGATATTTTATGGAAAGAGATAATTATTGTAGGAATACATAATTATCCCATAAATTCAAGAAGTCAAATCTTGACTTCTTTATTCTTGTTAATTTTGAAAATAATAGGTAGAAGAGGGAAATAATTTTTTATGGGATATTTAATTAAGGAGAAAAGAATATAGAAGATATATTCAAGATTTCTTGGAGACCAAGAAAAGATTTTCTTCCTTATATTTTTTTACCTAAATTTCGACCACCTCCTCCCTATAAATAGGGGATGAATTTTTCATTTCAAGTGCAATTCCATGTGTTGGAAATATTAGAAATCCACAAAGGTGGTAGCAAAATATTTTATTTCTCTCCATTAAAATCGTTCGTGCGAATCCTCCCACCGGATTACGTTCGTGGACTTGGGGATATATTTGGGAAGGCTCTTGGATTGATCCATCGTCTCAAAGCTTGTCTCTACAAGAGGTTAGTAATTCCGTAACTCCTAGTTACGGATGTTTAGGATTTACGTGAATTATATGCACGCATGTTGTTTAATTATTATGTTGAATTAATTTAGGATTAATTCATGTTAGTAATTATTTATTTAATTTAAATATGTATTTAAAAATTATCTCGAATAGATCCGAGCACCCTAATTCCCCAATAACATTTTCACAAGAACCAGAATCAACAATAAAACGACAAATCTTACCCCCAATAGTGCATGTGGACTCAAAAATATTGGGCACTGCACATTTGAATCTGATGGTCCCTTCGGCGCCAAACAAGAATGCCGAATCACGAGTAAATGGCCTACGTCCCCATCCACATGCTCCTCAGGCAATGCATCCGCATCCTCCGTATCGAACAACGACGGCCCATAGTAGGGGGAAGCTTCCCAGTCATCCATCAACAACGTGCGCTGCCTCATCCGCGGGCATGCGGCTCTCCGATGACCAGGCAGTCCACAAGCAAAATAGCGAACATCGGAAGAGGCCGGCGAGGTGAAATCACCCGGTACGGGAGGCGGTACCTTCATTGGGGCTGAAGACGGCAAGGGCGGGGCGGCATACGATGCCCCGCTATTGGACGCGCGCCCTGTCACACTTCGACCAGGTGTAGGCCGAGCCGGCGAAGCACGACGCGCTAATTGTTGCTCGAGAAGAAGTGCGCGCTAATGCGCCTCGGAAACGGTTGCGGGCGCGAACAAAGTTAGGGTTTCACGAATCCCACGTGACAAGCCCGACACATAACGTGCTACCAACTGTGCCGGTGTATGGCGCACATCAATCCTGGACTGGAAGCGGTAAAATTCATAAGTGTATTGGTCGACCGAATCCGAGCCCTGGGTCAGCGCATGAAACTTTTGGAATAGAGAACTCTCGTGATTGTAAGGTAGGAACTCACGTTCTAGATATTTGCGAAACTTAGCCCACGTAGTAATCTTAAGTTTCTGATGTCGCACACGGGTCGCCTTCAACTGATGCCACCACGATGCGGCGCGGTACCGGAAACGCGTAGCCACCAATGCCACACGCTGTCATCCGGTACATTCTTAAACTCCAACAGATCTTCCACGTTCGTGATCCAATCTAGAAATTCACACGGGTCGAGACTCCCCGTGAACTCAGGAATTTCCAATTCGAACCCAGATTCCCAACGCCGATCCTCATCACCACGGGCACGGGGTGATCGAGCCAATGTAGCGAAAGGATTGGTGTTCGAGATTATCTCATCCCCATCTGACGCCGCGCTGTCAGAATCGAAGAGGGGAGGAGGCAGACTCCCACGCCTTTTGTCTCCTCGGTGATGCTCGGGACGATGATAGGGTTCGCGCTCGACGGCCGGCAATACATTGGTCACAATGAGGCGGAGTTCCTCCAACCCAGCCGCTAGGGTTTGCATCTGGCGGCTCAAGTCAGTGACTGCTTCGGCTTGAGCGGCGGGATCAGGCTACGGATAACGACGAGGAGGCATCGTACCTAGTCTCGTGATACCAACTGACGTAGCGGAAGTCTAAACACGAAGGAGATCACCTTGATACTACGTATACTAGGTGTCTCACAATATCATTCTATACTCAAAATTCAACAACCCTAACAATGTCTCAAAAATTGGAATAAATAGTGATCCACGGCCCATGCAAGGGTTTAATAAAACCAATGAAATGTACGGGCTTATTTAAACATAAATAAAATAACTCACGATAAATAATTATTTCTTGGGCTTGAAGATACGATCATGGGCTTCCATAAAATTAAGTGACGTTGTAGCCACATCACTTAAAAAAAATCAAACTCACATGCAATTGTCAGCACAAATTATAATAGTTTTTCTCTCCCTTTATTAGTATTGAGAAAAATAAAAAAATATAATTACTTATCGATAGCTACCGTAATTATACTGACTAGGTACAATGTGAATAGTGAGAGCTTGACGAGGACACATTTGGACAATTTTTAGGCCTAATAACGCGAGAGGTGAGAATTAACCAGCTTCTCATACGGGTCAACTCATCAAATTTAACCATTTATATTTGTGAATAATTTGCAGTTCAAATTTTTAGCTGAAACCTATAAATTGTTGTGTTTAAAAGAAATATGAGACTATTTTAGGAGTAAAGACATGATTCGTATGCCCGCATGTGAACAATAATTTATACATTCACAATTAATGTGGCGATAATATAAGCAATTAAATATGAACTTACCTACTTGTATGATATCATTGACATAAAATAATAAGTAATAACATATGAATTGATGTCCATCGATTGATATATAATCGAAAACGTTTTCGTAATTATCAAATACACGTCAAGAATGCAAGCATCAAGAAAAAGAAAAAAAAAATGCAAGCATAAAAAACATAACTATATTAAATTAACACGTTACTTTAAAACAAGCATAAGTAAATGATTTGGCCTTTCCCTAAAAACCACGAAATAAATTAGGTCGACCAAATATCACAATTTTATAGTCATGATTCCTTGTACATTAAAATTTTGGTATGAATCGTATGATAAATCAAGTACGTTTTTTTTTGGTGGGACATTACGTGAGTACTCCAACCAAATAAGAAATTTTTAGTTGTAGTGACAAATTAAGTAAGCCTTTGTATATATCCAGATGCACCTTACGCTTATAGTGTATTTTGGTAATATATAATTTATTTATACTAAATCATGTAACTATTAATATAAAAAATTATTTGTACGGTTCAACTTTGTAAAAATATTTGGTCAAGGTGTAGTTGATTTTAATAAAAATAAATAAAAATTCCAAGTCATAATTATCTGGAAGACTACTTTTGATAGCAGGTTATACGACCAAAAAGTTGAGTTTTACAAAGTTATAGGACTAAGATCAAAAATCCAAAGTTACTAGGACCAAGATCAAAATATGTCAAAATTACAGGACAAAAGGATCAATTTTTTCTACATAAAATGTATTATGAGCAGGGGCGGATCCAGAAATTGATGGTGGGATGGGCTAGAAAAAATAATTTTAATAAGGTTAAATCTTGTATCCACTTGGTGCACTGTGCACTTCATAGTGTATTTTAAAATCATGCAACTTGTTGCACTAAAGTATACATTTTTTAGTATTTTCTATTTCAAAAAAATAATTTAACTGAGTTAGAAGTAAATTGAGTTCAATAGATTGGACTAAAAACTTAATAATCCAGGTTAATTACATATAATGTATATAATATAAAGAATTTGGAGACGAGTTGGGGTGGACTTGAGCCTGATCAGTCCACCCCTAAATCCACCCATAATTATGAGTGTACGGTGCACCTGAATGCACACGAGACTCACGCGACAAATTAATAGTTCCATAATAAAGAATCCTAGCCATTAGATATTACAAGATTTTTAGCCATTAGATATTACAAGATTTTGTTTTCATTGATTCACGACGTACTTTACTTTAGTATGAAGTAAAATAATCCGAACAAAGATTTTAGCTTTATGATGATATCCACCCATCCACGTCATGGTGCATGCCCCCCCACACACTTGCAAGAGAATCATACTTTTTAAAAAGTGAAAATTGTATTTAAGTTTAAGATATTTTATTATTTCCAAAATTGATATCTACAATTATTACGATATTATTTGTGGTTTTGCAATTCAATTAAACGATTAACCAATTTTGTTTGTTGGATAATAGTTCTGTGCATTGTATTGTACAAAATAGAAAATGATCCATAATATTGTAAAAATAAAAAGAGTTGGTATTATACTAAACAATTTTATCGTGTAATTGATTTATAGCTAACATACTATAGTAAAAAATTAATATTACACACTTTTTAACGGTTTAAAATTACACTCCAAATACAAATAGTTCCCAAGTAAAAGTAATTGACATAAAACTTTATCAAATAAAAAAAACCATAAACAGATTGCAAAAAAGTATCAAAAGCTCTTAAATTTGTTTGCAATTTATCCATTAAAATAATACTTGAATTATTACCCTCAATGGTTAATGAAGTTTCCTGAATTGCAGTAGTCTTTTGATTGAAAATTCTTAACCCTTTAATTTCCACACGGATGAAGAAAGGCCATTTTCCACGTGCAGCAACATATCCACATTGATTCAATCATCTTTCACTGATTTTAAGGTATTCTCCAAATCAACTTCAGCAGCATTGCAAGTTGCAATAGTCACCTTGGAAAATACAAGTGTTGATTATGGAGTCCGATCGATTGCTTCACATCCTATCTTCTCGGTGATCCAACTTTTAAGTAGTGTTCTAGTTGAAAATTTTTGGGCTTTTTTAAGTAGTATTCGAGTTGAATTTTGATCTAGTTTCGTTTATAAATATCTATATGATTCATTGTATTTGTTATCACCGAAAATATTAGTAAATCTCCTATCTTGGTAGTGCCACAGACATAGTCATGTCACCAAATTTGTATTATTTAATTTCGTTTATATCAATTTCTCTATAATTGCAGTTAAAATCCCAACATTAAGCTCATACTTTTGTTTCGTTTCTATCAATTTTTGTATAATTGCAGTTAAAATCCTAACATTTCGTTTTTATATATTATTAACTCCTTAAACCTCATCAATTGTACAAACTATAATTTGATACATAGCACAAAGACCATCTTCCAAACAAATTCATACAACGTAAGAAATATATTTATTGAGAATAAGTTGACTCATGTTTTGAATTCATTTGCCATTGCCTGAACTCTTTTTTCCTCCAGAGATCATCATATATGTATGTAAATTAACATTGCTATTTATCTAAGGATCTATAAACTAATTCATACAAGAATAAACAAAATAATTAAGCTTCTCTTTGTAATGCTAAATAATCTTCAAAATCCCAGCTGCTGCTTCTCTGTATATTTTGAGGTCTAATTTCATGGCTTTCCAAATGCAGTGGGACATCACGTGCACATCCCGAGATCACGTGCACATTCCAAGATCACGAAATCGGCATTCTAAAGGATCTCCCGGCCCCCATCGTGGCCGAAACCTGCATCCTTCCGACTTCTTTGCACACATTATCGAGTATGGACAGGAAATCACGAACGATCACAAATATCCTAAACGGATGCGCCTCTTCTTTCGCGGCGTCTCCGTGGAAATACTCTGTCACTTCTTTAACAAGTGACAGAGCCTTTCTTTCTTCCCCCTTAATTCTTGAAATCTCTCCAACCGCCTCATTCAGGAACTCCCTCATTCCATCGAAGAATTTACCGTCCTGCCCCTCGTGCTGCTGCATAACCGATCTCACCTTTTGCAGCCCCATTTCGAGCTTGGATACATAGCTACTCAGCACGTCCGAATCCATTCCCGCCGCTTTCTTCACACTCCCGAGCTCTTTGCTCAACCCCGATACAACTTCTAATCCTTGTTTCTTGAATTCGTCTTCTTTGAACTTGTAAGTGTTTTGATTCGGATCAGAAACTTCCGCGCCCTGTGATCTGATAATCTCTTGCACGACGAAGTGGAGTAACGTTGTTTTACCGTCCGTTCCTTTAATGTCCACTAACTTCAACAATGTGTCCAACTTAAAAGCTCTGGCGTCGCCACGATTGGTGCCATCGTTCATACGGTTTCCCGTCCTTAAAACGGCTTCCAGCAGTTTGAGGAATAGGCGGCTGTTCTTCAATTCCTCACTTGCTTCCTAAACAGTATTAGTCGTTTCGTTAAAAGGCATTAGTTTTTCTATTTAAAGGTATTAGTTGTTATACTATAAAGTGATAGTTGCGAATACCTCTAGTGTTTGGAAGGACTTCCTTAGGTATGCCAATTCGGTGTCGAAGTTTGCTCTATACAGCATAGCTTCGACTCTTATGAAGGCTAACGGAACATCAAGAATCGCCTTCAGAAACCGCTCCGCCGATCCTAGCTTGGATATTTCACCATTGTAGTCTTTGAGTTTGATCTCTTCCTCCTTGGTTGGCGCCATCTTCACCAAAGTCTCCAAAAGCTCCAAACCCAACCCCTCCGGATTTCCTGCATCAACAACATTTATTCGAAATCGGAATCCTAAATTTTTAATTCAATTATGGATACAACATCAACTAATGTTCGCATTGTACCATCTAAAAGTGCCTCAGACACCTCCTCCTTCGTAACATTCAACGCTCGTAAGAAAATCGAAATGTTCTGCGATTTCTTCGGATCCAAAACTCTCATCTCTTGCTCCATCGCCAACTTTCTGGTCCCTTCTTTAGAAGCCGAATTCCCGGAACTGCACCCGAAAAGCGACTCCATAGCATCCTCATTCAATCTGCAACAAAATGTACATCAATATCATTTACATATTGCTTAAATTTATTTAATTAAAGAAATTTAAGCAATATTGTGACATACTGGAATGAGCTTGAGTTCAGCTGGTCCCAGACCGTGACTCGGTCCGAGGTAGCTCGCACTTTGTCCCAATGCAACGGCTTCAGTTTCGGTTTCGACCCCTCTTTCTCTTCTGTTGAACTAATACCTTTACTAGATTCATCAAATACCTTTTGATTTAAGATGGGGGCAGGGATGTTTGGCACTTTTTTGGGGAGCGGTGGAGGAGGGGTGTACTTTTTCACATCTTTCAACGGCTGCGGCGGTGGAGGCGGCGGCGGAATTGGGACTTGCGGCGGCGGTTGTTGTAATTGATCGTAGTTTGTTATTGATCGGAGCCGCGCCATATCTAAGGGCGGAGGTGGTGGTGGGAATTTAGTCCTTTTGGGGGTGTATGAGAGTGGTTTGCTAGGCTGCAACGGCCCTAGCGCCGCCGCCTCCGCCGGAGGCGGCGATTGCTTAATTGAGGGGATTATTACGAGCTTTGTGTTTGGAGATGAAGCGGAGAGTCGTGATTTGGGGGAAGTTCTTTTGGAATGAGGAATGCGATTTTGATTTTGGTAATTAATGAAGTAATTGTGGCGTGAATTGGGTGATTCGTTGCTCATGGAAGATCCTTGCGGCGTGTAGAAATTGGTGTCGTGGCTTTCGTCGTCGGAGGACGACATCGGCGGCGGAGAATTAATCGTCGGTGGGGGGGGGGGTTTGGGCGAGGGAGGCAGGGGCTGGAGGTCGGGGCTGGGCCGGTACCGGTTCGACCGTTTTCCCGGGTTTAATTTCCGGTAGGGCGAACCGGCCGCGTCGGTTGACTCGCTGACTACACTCGTCGTAGTGGACGGCTCGACTGTCCCTATGTAGAGAAAAGTCGACGGCGGCATTCTCGATTCGTCGTCGTTTCGTCGCACGAGTTTCCCCTCATCGGGGCGGTCGGCGCGGCGTTTGCAGCTGAGAAAAAAAGCCAGCACTGCGCCGAACGCACCGACCGCGAGGACCGCCGTGGAGACTAGGATTGCGACTTTCTTGGTGGAATTTGGTTCCTTTTTGGCGACGGCGGTGGTGGGGGGCGGTTGTTGGTCTGGATCGGCCGGCTGGCCATTTGGGATTTCGTGGAAGAATGGCTGGTCCGGGCTGGGAGGCGGCGGCGGGAGTGAGGAGGATGGGAACAAGGGTTGGTGCAGGATTCTTCTGCTATTGGTGGTGGAATTTGAGGATTGGGTAGATTGAGCCTTGGAAAATGGAAGCGATGATAGGATCAAGAAAATGGTGATGTAATGTGGCTTCATTGTGTCCTTTTTCTGGTAATTTCTGTGGTGTTGTTTTGTTTCGCGTAATTCATCTCTGAGTGGTCGCCTAGATTGAGATTGAGAGAGAGAAAGAGAGTGTGTTTGTAAAGGAGAAGCTTCTGTGTGCTGCAACATCTAGATGCTCTTTCTCTACTGTAGCCCCACTTTTTCCTTTTATTAATTAACTAGGAGTATATTCTAATTAAATTATTGGCAATTTCAATTTCTTAAGGGTTAAGGGCAAAACTCAATGAAATGATCTCATGCATTAGACAAAATACATATTATTAGAAATTAAGATTTAATTGTGTTAAAATATTAAATTATATTCCATTTCATATAAATTATATTTTTATTGAATAATATTAATTATTTTTTTTAAATAATAATATTAGTTATTTTCATGAGCAGTATTTCTTACCATATTAGGTGGTCCCTATTAGTAATTTACACTAAATAATATTAGTTGTTCCGAGAAAGGATTACATCTAATTTGAAAATACGAGTTTACAGAAATATATAGAATTAATTCGTTTATAGGAGTATTATTTTTTAATATGTTTACTAAACAATATTAAATGTGCATCAATCAATTGATTGTAAATATATGCAATTAAAATAAATATAAAAATTCATTTTAAAAGTGTTAAAACGTCAATCTTTTAAAATTATCTTTCGCCTCATAAAAAACCGTCTCGTTGATAAATGCAATTGATATATGCATGAATTAGTCAAAATTAATTGAAAATTTTAAAGAACTGAATCTAGAAATATAGTTTTAGTAAAATTGTGAATGCACAAAGTTGTAAGGTGTATTGATAAATTAAAAATAGAAAGTCCAAAAGGACCACGTTGGGGGCAGCTTTTTGTCCAAAAGAAATTGTATTTATGTTATGGCCATATTCATGCTTTTCGTGTTTGTCCAGCCACATCATGAACTATTATTTTCTTCATGCCCGTTAACTCTATCTCAATATTAGTATATTACACAATGACATGTCAAGTTTTCATTTTTAAAATTAATCTACGTAGGATAAAATACAAAGTATCAAGGTGTGGATAAAATATTTTGTGAACCTGATTTGTATATTTGATATCTGTGAATTCAATTAATTTTACTCACAAACTTTAAATGGATTTATAATTATTTTAACAGTGGGTCTCATAATTTTGGATTTTAAATGGATTCATAATTTAAAATGCAAAGATATAACTAGTTTAAGGAGGTTTAATTTACTATAATTTTAAATTCGCAACTACAAGCCACTGGATTTTTTTATATGATAATTAAACCAAAGTTATATCTTTTTAATTTAATGCACCGAATTAAATTTGATTACTCAGTTATTTAATAATGTTAATTTAGAGTCGTTTTCTAACCATTCATTTGGCTTTGAGTTTATGAGATGCCTATATGATTGATGAGATTTTTTTTTTTGACAAGTATGATTGATGAGAAGTTGCCACGTGTGATTAAAGATATATTTTTATCAATAGTTTTATTATTAAGTATTTTTGCACATAAAATTTATATGAGAATTTCTCATGTAGTATAAAACATAATATTCTTATTCGATTTTGTGATATTTAAATTTAAAAAATTATCATAAATACATGTAAGAATATCATTTTTCATATATTAGACAATTTTATATAAAACTTTGTTTTTTTAGAATATAATAATAATTTTCACGTTGATTTTAATAATAATAATAATAAAGGGTTAATTGATGCACGATCTTTTAATTTTTTGCATTTCGATACATGTTGATATTCACAACACGAGTCAATTCAATTTTTCTACGTTAGGTGTCACATAGATCTCTACTAACAAACCCAAAATTTGATTTTATCAATGATCTAAGACGATCAAGAGTTAAAATTTAAGGAAAATATTTAATACTATTTAAAAATATATTTGATACACACTACATCTAGTGTATACAAGCTTTTATCACGGTATTTATAAAAAAAAAAAACTTGTTAGAAATCAACGAGAATAAATATAAAGCGAGAATGTCCTTGTGAAAATGACGAAATTGGCCTTCACTTGTGAAAATATTAGTTTGCTTAATATTTTAGAAGGGGTATTACTGACAACATGTAGCCTTTCCTTTTCACTTTTGGGCTTTGGCATTTGGCATCGCATTGATTCTTACAAGTGATATATACTGAAAAGGACAGTAGTATCCTTTTTTCAACTTTTTCTACATTTTTTAACATATTAATATTCCCGCACAATCCGGCACCTGCCCTCGTCTTCATGGATTTTGATAATGTACAACACCCTTTTTTTCAAATTTATACAGATCTATTACATCATGTTGTGATATACAATACTCCCTCCGTTCTAGAAGACTTAGGTTGTGCTTGGATGTAATTTTTTTTCCATTTTTTCTTTCAAAAGTTATTTTTCCTCCATTTTCGAAACTGCTCACTAAAAGTATACAGTAAAATCTTATTACTATTACTTAAAATATACAGTAAAAGGAAAAGAATTTTTTTCCCAAACTCACCTTGCACAGTTGACCGAACTCTCTGTCGTAGGTAGATGTGATAACATGTCACGGTCAATATTGCTTTCTAATAATATAATGAACATTGCATGCAATAATATAATGCATATTAGTATATTACGTATAACAAATACTCCCACGGTCCCAGATCAGTTTTCACAATTGATTTTTACACGTATTTTTGCAAGCGAGTTTTGTATTAGTAATTAAAATGATAAAATAATTTTTAAGGAGGGGTATGATAGATGAGGTGCTTATGTATCAAACCCCTCCTTAAAAGCCACTTTATCATTTCAACTACTAATCACTGCAAGAAAAAAGATATTTAGTGTCGGAATTTTTTTGATACTAAAGATGAAATATTTGATACCAAAGAGTTTTGGTATCAAATATTTTTCTGATACTCTTCCGATACCTATACTCTCGATCCTAAAGACCTCATATCAGAAAAAATGTTCTGATACTAAAGGCTTGAACTTTAGTATCAAAAAATCATTTAGTATCGGATGATGGTTTCAATTTTTTTTAATACAATATTATATTTATCGTATCCGGAAAAGAGAGTTCCGATACTAAAGACTTGAACTTTTTAGTATCAGAAAGTCCTTTAGTATCAAATAGTGGTATCAATTCTTTTGATACAACATTTTATTTTTGGTATCAATACATATTTTCTGATACTAAAAAATTAATTTTTCGTATTAGATTTTATGTCGTGTAGAGGCACATATTACACCAAAATTAAAAGGAGTAGCTACTGGAACCGAGGTTCTCAAAAAATACTATACCACTCAATATCGTCGTTACAACCGTGATACTCCAATATATATAATGTTGAGTGGGATGGATCCATATTGATTTATAGAAGAAAAAAAAACTAAAAATGAATAGGAAAATGTCTTAAAAAAATTATACATGGAAGCAAAGAACCAAACATCAACTTGTTTCGTTTAACTTGCAAAGGATTTGAATTTGCAGTCTTGATAGCTTCAACACAAGTCTTTTGTTGGCAAGTAAGACTGGATTCGAGTAGATCCCAAAGCGATGTCTTTAGATTCCTTCCTGAATTTTACAGTTAAAAAGATGAGAATAACACTCACATAAATTATATAATCAAAACACAACATATTAAACTATCTACTCAAATACATCACAGAAAATCCTCATTCATAACCATCAACACAGTAAAATTGCATCAAATCCCAAAATGACAGAAACAACTAACATTTACAACATTACCAACATAAACTAACATTTACAGCATTACCAACAGAGAGAGAGAGACTGGCCTGTGAGGGAAAGTCTTGTATTTGGTCATAGGCACAACCACAATATTCCTTCTTGCATTAACAGCCGATCAACGCCAACATTCACCTACTTATCTCCCACCACAACAACAGCCCTAAAATGCAGCTGTTTCCCCCCCCCCTTCACAACCTTGGCAACTCTCCTAACTTGAATAACCCTCTCAACAAATCCATCCCTCATTTTCTCCTTCTTCGTTTTTGACCCAACCTCGTCTTTCGTTTATTCTTTCATCACTTGCACTAAACTGACTTGGCATGCTTACTGAAAAATTAAAATATAATATTTTTCACGTTGAGCACTCGGGCTGCTTTACTTTTCTTCAAGATAAAAAAAACATCATTAGGAGCTCAATCAATAATACATACCTATGGTCTTCAAATCTGGTCATCGACTTCACAACTGCATCATCCTTCCATATTCCAAGTCCCTGACGACTAGAACATATAGTATTACCAGAATATCATCAGGATCTCAATTAATAATATTGTGTCATGTACAGCACTATCTAAACATATTGTATTATTAACATAGGCCAGCAAAGCATGACTATTAATCCAAAACTTATATGTACAAGCTTCCTGTTCAGTTTCTACACAAGAAAAAACAATGAAAACCTGCACAAGGACTCTAGAAAGTAACAATCATACAAAACAATCAGTTTCCTAATACAACTTTTACCCGAGACGCTTGCTTGAACAAATCGATACCAGAATTCATCTGATTCATTAACTTCTGTTTTAGCATCTTCCATTAACTTGTCATACTTTTCATCTCCTAAATTCATCTGATTCTTATCATTTTGTGAAGACTTAACTGTAGCATCAAAATTTGACACACCAAATGCATCATGCCAGAGTCCATGCATCTCATTAGTCTCTTCATCACTATCCTCATCAATAAATGTTTCATCATATGATAAAGAGGATGGTGATAAGCGCTTCTCCGTGGAAAACTCATTTATCGCTAGAATAATTCTTATTGAAAACCTATCCTTTGTAAGTGGTCATGAACTTCCTTGGGATCAAGATAGACAGTGAGACCACACTTCTTACATGGGCATTTTATTTTTCCATTTAACGATGAAGAAGATATAGATGACTTATAAAGTTTTTCACTCCTTCCATATATTCATTACTATTTCTCGGCATAGAAACCCATTCTTTTCCCAATTCCATGCTACAATTTCCTACCATAGTTATTAAAGGCGCGCCTAAGGCGCCAGCACTCAGGCGCGCGACCATCGCCGCCATAGGCCCAAAGCGGTTGGGATTTTTGGGCTACTTTGGGCGCTTTTTGGGGCGCTGATTCGGCAAAAAAAGCGCCTAAAGGCGTGCTTTGCGTACATCTAGAATTTGAAATAAAAAAAAAACATTTTTTTATTTGTCAAATAACATCAGAATAATAAAAAATATTATCTCTTAAGTCTTAATATTTAAGTGAATCACATCTAGGGTTTCAAGATTCACTTTTTATCAAGTATAATCGTGCGTATCTCTTTGAGGGATATAGATGAAAGCATTGAGTGGGTGGTTGGTCTAATGGAAGATGAAGATGAGTTGGTTCACCAAGGTGAAAATTTGACTTGGGGTATTGCTACAGAAGCCATGGTTAGGTTTACTAAGAAATTATCAAGGTCTTATGTTTTTTTTCGAGGATGCAAGGTGGCGCCTAAGGCGCGAGCGCGCCTTTAAGGCGCTTAGCGCTGCTACTTCTTTGTGGCGCCTTGCGCCATTAATAACTATGTTTCCTACATTAATTTTATTGAACATAACAATCACAGATAGTATCCAATCAACATGTTTTTCCATGTGCTCTAAATCTAAAAAATATATATTAAAATCAATACTCACAAGATAAGAAGATTTAACTGCAATTTGCTGCTGCTTAAGCAATATTTTCCTGCCCCAGTGAAAGAAATAATCACAAGTTCAGTATTAATAGACCTGAAATAAGTTAAAACATGATAAACATTGTAAGATTATATTCTAAACACCAGTAAAAGCATATACCAATATATCATATAATGAAAAACACACGAGTATAAACATGACGCACTCTTGGATTTGAATCCCATTACTATCCCCATATGTTATGAATACTCTCATTGTAGGTCTCAAATGAAGACAGTGCCCAATGCAATTTGATGAAAGATGAGAAATGCTTAGTAATGATAACAAATGAACATATTATGAGAAACCATGAATTACTTCATCATTATAAAGTGTAATTGCAAACATGTTAGAAGGGATTTTAGCTGACAGATACAGAATACATGGCATATCAAATATGTATCTGCCTTTCACAGAGCACAGCAACATTGTATGGCAAAATCGCATTGAGTTCATATACAAAGCAATGGAAAAGAAAGATAAATTAGAAAGACTGAAGCCACTTTAACAGTTTAACTAAACCCACTTGGAAAATACTGAAGCCATAGAATAAGATTCAACTTTACAACCATAACAACATACTGAAACAGAAATAAGAGCACGGAAATGAATGTTTGAGTATAGAAAACAGAGGAAAAAAATAAAAAACAGAGGAAAATAATAATAATAAAATCTGCAATTAGAGAACAAGAACACCAGTTTTTACCAAGCTCCTATAATATCTATACATATATAATAATAAAATCTGAGCTAGAAAAAACAATTTACAGTCAACCAGGAAAAATAATTAGCAGGATTCACTCTATGGACAGAGAATATAAGAATTATCTTTATATGAGAAATTCATAATATTGCATTTGAACTAATGAATCGTATTGAATAGATTTAAAATTCACCTAAATAAGAGTGGATTTCCCCCTGATTCGAACTAAGGGAAACTTGAGCCCTGATTTCTTAATAGCTTTATGACTAGCAGTTTCCATCAAATTTAACCTAAGATAATGGAACACGACAGAAGGATACATTAGCATATTCAAGCAGAATTAACAAAAACTAAAAAAATGCCAAAAAATTATAAGAAATAAAAACTAGAATTTAGCGGGTGACAAGTGTGAAGGAGAATCTATCATAGAGGCAAATATATAAAATATCTTGAAACTATTCTAGAATCTTGAAACTTCCATTACGGCAATTAATTAAGCCATTTTCAATTAGGGTTAGAGAATTATGAATAGAAAAATTAAGAATGTAGAAGATTGGCAAACTTTGTTTGGTTAAGTGGCGTGAATGCAACAAGAGAACAAAGTGTTAACAAGGCTGAATCGGAAGCGATTGTTCAAAAACAGATGCAAGCTTTAGCGATTCTTCAAATAGGTGTATAAATGAAATACTTAATATCTAACTAATTGTTCAAATAGATTGTTCAAATAAATGTGCTAACCTTCTATTTGTTTAATTGATGGTGGAAGGAGACGGATGACAAGAGGAGGCAGACGCGCAAAGAGGCGGATGTTAGAGACGGCGGCGCGAAGAGATAAATGGCCACGACGGCGACGTGTATCCGTCAATGGAGAAAGTAATTGAAGGAGGAGGAAGCTAGATGGTTCCTCTTTTGCTGCACGTCGGGCGTTTGGACGTCGCTAGGGTTCAGGGGAGCTCCGTTGGCGGTTTCGATTTTGCTAGGATTGTATCTGGGTGGTATGGGGAAGCTTGAAATGTTTATTTTATTAAAAAGGAGTTTTCCGATGCCAATAATAACTAAATCCCCAAGGGCCAAAATAAAGTATTAAACTTTTATTAAAAGAATTTTTCGATACCAATAGTATCCAAATTTTCAAAGGGAATAGATTTTTCTTTCTTTTTTTAAACCAAAGGGATTATAGATTATCCTGAACAGTAAAATAACAATTAGTATCAAAAGAAAAAATTGATACCAAAAACATATTGCATCAATAAATAAATTATTAATACTAAAATAACAATAATATCAAAACAAATGGTGGATACTATAAAATCAATGGTATCTGAAAATATATTTCTGATACCAAAGATAATTAGTATCCTCAAAAATATATGATGCTAAAATTAAATGGTATCAATAAATAAATTGTTGATACCAAAATAACATTGGTATCAAAAAATAACGGATACTATAAAATTAATGGTATCTAAAAGTAAATTTTCGATACTAAATAGTCATTGCCCATGAAAGTAGTATCATAAGTAATTTGGCAAAAGGATATGATTTAGTATCTGTAAATAGATCTGATACTAATTTTTCGATACTAAAAATGATATTTCTTATAGTGAATACAAAACTCGCTCGCAAAAACGCGAGTAAAACTCAACTGCGAAAACTGATGTGGGACGGAGGTAGTATAATCAATTGGTTAGATCTTGTATGTACCCGGGTGCACCGTGCACTCATAATGTATTTTAGAAGCGTGCAATTTGTTATGTTGAAAAGTGTGACTTATTTATACAGAAAAGTGCAACTGTTAATACGGGAACATAGTTGCATGCTTCTGTTTGGAATAGTTGCACGTTTCTGTTTTGTATAGTTGCACGCTTCTAAAATGCACTATGAATGCACGGTGTACCCGGGTGCACATGAGGCCCACTCTAATCAATTATGATACAATATGTATTATTTTTTACAAAATTATGTAAACAATTTTCGCCGATGGTTAATGGCCATTGCTATTTTGTATATAATATTATATAATAGTAATGATAAAAAATATCTTATATATTATTTAAATACCTTTTCTACAATAATTTTTCAAAGAAACACACTCGTGTGAGACAATCTCACGATGAAACGAGATAATTTAGGCATGACGCATTTACACTTTAAAAATGATGAGTGTTGATTTGGACCAATTTGTACCACGTCTCATGTATTATAACTTATAATCATATTAGAATTTATAATCATTATTTAGTTTTAAAAGACATATTTGTATGAGACGGTCTCATGGTGAGATGGATCTTAATTTGAGCAAAATTCTTCAACATTTTGAAAAGAGTGGTTTTTAATTTGTGTTAATTTGTACTCATTTCATACGTATTTTTGTCTAGCTTCAAATATATAACTACATTTCATATTATATTTATAGTTTCTATTAATAATAATAACGAATTATAATATTATATTCATAATTACTAAAGCATACACCCACCGTCCATAAAGAGTTTGCCATAACTTTTGCGTCACATATATTTAAAAATATGTGTAATGTTTGTAGTAAACATTTATGTATAAAGTAACTAAAATAATTGAATTAAATGTATGTGTGGATCTTAAAATTAATGATATTAAGTGTAAATGTGTGAATATTTTGATGATAAAATTTAGTATAAAAGTTTTTTTTTTTTTTGGTGTGCAAACTTTTGAGGGTCGTCCAAGAAAAAAAAGACCGTACTTTTTAGGGACAACAAAAATATTTATTAAAAAATACATTAATTATGATCATGACTTCTGAAAAAAATCAGCAAATGAAACTTAACATATATTTTTTACCACATGAATAATATTTTATAATAAAGTGTCGTAATAATAATTTAATAATTATCTATTATTTTTATGTTTATTTTAGTATTACTAAAATATAGATACTACAGTAACAAATAAGATTGGTCTCAATTATAAATTAATATATTATTATAATATAAACTTACGCATATATATATAATCAATAAAAGAGTGTGAATATAAATATAACAATGTAAGAATGGTACATAGGGAATAACAAAAGAAGAATAATATTTATCTTGTTTATATATATATATGTGTATTTTTAAATAATAAAGAGGATAGCTCACATAATTTTAACATGTACAATTAAATTTAAATAAAAAAATAACCAAAATTATATAAATAAAATTTCATCATACCAACTATTCAAAATAAAAATAAAAATTCACATTCAATCGTACTCTTATTTTCAACAAGCATAACACATCAAGTATAATCATTACATTTTTTCACGTATAATCACATTCTCATTTTTACAACTATTCATTCAAAAGAAAAAATTCTCATAAAATTGAAAAATGAAAAAAAGGTGGTACATCCAAGCACACCCTTAGCACATTTACTTTTTACTCGTGTTTTTGCGTGCGAGTTGTTTATTAGTATTTGAAATAATAAAATGACTTTTAAGGTGGAGTATGATAGTCTTTACCCTCCTCTGTCATACACATTTTTTAAAATTACTTTATCATTTTAAATAGTAATAAAAAACTCGCTCGCTAAAATACGAACGAAACAGTAACTGTGCAAAGTATTCCGGAACGGGGGAGTATCATTTAGTAAAATATGCACTATAAGTTCATATAAATTTATTGCACAATACGGTAATGTACAACACAATATTCAAATCCCATCTTCATCCCTTATGTCTTGTATCATATCTACAAAATTGCATCAAAAACGCAGACACACGTAAATAAAATAAAAAAGTCTATATTTTTCAAATTTTAATCATAAGTTGAGTTTCAGTAACACACTATCGATCGGCATGTCTAAAAAAGAAATACGTAACCAACATATATAAATGATGATACATGTGATGTAGACAAGATCACATAAATAAAAGATAATGATAATTTGGAAATTCTGATATATTTGTGAAAGAATTCAGTCTCATCTAAAAGTGTCGAACTTATAGAGAAATGTGAGATTAATTCGTTTATTTAATTTCTCTAACATTTTTCCTCACTCGTGAGCTGAATTATCTTATTCCATAAATGGAAGGAGACCCATCGAATGTACAATTTAATTTGGGTGGAGTTGCTTTTAGCGGGAATCGAACTCAAGACGTGGGCATGAACCTGAAAGCTCTGATACCATTGAAAGAATTCGAACTTTTAGATGAGACAAAATTCTTTTAATTTACTTATTGTATTTTTTTATTCTTTTTTATTATTTTCTTGTTGATTTTTTATTTTTTTTTTAATATTGATTTTTTTTCTTAGTTGTCTTTATTCTAACATACAAGATGTTTTCTATTTATTCTACAATTTGTTAGGAAAAAAGTGGAGCTGTATTATTTATGAAATATTGAGAAAATGACTAAAATAGGGAGTTAAAACATAAAATTTCTTGTTTGATTGGATGCCAAAATGAATAACGTAATATGACTACGGAAATGTATACACAACATTAACTAGAGTTAGATCTTTATTTTTATATCAGTTGATGATGGGAGTTAAACCATCTAAGTATTGGAAGTAGATAATCTAAGCTATCAATTACACACCATGTAACACCCCGTCCCAAAATTAATAAGAAATAAAAGAGATAAATGATTTCTTAGTTTTTAATTATATTAATGATTTCTATGTTTTCAAAAGATTTGATTTGAGGTGAAGACGGACGAAAGATTTTGAAACTGGAAAGACTCCTAAAGACATATAATAAAAGAAATAAATGAAATTTAAGATTTGATTAATATTTTGAGCACGAATTAAAATAAAAGAAAACTAGTTATTTTTAGAAAATAAAGTGATCCTTTATAAAAGCCAGTCATTTTAATTCAAAATTATTTTACTCGACCTAATTATATATAAGAACAAATATATGATCCATGATTGTTAATCCACTTATTTATTTATGTCCAAATATATGTTCATCAATATTTGATTCACTGCTTTATTAGTAAACCCAAAATATATATGTTCATATTTATAGAAATCTTGTTGTCAGCCTCTTGACATATATGACAATGAGTATTCAATTTGATTATACATGCTACATTCATATACAAGTATTTTTACCAAAATATGCAATACCTTCTTATAATTCTTTAGAGAATTGATAAGCCAAAAGCCTTTAGATATGAGATGGCCCACTAATAAATTTAAAGTCTTGGGACTTTGTCAAAATATTATCAAAAGAGAGATTGATTGGGCCTCAAAATATTAGACAAATGTCAATCACAAATTCTCACTCAAACAAAGCCTTACAAGAAAATAAATACACCCATGGACTAAACTTATTAGGGGTGTGCAAAATTCGATGAAAACCGAATTAATCGATCGAACCAAATCGATTTTTCAAGTTCGGTTCGATTATTCGATTTTCGGTTCGATTTAAGTTAATTTTTAGGTCAAAAAATCGAAAAAAAATCGAAAAACCGAAAAATATTAAATATATAAAATATTAATTATTATATAATTTTTTTAATTACTTATTTACTTAGGGGAGGGCACTCAGGGCAGCAAGCACAAGCAGCCAAGCAATTGAGTCTCTCTGTGTCGTTTAGGGTTTCCACGGTTCTTCTTCATTTTTCAATTTTCAATTTTTCGTTCACCACTTCTCATCTCCACGGTTCTCCTTCTCCACTTCTCTCTCCCACTCCCACTGTAAAACCCTTGGGCCTTGCTTCCACCACCCATTGCTCCTACCACCCACTGCCCCCGCCCATGTTGCTCATGACGGCGCCTCTCTCGGTGGTGGCGCGCCAAGCTCTGAGACCACAAGTCGCTCACGGAGACGTGACCCACTTGACGGCACGAGAGTCCCCCCTGCAATTCTTCAAGGTCCAGTTCCCATTATTATTCCCAATTTTCAAGGACCAATTCATATTCAGTTGCTGAATGTTGTTTTGGTTGTTTTGGTATAGCAATTAGCTAGTTACGTAGAAGAATTCACTCAATTTTGTTTACTATGTTTGATAAGATATAGGTACCAAAACTTTATATCTTTCGGAGCATTATTTAGAGCATATTGTTTGATATTATGATTTTCATTCAAGTATTTCAATACAAGCTTCTGCCATTTATAATTATCTGAGATGATGAAATGAAAGCTAACAAATATTCCTATGTTGCATCTGGAATTTTCCACCTAATAGACTCTAATTAACTCCATCTGACACATAGCAGACTTAGTTAAATTACAATATGATTTCTGCTGACTTAGTTAAATTACAATTTATTGGCAATTACCAATTCAGGCTTTCTTAATTTTTATAACTAAAACTAAAAGATATATGGTTTATTGTAGATGTCAAGCTCACTGGGAGAATCTGGAGGCATTGATGGAAATGGAAGCAATGACATCTCACAATCACATATGTCTGAGGATGCAACTCAAGCTTCTCAACCTTCAAATGTCACTCTACTACCAAGACACAGAATCGCAAAGAAAAATAACAAAGCACAAAAGAAGATCTAAAGTGTGGGATCACTTCACCGACCATCGTAAGTGATGATGGCCTTCAAATAGCTAATGCAATTATTGTGATAAAATCTATTGATCCGATACTAAAAAAATGGAACTCCGTCACTTACTTTTCATATGAATGCTTGCTCGAAAAATACTCATAATCAAGAAACACGACAAGCATTGTTAAATTTGCAAAAAACGGGAGGGTAATGATGGGGTGGGTACACTTGGTACATGGAAGTTTGATCAAACCGGAAGTTAGGGCCGCACTTTCAGAGAAATGATTATTGAAGATGAGTTGCCATTTAAGTTTGTGGAGGGAGAGGATTTAAGAAATGGGTAGCTAAAGTATGCCCAGGTTTCATATTCCTTCTCGGCGGATCGTGTCAAGGGATTGCTTTTGATTTGTATGAAAATGAAAGGAAAAAAACTAAAGTTTTTTATGAAGTCAAATTGTGATAAAATTTGCATTACCATCGATACTTGGACTTCATTGCAAAAAAAAAATTAATTACATGTGCGCATCTTGGTCATTTTATTGATGAGGATTGGCGTTTGCATAAGAAGATTCTGAATTTTGTGCCCGTTTCTAGTCATAAAAGTGACTACATTGGTAAGGCATTAGAAACTTGTCTTCTAGATTGGGGATTGAGAAAGGTGTTCACCATAACTGTAGATAATGCAAGTTCAAACGATACAGCTATAGCGTTCTTGTCAAAGAGGATGGTGAATTGGGGTAATGTTATTTCTAGTTGTAAATATCTTCATATGCGATGTATTGCACATGTGATTAATTTAGTTGTTAATGATGGCTTGAGAGATATTAACCCTTCGGTGAAGCGTGTGAGAGATGCGATTAGATACATCAGAAATTCACCTGCAAGATGGAAAAAATTTCAGGAGTGTGTAAAGTGGGAAGCGATAGAAAGTAAGAGTTCTTTGTGTTTAGATGTGCATACTAGGTGAACCTCAACCTACTTAATGCTTAAAACTGCTGAAAAATTTCAAAGTGCCTTTGAAAGGTATGATGAACAAGATACAAGCTTCAGAGCTGATTTGTCCAAGGGTGTGGTTGATGGGGACCATGGGGTTCCAACTTTAGAGGATTGGAGTGTTGTTCGTAAGTATGCTTGATTTGTTGAAGCATTTTTATGAAGTCAACTTTGCGTATTTTCGCTCTTTTATATGTCACTTCTAGCTTTATTTTTTAGTGAGATTAGTGATTTATGTGCTATCTTGAATGAGTGGGTTGGAAGTCCAGATTAGGAGATCAAGGCAATGGGTGAGGCGAAGAAAGAAAAATTGATAAATATTGGGGATGGGAAAAAATGAATAAAATCATTTTTTTTTTTGTGTTTGATCCACATGATAAACTTGAGTACATGGAGTACACGTTGGGTGCGATGTATGGGGTTGAAAAATGCAACATCTTTCGTAGTGTGAAGAGTGAACTTTATGAGTTGTTTGATGAATATAAGAAGCTTTTATCAACCTGAGGGGTGATGCAAGTGATAGTGGCAACAATAAAACTCTAGTTCTAGTGAGGTGATCAATTGTGAAAAAGATTGGTAAAAGGCCCGCCGATTTATAAATCAAGGCTTAAGAAGCAAAGACTTGAGAGTGGGATGTCAGGAAGTCAAAAAAAAAAGTGAACTAGATACTTACTTGGGTGAAGCCGTCAGAGAGGACAATGATAGTTTTGATTTGTTGAGGTGGTGGAAGTCAAACTCTTCAAGATTTAGATTCTTTCAAGAATGGCTCAAGGAAATCTTAGCCGATTCCAATTTCTATTGTTGCATCGAATTCGGCATTTAGTACCGTGGTAAGGTACTAGATGTATTTAGGAGTTCTTTAACTCCAGAATTGTTGAAGCTTTGCTATGTGCACAAGATTGGATTCGAGGTTCACGACATCCCATATGTGTTGAAGAGCAAATGGAGGAGCTTGAAAATTTCGAGAAAGGTAACAAACTTATTAATTTAGTTTCACATAATTTTCATATTTTATCACATGATTTTGTATTTTAATTTGATTTGCCAAATGTTGGAATTGGTGGAGGAGGATTAGTGTGCACCAACATTTAGAAGATTTGGAGAAGATGTCAAGAATTTGGACGATATGGAGGAATATGGATTGTTATGAATTGAAGGAGTTTTATCTTTTTTTTTTTTGTCTTTGTTGAACTATGTCATCACATATTTCAATTATTTGTTATGAATTGGACTAATGGTATGTATTTGATGAACAATTGAACTTGATTTTATGTTATTACTATGAAGTATGAACTTGATTTTATGTTATCACTATGAAGTATGATTTATGAACTTGATGAACTTATTCATATTTGATAGATTGCATAAAGTACATATTTAGTGTTTGATTTTTCCCATGTTTTAGGTGTCAATTAATCTTAAGAGTTTATTTTGATCATGGTGTATTATATTAGATTAGAAATTTTACTTTTTTGGTCAAGAAAAAAAAGGCAAATGTTTGAATTCCATGTAAAAAAAAAAAAAAGGAAAAACTTCGGTCGGTTAGGTTAAAAACCTAAACCGAACCGAAAATTTCGGTTCGGTTAAAGTTCGGTTATCATGTTCATTTGGTCGGTTCGGTTACCAAATATGAAACTTGGTTTGGTTCGGTTATGATTTTTGGTTCGGTTTGGTTACCAAACCGACCGATGCTCACCCCTAAAACTTACACTAGGCCTTTGTTCCCTTATTATTCAAGTGTTAAGACATGGGTTCCACCATCTTCCTCCCTCACCTCCAAGCTAGAGGCTGAAACCACACCCCACCATTTGGCCATACATTGTTATACTTATACATACTGATATTTTGCATAGTACATACATAATAGGTATACAAAATTACTATTCATGCATACTTTTCCTTCTATAAAAGAAGAGTCTTGTAGGAGCAAATAATCCCATTTTCATTCTACTTCCCTTACTGAAACTCTGCAAAATTCCTCCCTCATATTTTAGCTCTAGAATATGACCAAACAAGAAGAACACCATCTTCATCATCAACACTTTTTACACCAACAACACCAAAATTCTCATCCAATCAAACACTAAGCTTTACACAAATTAAAGCTATAGTCTTACCAAAACTCACAGCCATCTTCACCACCAAGCATCCACCTCCTTCCTCCCTCATCTCAGGCGGCGCCACCGCCACACCACCGCCGGAAACCGGTCGCCGGCAACCTTCGCCGTGATACCCAATCCATACACCAAAATCATCCCCACAACACGGTTAATCTAAATACACAAACCGATCGTTCATATAACTCTTCTTTTGAAAGTAATTTCATCTTAAAGTTTCGATTCTTACCTTTTTCCAAAAACGCCGCCGTCGCACCGCCGCACGGTTGGTCTCGATTCTGGTACCAACTGAAAGCCCTTGGCGAATAGAACAAAAGCCCTCGAACAATTTCATGATCGGAGCCCTGGACACCGTCGATTGTCGCAGGAAAATTACGGTGAAAACTTAAAGCCCACTCCTTCTAAAAATTGAATCTATGTTCTTATTTTGCTTTGTGTGTATGGGTGCGTATCCGTTGTATTCATCTTCTTGTGTGTAAATTTTATAAGTAAAATTTTGGGTTTAAAATCTGAGACAAGAGGTCTTATGCGTGTTTGTGTACAGAGAAGAGGGAGAGCGTGAAGTGTGTGTGTTTTGGAAAACAGGATAAAGAGAGAGAAAGTGAGGTGTGGATATATGCTGTGTGTGTGAATATGTGGTGAGTGTGTGCGTTAATTTTGTGAATGTGTGGCGTGTGTGTATATACTTATACTATATGTGTTTATCATTATTATTATATCAAGTGTGTGAGTTTTATTTATTATTATAATTTCAATAAATTAAATGTGTTTATGGGTTAAGTGTGTGCGTGAGTGTTTGTTTGTGTGTTGCGTGTGATATCTAAATCTATCTAACTAATAAGTATAACCAATATATTATTAATTTATTTATTTAATTTATGGGCGTGTTATGTATGCAGGATGTGGTTATCATTATTTTCCTTATTAATGTTCTAATTAATATGAGTGTGTGTGATAGTACTGTGTGCGTTTTATATGAGGTGTTGGTGTCATTAGTTAATATTAATTATAATAATATTATTATTAGACTATTAATAAAAGCAATAGTATTTCTATAGCTATAATTATCATTGTCACTATTATTGATATGAATATTAAAGGTCTCTTTTTAATTAAAAAAAATATACTTCAAATACTCTTTAAATCTTAAATTAGCAAATTTTGTTATGTAACTACATATCTATCTTTTAAATGTTATTATTTGATTCTAAGTATCATTAAATCTTTTATATGGTAAAATACAAAATTATTATTTAAACAACTATTTGACTGTAATAGCTTATTTAAAATAATTAATATCCTTTTAAACATGCTCCTATTAATTATATTTAAGCTTCGTGTGCTTGAATGATATATTGAGTTATCCCTATATATATATATATATATATATATATATATATATATATATATATATATTAGCCTTATATGATTATATATGTGTAAGACATGAGTATGTGAGTTTGTTAATTGTATATTGTTGTGCCTCTATGTTGATTTGTGTGTGTTAGTTTTTAGTTAATCAATTATTATTATTGTCATATATAATAATCAGTTGTACCGTTATAATGTTATTACTTTCATAAATAAATCATTTACTTAAAGAAAAAATATAATTAAGAATTTCTTCAAAACGGTTTGAGTTAAAAGTACAAAAATGATTTTCTGGATATGATATATGTTACGAAATTGTTAAGGGGAGTAAGTGTTTAAAAATACAAATGAGTTGTTCTATAATTGTTATGGTTTACTTCAATTCATACATATGTGAAATTATATTTGATTATTTGATTAAATTGGTGATGATCATGATATTACTTATGAGAATATAAAGGAAGGAATATTATTAAGTAATTTAATGAATCAAGAGGTTCTGATAATAATTAAACTTTCAAGAAAACGTGTTGGGAGAAGTGCTTCAGACCAGAGGCTCGGGACGTCCCTACAACTTGAGTTTCTGCAAAAGTATTCACGAACAGTTCTAACTTATCTATAAAGTTATAAGGTGGGTGACACTATTTGTATACAGTGGTTTATGTTACAATGATTGTTGGTGTACTCTGAACTCGACTAAACAAACACAAATCTATAACCAAAGAACACAAGTATATAAGAATATAAGGTTTCAAAAAATAAGCTTATGATTATGATTATGATTATGATTATGATTATGATTATGATTATGATTATGATATGATGCTATGAGATATATGATATGCGATAAAAAAAGCGAGACAACGGGATTGACGTGGTAAGCTGCTACCAAAGGTGGTCCCACAATGATGAAAAGGAGACAATGGGGATTGCACGTGGTAAGTCGTTACCAGTGTGGTCCCACAATGATGAAAAAGGGACAATGGAGATTGCACGTGGTAAGTCGTTACCAGTGTGGTCCCACAATGATGAAAATGAGACAATGGGGATTGCATGTGGTAAGTCGTTCTGGGTGTGGTCTCACTATGATACAAAAGATACTATGAGGATTTCATGTTATAAGTGTTGTGATTATCTGGAAAGAATGTTTTTACTTTGTATAATAAAATTGAATTTCGGACTTATTTACTGAATTAAATTGTTCATCGATCTTTGTGAATATCATCGAATGTTACATATATTTACCGTGATAAACTGTTCAATAAATAAGACGTGTTACATTGTAGTTAATTTAGTGATACCAGATCACGAAGATTAAATTAACGATTTGTAACCAAAAAGTACACCATTCACGACCTAGATGGAAATGAACAATCTATCATGAAGGTTGAAGTGCGTATTTCAGATTGGCTTGTCTTGACCAAAGAGATTACACTAGTGCATGTCAAGTGCTTTGAAAGGATTCCACAGAGGACAAATTCTTGTAACCCGAACTAGGAAGAATTAGACCTCGGTGGTTCGTTATTTTTAATCTTCGCCCCTTAAATATGATCACGTGTGGTTAGTAAGTATTGCTTTGACTTATTACGGGTAGAGAATCAACGAGATTCAATACTTTATATCTTGGGCAATATTATTGGTCACATGTGTAGATTGGTCACATGTGTAGCTAAGATTTAATACGAAGAATCTGGGTAAGAAAGCTTGTTCGACGGTTCCTCGGGAGGTTCATAAGTTTTATCATACCAAATCTTGCAAGTGGAACTAGTTTCCGGTATGAGTAATAATGTTGAACCGTTCCTTTACCAAGGACAAAAAGATATTAATTAATGGAAAACTATTTCAGTGGCTTGAATTAACTAATGGGCTAGATAATCTTAAACACGGGAAATAATAACCGGGAGTCATATTGACTATAATATGGGTTAAGATGGATAGTGCAATATTAATTATGTAGTGGGATTAATTAATATTTATGGG
Source organism: Stenogyne calaminthoides (assembly GCA_037126765.1). Lineage (NCBI taxonomy): Eukaryota > Viridiplantae > Streptophyta > Magnoliopsida > Lamiales > Lamiaceae > Stenogyne > Stenogyne calaminthoides. Next base: position 21,006,680 of record JBBCBC010000003.1, read on the forward strand.
CTTGAATAATATTGTGGCTCAATATTGATAATTCAAGATCCATTGGAAGGCCCAATCTTAATTCTCCTAAAGGCCCCCCAAGTAATTTCAAACATAAAGTCCAATAACTGGAAAATGTGTTTAAAAATAAAATAAATATTTGTTGCTAATTTTCCAATTTTTTCGAAAATTATGGATAAGAGGGGAGAAAGATTTTCTTTGAATTTTGTTATGGAATGAAGATATGTATTCTTGGAATACAAGATTATCTCATTAAATTCAAGAAATCTCCCACTTGGTTATTCATAATGAATATTTCGAAAATTTTGAAAATATAAAGGGCAAGAAAGATTTTCTTGATTTTCTTGAAAAGAAGATTTTCTTGATTTTCTTGAAAAGATATTATGGAAGATATGTATTTCTTGGAATACAAGAATATCTCATAAATTCAAGAAGATCCAAATCTTGGAATCTTGACCTAATATTTTCGAAAAATCCATAATGTGATGAGGTGGGATTTTTGTGGAATATTTTAATTATGGGGAAAAGAATATAGGAGATATATTCAAGATTTCTTGGAGATCAAGAAAAGATTTTCCCACATTGTTTTTTTTACCCCAAAAATCGCCCATCACCCATCTATAAATAGGGGATTATTCTTTCATTCCCAAGAGCAATTCCATGTGCTGGAAAAATTAGTAAATCCACAAAAGTGGTGCAACAAATTTTTATTTTTCCTTTTAGTTAATTGTTCGCGAGCTTCCTTCCACCGGATTGTCGAGCAAGGACTAGGGAATACTTGGGAAGGTTTTTTGGTGTGTTTTCATCGACGAGGCCATCGTCATTCCAAGAGGTAAGTTCACGTAAACTCATAGTAATTCCGCATGCGTAGGATTTATGTGAACTGTTTATATGCATGATTTGTTATTATTTGAATTAATATAGGATTAATTCATGCTAGTAATAATTGTTAGAATTAAATTTGTATTTAAATATTCATCCCAAATAGATCCAGGCAATTAGTTCCCCAACAATAAGTCGTTACCAATGTTGTCCCACTATTGATAAATGAGATTCTAAGCTTATTATTATACCAAACTATGAACAAGAATGTATACTAGGAATTCAAGCTAAAAAATGTGAATATACTATGAATCTACCATGAATACCAAAATTAACTACGCAAAAGCGTAATAACAATCTATAATAAAATACTAAGTTTAAATATGAATGATATCTTATAGATATCAATAATGTTAAGCTACTAAAAATATTACAATAAGAAACCAAGCTAAGAACGAGTTTATACAATGACTTCAGGCAACCCTCCAAAAATCATCTACGCAAAAGCGTATGAATAATCTTTAACAAAATATCAAGATAATTATATTTCTAAGTGACCAAGATGAGAATAACATCGCACAAGTTGCCGAGATTTTTTTATCTCACTTTACGATTTGATATTTTCAGGACATGATCGAGAGGGCCTGAGTCATAAACAATGACACTGAGTTTCCCTAATAATGATTTTCAATGAATGTGTAATCATCTCATAAAATGATTTTACTATCATACCGAGAAACCTTTTAAGTTTACTTGATAAAGTATCATGTACATTACTCTTTTATAAACGTCATCTTTATAAATATATATCTTGCAAGTCAAATTATGGGCTCTTCCACATTCTTTTATCTCAATTAATAATTATGATTATGTTCTTCCATTTGCAAAATGTAATCTTATGCTTGTCGTTATATTTTAAATAAGAAATTTTAAGCTCAAATTTTACGGTCACTAAGTTGGCAACTCGAGTTTAGAGTGTCTAAGCCGCAAGGCCTTACATTCGGATTAAAGGCGTTATAACAACATAAAGATCAAGAGCCTCTGCTTTAAGAATAAAATTAAGTTAGACTTGACTAAAGGGCGATAGGATTAAACGAAGTTAATATAAAGTTTTTTAACTTTTTTAGCACACATATTTAAAAAAAGAAATATGTAATGAAGTAAAGTATTGAGAGTTAATGTGACTATATTTATCAAAATGGTGTCAGGCCCATCTATATATGAGACGAGTTGAGTTGAGTATTTACAAGCTCCTTTGGGGAATCAGGAACTTTTTGAATCGGGCTGCATAACCATGCGGGTTGAAGTGGGTTTGGGGCGGGTTGAGTTGAGTTGGCCCGCAGACTTTTTTAAAAAATATTTTTTTTAATATCACTCAATTTAATTAAAATACATAAATATAAATATAAAAAACTAATTTATTTCTTACTTACTTTATTTATTAAGACTATTTTGCGGATATTGTTGCTTAATCTTTTAGTTTATTGTAAGTTTAGTTTGTTTTTATTATTCATCAAAATATTGTTCATATGTTGCTTAAAATTTACATAAACTCTCATGTGAAACATGTTCATACTATGAAATTAATATCATTACACTTATAAAATGATATCAATACTCTTATAAACTAATACCTCTAACATTTAATGTTATGATCTCAGTTTAGAAGTCTTATGATATTAAATTTATGAGTGTAGTGGTAAAAATTTAATAATATTGTTTTAAAATTTTGCAAAACTTAAAAAATTTATTTTTATTTTAAATATTTTTACGTCAATTAAAATTTATTTTAATTTATTAAATGTATATTTTTATTTATAAATATTTTTTCACGTTCAATCAAAAGCATGCTATGTTTTAAAAATCGAAATGGACCAGTAGGACAGCTTTAAGATATTGGACCGATCGACAATCGACTCGGCCACAAACCGCTCAAAACGGTGCTAACTGGTGATCAGTTGAATTGGTGGTTCGTCGGTTCGACTCAATTTGGAAAAATAAAATGAGAAGTTGCAAATAAATTTTACCTTGCTGGCGGTTGCTTCCCCTGTTGAAGATAGCGGCGGGCTCTTCTCTTAATGAAGTTGCAAACACCACCAAAAAAATCACTTTATTTTGTTTGCAGAATGTTAGCCCTATTCTCCTTCTCTCTGTTCAACGGTGGAACTTTTTTTGTTAGGACTTGGTGACAATGATTAGGGTTTTGAATATTATAACTTTAATATTCTTTTCCTTTTTGTTTTTAATCAAAACCGGTTTTCTCATTATTCTCAAACTAGTGCAAAACCCGCGTATCACGCGGGATTGATGATGCATTTTATATTTGTATTTTAGAAAATTTTATCTCATAAATGTTACTTCTTCCTATTATTTTTAAGTGTCATTCTGAAAATTTTCAGATAAATTAAGAATATTTGTTATGCCAAATTTAACCTTAATTAATAATAATTAAATATTTTTAATAATAATTTTCTTTGATTGGAAATTATTCACATAACATATTTTAGGAAATTTAAAATTTCAAAATAAATATTTTAAAAAATTCAAATGACGTTTAAAAAGAATTAGAGGGAGTAGATTTTTTTTCCCCTTCTAGGCGGGTAAATATTAGATGTTCAATAATTAATGTATTATGTGTAGTTTCTTGATGATTGTGTATGACAATTATAAGTTGAATTGATTAAAATTATATATTTATAATTCAACTATGCGTATATCATCATTAGTAATTGTTGCAATATGGTAATTTGAAATTTTGAGTTGTAAGCCTAACTTATAGTTCATAGACACCTTGTGCTTGTGAAAAGTTGTGGGTTAAAAATAAAGTACGCTCCTTATAATGCAATTGTTTATTTATTATAGAAAATATACTGGGTTACATACTCCTTCCGTCCCAATCATAATGACATTTTTACTGTTCATAAGGGTTTAGTGGAATAGTGATAAAGTGGTGGGATATGAAGAGTTGTTTATTAGTATTTTATATGATAAAGTGATAAAGTGATGAGTAATTGGGGTTAAAAAATGTTGTTTATTAATATTTTATGTGATAAAGTGATAAAGTAATAAAGTGTGTAAGTAATTTTACCATTATGATTGAGACGAAAATATGGAGTACTTTATCATTACGATTGGGACGGAGGGAGTAATATATTTATCGAATTGAGTGCATAAAAAATCAGCGGATGAAAAAGTATTTTATTATAACAAATCAGAAGAAATGAGAAAGATTCTCTGATATCATCTATATATGACGTTCTCCTTCAACAATTTAAACTAAACAAAATCCACAGGCATAAGCTGGTGTTGGAGCTATCAGACAAAATTGAGTTTTGAAGCATAATTGTAGAGATGAGAGCAAAGAAATTGCAATTATAATATCATATGGATAATATAGTTTGAATTAATTGAATGCTCCACTTCTAATTCCCTGGCCCCTGTGCAACCCCAATAATGAGAGCAAAAAATTGCAATTATAATATCATACGGAATAGAATCAAATTGCCGAAAATAGGAAGTCCATCAAGCCTTAACTTAAAATATCCACCACAAACAAAAATCAGCAAGAAGTGGAGATTAAGAGAAACAAATAATGTTGATAATAAATTATAAACACACTATTAATATTATAGCAATTGAAGCAACATCAACTTAACATTTTAGAATGAGGAAAGCAACTAGTAAAAAATGGTTTGGTAATTTATCATTAAAAAAAATTCAATTATTTTTTTTCCAAATAAACAACACAATAAGCATATAATTAAGATAGGAGGTATAAGAAAAATAAAATGCTTACCGCCGAATATCACAGTTTAAAGACTTCCATTTGCAATTTGTGCATCAAAAATGTTTGCTAAGAATCATGTTTGCCTAAATCTTGATTCCAAATTATCAGGTCCCCAATATAAATAAAAAGGGCAACAATAAATTAAGACCATTGTTCTTATTCAATACACTGCCTATATCATAAACTAGTTTAGTGTCCGCGTGTTACGCGGTTTTTAATTAAAAATTATCAATGTTTTCATAACCGAACCTGTGATCGAACCGGACAGACCACCGGTCAGCGGTTCAACCGGTCGGACCGATTCAACCGGCGGTTCAACCGTTTTCTATGTTTAGTTAAAAAAATAAAATAAGTATACACCTACAAAAAATTAAATATATATTTTATAATTTTTCATATCATATTTTATAAATTTTGTCTCACCTCATACATTTATCCCACATCGAAAGTGTTAGAGAAAAATGTGAGAGGAATATAGATTTAAAATTTTAAATATTTAATATAAATTAATAATTTAATTTAAAAAGAAAAAAAGAAAAAAACCAATTTTTTCCGGTTGAACCGGGTTTTGACCGGTTCAACCCAGTTCAACCTGAAATCCGGTTATATAGGTGCTTTTTAACCGGGTTCCCGGCCGGTTCCCGGTTCAACCGGTTGAACCGGCCGGTTTTGAAAACATTGGTCAAGAGTTGATTTTGGGTGAGACCATCTCACAAATCTCATTATGTGAGATAAGTTTGTGTTGTCCTGATTGAAAATAAAATATTGTTAAAACTCAGCCCAAACAAAACACTACCCCTTCTCCACCAAAAATTAGAGCTTGTTTGTAAACTCTACCCGCTCAATAGAAGTGATTTTAATTAATTTTTGTACAAAAATCAGAAGTGGGTAATGTTTGGAACCAAAGAGCTTTTAATTAAATTATTAGAAGTTGCTTGTGTTTGTGAAAATAATTACTTTTTGTGTTATTTTACAGAATTACCCTTTTTAAGTCAGTTTTCTCAAAATTGTAATACTATGATTCAATCTTTTCCCCAAAACCCACAACACCAACAATCGTATTATCCATTTTCAATGATCGTCAATTCATCAAGCAAAAGAAGGAAAAGATACAAAGAACCCCTAGCAAATCAGAAATTAATTCATTTTTCAAAAAAAGGGTGGCAAAAGAGAAAAATTGAAATTTTGAAAGAAAAAAAAACCTCAACATCTAGTAATATTCTTTGAGGGTTGATCTTTAATTTGATTGGGGCAATATTCTTCGATCTGTAGCAGGAAAGAGAATAGATCGTTGGAGCTCTTGTTTGGTGTTCTTCGACTGGAATTATAATTTTTTGTGACTGAATGGGAAAACTGGATTTGGGTTCTTTCAAATTTTATTTTTTGTGAGGGTGAATTTGTAAGGAAAGATTCTATTTAATTATTAAAATATTCAAAAGTGCTTCTTGAGAACCAAAAGTTGAACGTTGGGTGCTTTGGAGAATTAGATTTTAAGTGATTAAAAAATTAATTGCAAAACTCTGAAATTGCTTATTTTTAAAATAAAGTGATTTTAAGCTTTGAGTTGAAGTTGCAAACGGACACTTAATCCAGCCCAGTCCAAAAGTTGAGATGAGAAAGAACTCACACAAAATATATTAATAACGCATTCTCGACGGGAAGGGAGACGTGTGGCGACACAACAAGGAGGAAAAGAATCTAGGGTATGTTTGTTTCGGGATTTAGAAGTGCGGGGGAAGTCATGACTTCGAAATCATATAGATTTGAAAGTCTTGGTGAATAGTAAAAAATATGTGTTTGTTTAGAGATTTTGATAGAGTGAGATTTTACTTTATGTCAAATCAATATTTAATAATGATTGATATGATATTATTATATTGTGTTGAGAGTGAGAAAAGTAGTGGTGTCATTGTATTGAATTTTGTGAAAAATAGAGGTGTAGGTGTACTTTATAAGAGAGGGTTTTGAAGTCTAATTTTAAATCTCAAACTATAATGAGATGTGGTTGAGGATGGGAATAGGCCATGCTACCCGACAGAGGCCTACGGCCCGGCCAACTAAAGCTCGGCTCGGCTCGTTTAATAATCAAGTTAGGCTCAGGCATTTTTAAAAATCTTTTTATTTAAATAGATCAGGCTTGAGCTTTTTCGTAGATCTTTTAAGCCCAACAGGTCGGTCTATTTAACTATATATATATATATATAATTATATAATTGTAAATAATATATTAATAAAATAGATAATATTTAATGCTAATAACTAGTAGCAGTATATTTTGATGATATGATGAAGCACTTAGTATAATTATTTGTACACTTAAAACTTTTATAGGTGCGAATTTGATTTTTTTATAATGAATATTAGTCATAATAAGAAGGTCAGGCCTAGGCTTTTTATGATAGAGGGATTAAATTCAAAATGGTCTCATAATTTATTACCTTTTTTGAAATGGTCCCAAAAAAGTTTGAGTAACAAAACTGGTCCCAAATTTTGTCGAATTGTACAATTTTTACCCCAAAATTAACCTAAGATGGAAACCATTACCTAAACGATGTCGTTTTTTGTGTCATCGTAACACCACGCGTCGCGCTTTCTCTCATGGGCCCTGCTGACTGTATTAATAATAATATTTTTTTTTATTTTTAAATCCAGTCACTAATTCAATTTTTTTTAAATATCAAATAACACCCCCCCCAAATGAAACCCCTTTTCTTCCCAAAATTAAACACCCCAAATCGAAAATCCTTTTCTTCACCGAATAAAAACCCCAAATCGAAAAACCTCGAAACCAAACTCCTAATTTTTAAATTCGCCACCGCCTTATCGAAAGCCCGAGTAGAAGGCCTATAGACCGATAGTTCTGGACGGCACTCAATGTAGTCCCGCCGATGTCGTTTCGATCGAACAAAAGGTCCAGAATTATCTCGAGGCATGTGCAATTGGCGATAAGGAATGATGATGAACTTGGGAAATTACTGCAGGGAATCACTCTTGCCAGTGGTGGTGTATTGCCCAAAATTAATCCGTTGCTTTTGCCTAAGAAAACTGGCGGATCTGATGATAAAGCTTCTAAGGCGGCATCTCCTAAAAAGGCCTAGATTATTTTGTTGTTTTCTGATAATTCCTACTTTTGCTTGTGTTTATGTGAGTAAGACTTATGTTAGCAGATGTATCTCAGCGTGGATATGTTCTGGAAATGAGTACAAAGTTGGTTTGGGATTTTTTTGTTTTCTTTATAAAATATAATGTGTATCTTATAAAATAAATCTCTCAAATTTATTTTCTAAATATAAAATCTTTATGAATTTAATTATCATGTATATCAATTCTCTACAGATTTGATTCCATATATATTAAATTCTATAATAATATTCCATATATCATTATTGAGAATCCTATTTAATTGACTCCAATTTAATTAAACATTAATAATAATTAATTTCAAATTAATCTATTATTAATTAATTCTCCATAAATTAAATATTAAATCCAATTTAACATTTAATCAATCAACTATAATCGTAGTAAAAGGAACTACTTGTTGTGTGACTCATATGCCCTCATATATCGAGCGTTAGTCAAACTAACGGTCTTAATTGAACTCTAGAAAATATATCACTCGCTCAAACTAACGGTCTTAATTGAACCCTAGAAAATATATCAGACATTCTCTATATATGAGGTACGTTGCGAGAAATGTGCAACTACCTGTAACTGAAACATGGGCTATTACGAATTTCCTCATTTCATTCGCGAATACTCGATTAAGCCTTGAACATGATGGAGTGTCTATTCAAATAACTTAATCATATTATCTCTAATCACTAATTGATCATTTATGTCACACTTAGCCACAAAGTCTAAGTAGACGTGCATCGGCCGATGACTTTGATCCAATTATGATGAGAAGATGAGTATTCTCTCTAAATCCACATTGAGGAATGAATCATATTCATGGCTCAACCCACGCTCTATGAATTGCACCATTATGAATCCAATTATGATGAGAACATGATGAATGAATGTATCCAATTCGGGACTAAGTCATTTGCGTGAACACACGCTCTATGAATCGCACCATCTTCGTCAGGCGACGGATGTTAGTATTAGTGTCCTAGAGACAATCTATTGTAAGGACATAATACTCGATGATGTTCAGTTTTATTTAATATTATAGTTCATTTAATATTAATGTATGAGAATACACTTGTTTGAATATTATGTTTGATTGTTTGCATTTATTCATGCAAGTGTTCCCATGAGTCATTGTTGTCATGAGGTTGTGAGAACTCAGATGACTTAAGCATGATTCTCAAATAGCCCCAAGGATCATCAAGAATGGGATATTGATGATGCAATTGAGATTGGTGTGCGATCTGCATCATACTCTTAGAGAGTGTAGTAAGATCTCCTTATTACGAGATACTAGGTATCTCATGATGGATCTGACAGATACCTTAGAGGGTATTGGTATACCCATCCAGAAACCATTTGATGTAATTCCACAATATGTGTCTCACGGGTGTCTTGGTTAGCGGGAGCGATCGCGATACTCCTTTCGACTTGAGGCAATACGCACAACATGTGTGGAGTGATGAACTTTGACCATGACCGATGCTTGCACCCTTCCATGGGTAGATATATTTTCGATTGAGTTCATCACTTAAATGCATGCGTCTTTAGATTGAGCCAAGAATATGATTCATTTTCAATGTGGATTTAGAGAATACTCATCTTCTCATCATATCGATCTAAGTCATCGGCCGATGCATGTCAACTTAGACTTTGTGGCTAAGTGTGACATACATGATCAATTAGTGATTAGAGATAATATGATTAAGTTATTTGAATAGACACTTTCATCATGTTCCGGACTTAATTGAGTATTCACTTAATGAAAAGGGGTTATCGTGAATCGACCATGTTTGATTCTGTAGTTGCACATTTTCTAAACGCATTTCATATATTGAGAATGTCCGATTTATTGTCTAGGGTTCAATTAAGACCGATTAGTTTGACTAATCGCCGATATATGAGGGTCTATGGGTCACACAACAAGTAATGGTTGTTTACTAATTATAGTTGGTTGATTAAATATTATATTGGATATTAATATTTAATTTATGGAGAATATAATAATAATTATATTTAGAATTAATTATTGTTACTATTTAATTAAAATAGATTTTATTAAATAGGATTCTCAATAATAATATATGGAATATTATTATGGGATTTGATATACATGGAATCAAATCCGTAGAGATTTGATATACATGGAAATCAAATCCGTAGAGATTTTTGTATATGGAAATTAAATCTATGGGATTTAATTTATAAGTTTAGGGATTTTATTTCCTAATCGGGTTAGCTTAAGATTTAAGCTGGGCCTCCCCTATGTATATGAGGTTTTGGGAATTCATAATATAAGACTTCATATTTTCTCCATAAAATCTCTAAGTTAGAATTTTCCTAGCAAATTCATCTCGGAGATTCAACTCTGGCAGATCTGTGCGAGTTAGTAAATGATTGTTACGTGGATACCATAGTTGAGGAATCCATGTACGAATTGCTGTAAGAATTATGTTTACGTTTACTCGTATTTAATTATGCAATTAATTGTTCGTTGTTGGTGATCTATTTATTTCCACTGTACATGTATTACGTGTTTATGTGCCTCTAAATTCCAACAACCGAGGGACCAAAGAACCATCCACGAGTGGGATCTTGTTCTTCACGCTTAGAGCCCTCTTGATAGAATGGCTCCTGGAAACAAAATTAGAGCCATTGAGGGGCTCAAGAACAATAGACACAACAGGATTATCCTAGGGATGCAGTGTCAATGATGAATACGGATTGAGAGCCAGATTCAACGAGGAAGGATCAGTAACGGTTGTCATTTTCTCAGAAAATTTTTTTAGGGCAAAACAGACTGAAATCACAAAAAAAACTAAAATTGGGCAAAGAACTCGATGAAAACACTACTTCAATCGATAAACCCCAAAAACAATCGATTGATTCACAATCGAAAACAAAGAAAACAAAGAAAACAACTCAAATCGGTTTACAACAAAACCGATTGAATACCAAAACAAAAAATCAAGCGAGAACGCAACGGAAAACGAGATACAAACCTAGCATCACCGAATCAGAGATGATTTGTAAACTGATACCATGATAATTCCATAAGAATTCATGATGAAGAATTGTAAACTGAATAATTGAATATAGATCGAAAAGTGAGTTACAGAAGTGAAGGAAAATGGATTTAAAGAGATGAAGAGTCTAAACGGTTTCTAACTAACTTAACTATAAGTCAGTCAAAGAAGTATTGACTGACTTAAACTAATAAAGTTGTTTGTGACTATTCCTTTCAGCTACTGATACTGTATCACAGTACAACTAATACCTTTCCTTGTTACAACTAATACAAGTTACAGAAAATCAAATAAAAGACTTTATTTGATCTTATTAAGAGACGACATGGCACCTTCATAAGTTCACAAACTTCGCTCTTATAATTGCTTTCAATGTTGAGTTATTTGTTGTGTTATGTTATATTTTGGTTCTATAGGAACAAGTCACTATTTGAAGGTGTTACCGTGGACTTTCACTCTCTCATCTCTTCGGCATCTTATGTTCTTGTGGACTATAGAGCTACAAAAAAATGGCCTGAGCACCCAAATCAATCCCTCTTCACTCGATCATGGCTTCCTCTGCCTAGTTGGTGTTTTCGGATTTTTTATGGCTCAATTTCTCAAGGAAACTCATGTGTATGGGTATTTATTGCACTACAAAAAAAGTGGGTTTTAATGACGGTTTTTAGCGACGGTTCTACAAACCGTCGATAATTGCAACGGTTTTGTCGACGGTTCAGGTCAGACGGTCAAAGTCATCGATGTAGCGACGGTTTTCAAAACCGTTGCCAGTAGCGACGGTTCTTTCGAATCAGGTTCGGGTCACTTAGCTACGGTTTATCGATGGTTTGAAACCGTCGCTAAGTCGAGTATGGGACACGAGGCGACTCGGCACTTGGCCCACCGCACCAAGGGCGGTTAGCGACGGTGTTTCATATTTCTCGACGGTTTTTCCGTCGCTATTAACGACAGTATTTAATAACCGTCGCTAATCCGTCGCTAAATCTGATTATATAAACAATCCTGCAGCCTTCTTTCTGCGTTTTTTTCGCAAATTAGGAGTCGTCCCGCCGCCGTACGTTGTTCGTTGTTGCCGTCGTGAGCATTCCGCCCATTAGACGATAATGGTAACGTCGCACTCTTCAATTTGACGGTAATTTTCTTACTTTTTACCGTTCGTTTTCAAATTGTTAAATATATATATATATTTATATTATATATATATATATATATATATTTAAATATATATATATATATATATTAATATATAATTTCAAAATATATATATAATTTCGATATATATATATATATATATATATATATATATATATATATATATATATATATATATATATATTAATATATACATATTAGAAATTATTTGTATATATTATATTAGATTAATTGAAAAATGTGCATGTTATATATATTAGAAATTATTTGTATACATTAGATAGTATTACTTGTATATGCATGTTAAATTCGAAATGTGCTTGTTAGAAATTAGACTAGTTAGATATTATAATTGTTAGAATTGTTAGATTGTTGGTTGAATATGATGAGTTTAAAATAATACAGTCGAAACCCTGTCGAAATTATTTGTAAATATTAGATAATATTACTTGTATATACATGTTAAATTAGTTTTATAGTATTACTTATATATACATGTTAAATTAGTTTTTATAGTATTACTTGTATATGCATGTTTAATTAGTTTAGCTAGTCTAGTTAGAAATTAGACTAGTTAGATATTATAACATTAGAATTATTAGATTGTTGGTTGAATAGGATGAGTTTAAAATAATATAGTGAAAACTCGTTTAAATTTAGCGCCGATTTTAATTAATTATTTTAATTAATTAATTAATAGTTTTAATTTATAAGTAATTTATGTCAAATGACATTCATATTTTTTTTTTATATAATGCAGATGAGTACTCTTTGGGCGTGTTAGTGATAGTGGTCGCCAAGCTTGTGCAATGACGGCGCCGGGGCAAATGACAGCGAATGGTGGCCGAGGCAACTACCGTGGGGTCGAGGCGGGTAGTGTTCCTCGAGCACTTAGGAGGAAGAGGATACTTCGACCCGACGGTGAACTCAAGACTCACCCCGCCTCGCCCGGTCCGGCTGGCAGATTCCGCCAATGTGGCATCTCTGGGAGGGTCGAGCTCGAGGTTCGCCTCTGTTCATCATAGCTCGACCCAATGCTCGTTTAGTGATCGCCGAGAGCGGGAAAGTGAGTTATAATTTACTTTTATTTATTAATTTGTTTAGTTATACAGAGTTAATTATTTAATTATACTTATTATTTTTTTATATTGTTGTTTCAAAGATCATACTCGGGTCATGAGGTCGCCGCTTATACCCATTCCATCTCTTGCGAGTTGGAATTGCCATGGGGCTCAGAGTCGAAAGGCGTGCTCGAATCCCATCGCCAACTCTACTGGATGAGTTTAGGGCACGCATAATAATTAATTACTAAAAGTATTCATAATTATTTATTTTAATTTAATACAATAAAGTTTTGCGTTAATGAAATTGTAAAAAAGACGAAGTGGGGAGAGGATATGACCCCTACCGATTTTTTATGGTCCGTTCAAAAAGCTTGCCCAAGTCCGGTACAAAGACTTCTTTGTATAGGTGGCACGCTTGGCGTGGAAGGATGCGGTGGATATGACGGACAACATGGATCCCGTGTGCGGGGGTCGATTATGGTCATGTGGGAGCGATCCCGCTTATCGAGAGATGTCAGGAAGAATCACGGAGGGATGGGGGCATGGGGCATAAGGCGGATCAGTCGATTCTGGAGCACCAAATGGCGGAAGTAAGTAATTAAAACATATTAATAATTAATTCTACAAGTTCATAATTAATTTTTAATCGTGTATTTGTTAACAGGAACTATGGCTCAGACGCCCTCCTCGACGCTCAGAGACATTGGCACTACCACCCTACGAAGAGGAGACAAGGACCTCCACCTACCATCACAGAACCCACATGCACGTAAGTAATTTAATTATAATATTGTATTTCGTAATTACTAACAACCTTTCATGTTCTTTGTATCATGTATATAATATTTTTTTTTTTACAAGAGAACCATGCGAAAAAGGTGACGACCACCCGTGCCCAAGCCGCCGTCTCGGTGATGATAATCCACCACCTCCTCCGATTAATTTGAATCGGATCTATGTGGAGAAGGCCGACACCTCTGACAATGGGTCCTTGGGTTGTGGGGTTGTCTCCGTCATAATCGCGGAGACGCGAACCCTACTGTCTCGGACCTCATTCTTGACCTTGCACCAATTTGCCGCATCCTACCTTGACGGTTGAACAAAATAGAGAGGCGGTGGCCAGTAGAGCTCGAAGAAAAATCAGCGGAAGTGGCAGGCTTGCATCCATTCTAACCGTTCGTCGGTTGCTCACGAATTATTTCCTCGGCATCATTAATTTCGAGACAGTGGCGGTCATAGTGGTGGCGTTGGTGGCCTTGTGATTGGCGGTGGTGTGGTGGCGTAGCGTAGCGTGCGGTAGCCTTGTGATTGGCGATTGGTAGGTGGTGGCGGCGTGGGCGTATGACGGTGGTCGTGGTGAAATTGGTAAGTAAATTGGCGATTGGCGGTGGTGCGTCTTTGGTGGTGGTGGCGATGGCGTTATGGCGATGGCGATGGCAATGAAAGTCGAAATAGCGGTGGTGGTGGTGGTGGTGGCTTGGATGATGTCGGTGACTTGATCGATAATTTGTTTTTTTTCTACTAATTTGGGAGATGATGAGGATAATTATTATCCGAATCAGTGATTTGAGGGATGATTTGAACAATTTACTCTGTTTTTATTTTTATTACTTGTTCATCGACATTTTTTTTTTATTTTTATTGTGAATTATGTATGCCTAATGTTTATCGTTTATTTTTTTCTATTGTTTATTTTTAAAGAAATTTATAACTTGTTTAGATAGAAAAATACAACTTGTTTAGATAGAAAAATATAACTTGTTTAAATAGAAAAGTATAACTTGTTTAAAGAAAAGTATTACTTGATTAAATAGAAAAGTATAACTTGATTAAATAGAAAAGTATAACTTATTTAGATAGAAAAGTATAACTTGTTTAAATAGAAAAGTATAACTTGTTTAGATAGAAAAATATAACTTGTTTAAATAGAAAAGTATAACTTGTTTAGATAGAAAAGTATAACTTGTTTAGATAGAAAAGTATAACTTGATTAAATAGAAAAGTATAACTTGATTAAATAGAAAAGTATTACTTGATTAAATAGAAGAGTATTACTTGATTAAATAGAAAAGTACTACTTGATTAAATAGAAAAGTATAACTTGATTAAATAGAAAAGTATAACTTGTTTAGATAGAAAAGTATAACTTGTTTAAATAGAAAAATAAAACTTGTTTAGATAGAAAAGTATAACTTGTTTAGATAGAAAAGTATAACTTGTTTAGATAGAAAAATATAACTTGTTTAGATAGAAAGGTATAACTTGTTTAAAGAAAAGTATTACTTGATAAAATAGAAAGTAGTACTTGATTAAATAGAAAAGTATTACTTGATTAAATAGAAAAATATAACTTGTTTAGATAGAAAAATATAACTTTTTTAGATAGAAAAGTATAACTTGTTTAAATAGAAAAGTATAACTTGTTTAGATAGAAAAGTATAACTTGATTAAATAGAAAAGTATAACTTGTTTAGATAGAAAAGTATAACTTGTTTAAAGAAAAGTATTACTTGATTAAATAGAAAAGTATTACTTGATTAAATAGAAAAGTATAAATTGTTTAAATAGAAAAGTATAACTTGTTTAAAGAAAAGTATTACTTGATTAAATAGAAAAGTATTACTTGATTAAATAGAAAAGTATAACTTGTTTAGATAGAAAATTATAACTTGTTTAAATAGAAAAGTATAACTTGTTTAGATAGAAAAGTATAACTTGATTAAATAGAAAAGTATAACTTGATTAAATAGAAAAGTATTACTTGATTAAATAGAAAATTATTACTTGATTAAATAGAAAAGTATAACTTGTTTAGATAGAAAAGTATAACTTGTTTAGATAGAAAAGTATAACTTGTTTGGATAGAAAAGTATAACTTGTTTGGATAGAAAAGTATAACTTGTTTAAAGAAAAGTATTACTTGATTAAATAGAAAAGTATTACTTGATTAAATAGAAAAGTATAAATTGTTTAAATAGAAAAGTATAACTTGTTTAAATAGAAAATTATTACTTGATTAAATAGAAAAGTATAACTTGTTTAGATAGAAAAGTATAACTTGTTTAGATAGAAAAGTATAATTTGTTTAGATAGAAAAGTATAACTTGTTTAGATAGAAAAGTATAACTTGATTAAATAGAAAAGTATAACTTGTTTAGATAGAAAAGTATAACTTGTTTAAAGAAAAGTATTACTTGATTAAATAGAAAAGTATTACTTGATTAAATAGAAAATACCATCTTATCGAGAAATCGTTAAGAAATGAGATATAAATTGGCAAAGATCGGGAAGACAACCTACCGATCCATTCACAAAAGTGTCCGCCTCTGTTAACATTCGAGACATGTGGAAGGAATGAGTGTCAAGAGCGTTGACAAACTGCTTTGAAAGTATAAGTGGGAGATATATTATTAGGTTGATGTAGGTGACATTAGATGTCTTTGTATAATACATTAGGCGTGTTGTGGTAAACTTAAAAGCGGATTTTTGAGTATAAGTGGGAGATTGTTGGGTAATATCATTGAAAGTATGATTTTACTTTGTATAACCTATGTATAAAACACTTATTTACCGAAATAAATTATTTATCATCATTTTCTTTAAATATGATTGAATGTTATATATATTTATTGCAAAAACCGTTCATATAACAAAACACATGTTACATTGTAGTTAGCGTGGTGATACCGGATCACGAAGATCACATTAACGGATCCTTGTAAACTAGTGCGTGTTTCACAACCTAGATAGACCGAAACGAGCCTATTGGTAGAAGTTGATGTGTAAGTCTCAGTTGGCTTGTCTTGACCAAGAGATTACACTATAAGCATTCGATGTCTTTGAAGCGGACCAAGATAGAGGATAAACTCATTCACACCGACTTATGGGATGAAGAGTTAGACCTCAATGGTTGTTGATTTTTAATCTCTGTCACTTAATAAGGACCGTAATGCGATTAGTAATTATTGCTTTGACTTATAAATGTGAAGAGAATCATTGAGACTTCGATACCCTATATCTTGGGCAATAATATAAATTATGCGATGGTTCTTTAAGATTAATCTGAGAGAATCGTGTGCTTTGCAAAGTCTTGCGTGATTGGTCCCTTGGTGGGCTCGGAACCTTTATCATACCAAATCTTGCAAGTTGGAATTAATTTTTCTAAATTATGGATAATAAAATTTGAGTTGTCCTTACTCCAAGGATAAAGATATTAATTAATATAAAGCTTTTGGTGGCTTAATTAATTAATTGACTAAATAATCTTAAAACACGGAAATAATGACCGGGAGCCATATGACCGTAATATGGGTTAAGATTGGATAATGCAATATTAATTATATAGTGGTATTAATTAATATTAATGGGCTGAATTATATTGTGGCTCAATATTGAAATTCAGAAGTCCATTGGAAGATCCATCTTAATTCTCCTAAAGGCCCCTCAAGTAGCCCAATTACAGTCCAATAAATAAAAGGTGCTTAAAATAAAATAAATGTTTGTTGCCTAATATTTTGCTTTTTTGAAAATATTAAAAAAAAAATATGATGATTTGGGAGCATTCAGAATGACACGGCAAAGTGTACTATTCGACATCTATGTCGGATGTGTTGCAACACCAACACTAAGAATTTGCAACTCGCCAAGGAAATCATGGAAAATCTTAAGAATATGTTCCAACATCAGAACCGCACGGCTCGACAGATCACCTTGCGAGAGATGCTCTCGTTGAAAATGGTTGAGGGCACACTCGTGAGGGATCATGTCCTCAAGATGATGTCTCATCTCAACAAACTTGAGGTTCTTGGTGCAAATTACGATCTGGAGACTCAGATAGACTTGGTGCTTCACTCTCTCTCTGCCTAAAAGTTTTGAACATTTTCAGCTGAACTATCAGATGAATAATCAGAAGTTCTCTCTTGCTGACTTGTTACAAGCTTTGGTCTCGGCAGAGACGCTGATGGGATACCAGACTCAAGCTTTAGTGGTTAATGGACCGTCTTCATCTTCTAGGCCAAGGAAGGGCAAAAAGAAGAAGAAGGTCAAAGGCCAAAAGCAGTCGAACTCAACTGTTGCCAAGGGCAAGAGCAAGATGAGGGATGATGGGGGTATCAAGAAGGATCCAAAGGGGAAGTGCTTCAACTGCGGTGAGAAAGGACATTGGAGGTCTGTCTGTCCCAAGCCTAAGAGGAATGGTAAGAAAGGTAATTCTCACGCACTAGTTGTTGAAACTTGTTTAGCGGCGTATGCTACCCACTCGTGGGTAGTGGATACGGTGATCATGTTTCACATTACAGGGGTTCAAATTGACCCGACAACTTAGTGGAAGTGAGATCCTCATCACACTGGGCGATGCTACGAGAGTAGCAGCTGAAGCAGTGGGAGACGTGCACCTGTCTTTTGAAGACAAGACTTTAGTTTTAAGAGATATTCTTTACGTTCCTGTTTTTCGTAAAAACCTTATTTTAGTTTCAAAACTATTTATTGATGGATATTCTGTTCGTTTTTCTAAACAAGTTACTATTTTTCGTAACGATGTGTTTATCTGTCATGGAACGTTGCGGAACAATCTCTATACTATTAATTGTGCACTCCACTCACAAAATGTATCTTTTAACACATCGAATATTTCAAGTAATAAGAGAAAACGTTCAGAAAAGGTGAACGAGGCACTTCTTTGGCATCTAAGATTAGGTCATATTAATCTAAATAGGATCCAAAGGTTGGTGAAAGATGGTTCATTGTCGGACCTACAGATGGAACCATTTTCAACCTGCGAATCATGTTTGGAGGGTAAAATGACCAAGAGGGCATTTGGAGCCAAGGGATATAGAGCCACAGAAGTGTTGCAAATCGTTCACACTGACGTGTGTGGTCCAATGTCAACCAAAGATAGAGGTAGTTATGAGTGTTTCGTGACATTCACTGATGATTACTCAAGGTTCGGATACATTTTCTTGATGAAACACAAATCGAAAACCTTTGATAAATTCAAAGAGTTCAAAGCCGAAGTGGAGAATCACATGGAAAAGAGTATCAAGTTTCTACGATCTGATCGTGGAGGCGAATACCTCAGCGATGAGTTTTTGAACTACCTGTCAGACGAGGGCATTGTTTTCCAGTTGACTGCACCCGGAACCCCTCAACAAAATGGGGTTGTAGAACGAAGAAACAGAACACTCTTAGAAATGGTCAGATCCATGATGAGTTATTCAGATCTTCCCAAGTCGTTTTGGGGTTATGCCTTGGAAACAGTGGCTTATGTTCTAAACTTGGTGCCATCCAAATCGGTTCCCAAAACCCCTAAAGTGTTGTGGACTGGCGCAAGCCCAGTCTGAGACATCTTAGGATTTGGGGGTGTACGGCATACGTGCTAAACAAGGAAGCCGATAAGTTGGATGCACATTCGGAACTAAGGTTGTTTATAGGATATCCCATGGGAACGAAAGGGTGTATGTTCTATGGTCCCGAAGATCAAAAGGTGGTAATAAGTACGCACTTTAGATTTTTGGAAGAACACTTTATGAACAATAGAAAGCCCAAAAGTGAGATTACCTTAGACTAAATAAGAGGGCAAACTCCTATACCAACTGTACAAGTTGATATACCAAGCGTCACACCGACACAACCGGAACCTGGACGTAGTGGGAGGGTTGTTCGACAACCTGAGAGATTCATGGGGATAGGAGAATCTTCGGATTTGGTCCCCGGGGATAATGAATCAGACCCCTGGTCCTACAAGGAGGCGGTCCAAGATAAGGATTCTGAATCCTGGCAAACTGCGATGGAAGCCTAGATGGGCTCAATGGATCATAATCAAGTGTGGGAGCTAGTGGAACCACCCAGTGGGGTGAAACCCATTGGATGCAAGTGGGTCTACAAGAGAAAAAAAGGACCGGACGGGAAGGTCGAGACCTTTAAAGCTAGGCTTGTGGCAAAGGGATACACTCAAAATGAGGGTATCGATTATGAAGAAACCTTTTCCCCTGTAGCCATGCTTAAGTCCATCTGTATTCTCTTGGAAATAGTTGCGCATCTAGATTTTGAGATCTGGTAAATGGATGTCAAGACAGCCTTCCTTAACGGGTGTCTTGACGAAGAAATCTATATGCAACAACACGAAGGTTTCATGGCCAAGAGCACCTTGTTTGCAAGCTAAGGAAGTCCATTTATGGACTAAAGCAAGCATCACGGGCTTGGAACCAATGTTTTGATCAAGTAATCAAGTCTTATGGGTTTGATCAAAATGAGTTTGAAAGTTGTGTGTATAAGAAGTGTGACGGGACTGCCTTGGTATTCTTAGTACTATACGTAGACGATATTCTGCACATCGGAAACGATGTAAAGGTTTTGTCGGGACGTAAAGGGTAATTTTGTCAAAAAGTTTTCATATGAAGGACTTAGGAAAGCGGGTCATATTCTTGGGATCAAGATCACTCGAGATCGAAAGAAAAGAATGATCGACCTTTATCGCAAACTTCATACATAGACTTTGTTTGAAGCGATTAAGCATGCAAAATTCAAGAAAGGTTTTGTACCCTTTTAGGCACGGAATCCATCTATCGAAAGACATGTGTCCCAAGACATAAGGGGAGATAGATGACATGAAAGGCATCCTTATGCATCGGCAGTAGGGAGTCTTATGTATGTAATGCTGTGCACGAGACCAGATATTTGCTACGCCGTTGGCAAGGTAGCGAGATATCAAAGTAATCCCGAAAATCAACACTGGACTGCCGTAAAGAACATTCTAAAGTATCTGAAAAGAACTCGGGATAGAATGTGGTTTACTAGTCGGCCCGCTTTGTTTTCGATCGGATACGGACTCGGATTTCCAATCGATATAGATTCCGAAAAATCTACCTCGGGTAGTGTGTTTTTGTCTTGGGGAGGAGTCGTAACATGGAAGCGTTAATCGAAATGCATCGCAGATTCTACCATGGAAGCCGAATATGTAGCTGCTTGTGAAGCAGCGAAAGAAGCGGTATAGCTCAAGAATTTCCTAGTGGACTTGGACGTTGTTCTGAATTTGCCCAACACCATCACGGTTTTCTTTGACAATGCCGGAGCAGTTGCAAATTCAAGGGAACCAAGAGCCCACAAGGCCAGCAAACAAATTGAAAGGAAAGACCATCTTATCGAGAAATCGTTAAGAGGAGATATAGAGGTGGCAAAGAAAAGATGGCGTCGGAAGACAACCTAGTTGATCCATTCACAAAGTGCGCCTCTGTTAACATTCGAGAGACATGTGGAAGGAATGGGTGTCAAGAGCGTTGTCAATCGCTTTGAGTATAAGTGGGAGATATATTATTAGGTTGATGTAGGTGACATTAGATGTCATTTGTATAATACATTAGGCGATTGTGGTATACTTAAAAGCGGACTTTGAGTATATGAGGGAGATTGTTGGGGTAATACATTGAAAGTATGCTTTTACTTTGTATAACCTATGTATTAAAAACACTTATTTACGAAATAAATTATTTATCTTTATTGCTTTTAAATATGATTGAATGTTATATATATTTATTGCAAACCGTTCATATAACATCACATGTTACATTGTAGTTAACGTGGTGATACCAGATCACAGAAGATCACGTTAACAGTCCCTTGTAAACTAGTGCGTGTTTCACAACCTAGATAGACCCGAACAGTCTATTGGTAGAAGTTGATGTGTAAGTCTCAGATTGGTTTGTCTTGACCAAGAGATTACACTAGTGCATTCGATGTGCTGAAGCGGACCTGCAGAGAGGATAAACTCATTCGCACTGACTTATGGGATGAAGAGTTAGACCTCAGTGGTTGTTGATTTCTTAATCTCTGTCACTTAAAAAGGACCGTGCGATTAGTAATTATTGCTTTGACTTATAAATGGGAAGAGAATCATTGAGACTTCGATGCCTATATCTTGGGCAATAATATTAATTCAGACATTTAGTTGCTAAGATTAATCTGAAAATCGTGTGCTTGCAAAGTCTTTGCGTGATTGGTCCTTGGTGGGCTCGGAACCTTTATCATACCAAATCTTGCAAGTGGAATTAATTTTCCGGTATGGATAATAAAGCTGAGTTGTCCTTACTCCAAGGATAAAGATATTAATTAATATAAAGCTTTTCAGTGGCATAATTAATTAATGGACTAAATAATCTTAAACACGGGAAATAATGACCTGGAGCCATATTACCGTAATATGGGTTAAGATTGGATAGTGCAATATTAATTATATAGTGGTATTAATTAATATTATAAAT
This sequence comes from Stenogyne calaminthoides, assembly GCA_037126765.1. NCBI lineage: Eukaryota > Viridiplantae > Streptophyta > Magnoliopsida > Lamiales > Lamiaceae > Stenogyne > Stenogyne calaminthoides. The sequence goes on from JBBCBC010000003.1 coordinate 21,028,917, forward strand.
TTCAATTATATTGTGGCTCAATATTGGAATTGTAAGTCCATTGGAAGGTCCATCTTAATTCTCCTAAAGGCCCCTCAAGTAGCCCAATTACATTCCAATAAATAAAAGGTGCTTAAAATAAAATAAATGTTTGTTGCCTAATATTTTGCTTTTTTCGAAAATATTAAAGAAAAGAGGGAGAAGAAATTTTCTGGAAAAGATTTTATGGAAAGGATATAAGTATTCTTGGAATACAAGATTATCTCATAAATTCAAGAAATCTCCCACTTGGTTTCTTTAATAGGAAATTTTCAAAAATTTTGAATAAGAAAGGGAAGAAAGATTTTCTTGATTTTCTTGGAAAGATTTTATGGAGAAAGATATGTATTCTTGGAATACAATAATATCTCATAAATTTAAGAAAGATCTAATCTTGCAAATCTTCTTGAATTTTTTTTAAAATTAAGATGTAAGTAAAGTGTGAGATTTTTTTGGAAAAATACACATACGGAAAGAATATATGAGATATATTCAAGATTTCTTGGAGATCAAGAAAAGATCTTTCCTAACCCTATTGGACTCCAAATTTTCGACCACCCACCTTCTTATAAATAGGGGATGAATTCTTCATCCCAGTGCAATTCCATGTGCTGAAAATATTAGAATTAATCCACAAAGGTGGTGCAACAATTTTATTTTTTCCTTTGTTTTATAAATCGTTCATCGGAGAACCTCCCACCGGGTTATTGAGCGAGAACTTGGGAATACTTGAGAAGGACTTTTGGTTGGTAGTCAGATACTTGATCCTGTCCATCTCAGACTTTCTCTCCAACAGGTACGTTTACGTAAACTCCTATAAATTTCGCATGCTATGATCTTTTACGTGAATTTTATTTGCATGTCGTTGTTGGCGTAATTATTATTTGAATTCACTTAGGTAAATTCATGCTAGTAATAATTGTTAATTTAAATTTGTGTTTATGAGGTCATCCAGATAGATCCTTGCAAATGTTATCCCAACAGAAACCCTAGACTAAAATCTTGCTATAACAAACTTAACCTAACTTTTGTTTGGGTATAAGATTTGTAATATTCCAACTAGAATACTATCCTATCTTCTAAGTAGCCTAAGGCTGGAGGATAAGTATTCTATGCTAAGAACAATGGGATGAACACTTAGAGAATAAGCTTTGATTTAGTATTCTTCGTGCGGAAATTTGCTTGTGCTTGAGCTTGATGATAATTTCTGTAACCTTACTATGAAGGTTTGATCCCATATTTATAGACACAATTTCGAACTAGCCGTTGGAGAGCAATTCGAATTTCAGTCTATTTTAGGTAGGTCTACAGGTTGATTTGACGTGCTTCAAGGGCGGCATGGCCGAAAGCATGCAAGCTTGTCCTTTATAGCCGTTTGACTCTGAACACCTTTTCTGCAGACTGTCAGTACTCCGTACGTGCGTTGTCGACTTCTTATTGGCTATCAAGTACACTTCGCAGCACTTGAATTAGCAACAAGGTTGACATTCTTCTTGTCAGAATACTTGTTTCGTCTTAGGTAACAATGAAGTAGTTACGATGGAGTTGACCACGCATCGGTTCGAACATTGATCCATGCGCTCGATTTAGGTCTTAACAAGAAGTTGCCTTAGCACAACTTACTGACCTTTTCTTGTTGTCATCTGATGTAGGTCTTGGACGGTTTTCTGTCTTGTCTGCTTCTCAGCTTCTCTGTTTCTTCTTTCATCAGATCTTCAGCATATCTGATCTTCAAGACTTAACCTATACATATTGAGTTCCCCCTCAATATGTGACATATCTGTTACATCAGCTGTCTATACATTTTAGCTGGTCATCTTATCTCGCTATCTAGATCATCGATCACCTAATAGGTCCGACCGGGTCCTATTACAAGATTCTGTTTTGGAACTTCCATCTAAAACTACAAATTTCCCAACAAACTTTACTGGTCGCTAATCCGTCACTAGTGTTAGACGGTTATAGCGATTTAATATTTATGGTCTCTAATAGCGACGGTAGACACCGTGCGTTGTTTGTCGACGACTTTTAGCGGCGGTTTAGCGACAGTAATTCGACTGGTCGGACCCAAAAACCGTCGCCAAAACCATCAATAAGTAGAGACGGTTATTTACCATCGCTAAATAGTGACGGTGTCACAATAACCGTCGCTAAAGTCTAGCGACCTTATCATTTTCATTGATGATGTTTGATTTACACAAATTCTTTAATGGAATGCATTTTCTTTGAAAAAAATTTACTTTTAATTTTGAGAGAAAGATCAATTAAAAATTTTATTTAAACAAAAAATTAATTTTATTTTTAAAGTTAATTAAATGCATAAAATTTGAAATTTTACATTCTTTCTTTCCTCCCAAATTTGTGAGGAATGAGGCAAGAACTAGGTGCCTTATATGTGCGTTACACATTATTCGTCAATGTGCAATATGTTCATTTTTATTTATAGTTGTAGATGAAGTTTCTCATACTACTTTTGTAAAACAAGATTCTTTGAAATCATACAATAAAAATATTTTCCATGATGATAGCGAAAAAAATTAAAGGAAACTAACAAAATGCTTAGAAAATTTTAGAATAAAAATAACTTTTATGATGATAATGATAGTGAATAAAATAAAGGAAGCTTACTTCATATTGTTTTTCTAGTATAAAAAAGTTTAAACTTACCTCTTTACGTTAAAAAATTTTTTGAACAATATTTTTGTCAGATGTTTCTCTTTTGGTTGGATCAGAACTTTTGTATCTTCTATGGAAATTCCTCTGGAAAGTGCAACATAAAGCCAAATATAAGAAAACACACGTTTTGGGAGATAAATTCCAACTTTTTGAATTGCTTGTCCCTGAGCCTTACATAAAATTGTTTTCGAATGAACTTGAAAGAGTAACTCTTGTCATTTGCAAGCTTAAAGGTATACCTTTTAAACAAAATTATGGGATTTAAACCATTTTTTGTCCCAGAACTTTTTCATCTTTATTAAAATGACCCAATAATTATCTACTTTTCGAGTTTAATCCTATATATATTTGATTTTGCCAATTAGGTCTCAAATGACTAAAAAATTCTTAAACGATGTCACTTCAGTCATTTACCGGTCATGTTCTCATTTTTTTTGTTGTAAGCTGCCGACTCGCCTTTTTTTGTACACTTGACTCATTGACTATGTATTTTTCGCCCATTAAAAAGATATGAAATTAAAAAATAAATCCAATAGTTACTTAAAAAATAAAATTAAACAAAAAACTAAAACAAAATTACAAGAGAACTTAATTAAAGAAAAGACCGGTATGAACAAAATAAAAGCAGTTGAATTGAAAAAGATCAAGAAATAATTACTAATACATACTATTTCTAAGTGTCTATTACTATTAGATACTATCTTTATTTTGTACTACTATTACATGCAATATAGTGGTTAAAAAATCAATTGTACCCCTATTAACTCAACTTTAATTAAAAAAAAAAATGTTCCCTCTCTTTCCCACTTAACATAAATTATAAATACACTCTCTCTCTATTTATATATAAATTCTGAATTAATTTAATAGATAGCCTAGATTAATATATATATATATATATATATATATATATATATATTTCAATGATGAAATGATTTTGAACATTATCCAATGGGTTGTTTGTTAGTGTTAGTGTCTTAGAGACAATCTTTTGTATGAACATAATACTAAGATAATATTCAGTGTTGGTTTAATATTATTGTTTATTTAATATTAAATGTATGGCATTACACTTATTAGAATATTATGTTTGATTGTTTGCATTTGTTCTTATCTGTGTTCCCTTGAATCACTGCTGTCATTGAGTACGTGAGAACTCAGATGACTTAAGCATGATTCTCAAATTTCGGGATCAAGGATCATCGAGAATGGGATATCGATGATGCAATGGAGATTGGTGTGCGATCGCTGATCATATTTCTTAGAAAGTGTAGTAAGATCTCACTTACTACGAGATACTAAGATCTCATGATGGATGCACAAATACCTTAGAGGGTATTGGTACACCCATCCGAGCAACCGTTTGATGTAGTTCCACTATACGTTTCTACGGGTGTCTCAATTAGTGGGAGCGATGCGATACTCCTTTGACTTGAGGTCAATACACGACGCGACGTGTGGAGTGATGAATTTAACTTCGACCACGACCGACGCTACACCCTGGGTAGATAGATACGAACTTAAATGGAGATCTTTAGGATCTCAAGAATTAATAAAAAAAAAAAAACTATATGAACATTGGAGATAATAGTTCTCTAATCTCAATTCATAACATAAATAAATTATATCAAGATCATATCCATTTTATTTGTATATAATATAATGTTATTCTAAGGTAGTCATCATTCTCAAAGAGCATCAATTATTATTATTATTGAGTTAAAGGAGCAAATGTGCAGAGGGAATCCAGTATTGTTTTCTGGGTAATAGTGACGTCTGAGACTCCTATTTTAAAATTTGGACCCGGTCAAACCTTTTTGTTTATGTGAGTTTAGTTTCCCAACTTGTTCTAAAATACAAGTAACGCACAACCACATCATCTTGGAAATAATACTTACCTGCAAAATATAGTAAATACTCTATCCATCCTAGTTAAACGCCAAGATTTCTTATTTTTTAAGTTTTTTTTGAAATTTTTATTAGTATTTAAAATGATAAAATAATTTTTAAAGATACATGCAATAGATTAAATGTAGATCTATAATACCTCTCTTTAAAAATTATTTTATCATTTGAAATACTAATAAACAAATCGCTCACAAAAACTCGATAATAAAGTAGGTGTGCACGTTTTTTCGGGACGGAGGTAGTACTATATTTAGGTTTTGATTATAGTTAAATATTACTCCCTCCTGATATAAATTTCCTCTTTCTTTTGAGTATTTTAATTAAAAAATAATAATAAAAATAAAAGGTAATTTTAGGTATTGGAAGAGATGAAAAATGTATATGGAGTAATAAATGGAGCAGTGAGTAGCATTTCATGTAATATTATGTGAAAAGTGAGGATAAATATTATGAGTAATAAAATTACTTTTTTCATTCATGTGAAGGAAAAATTTATTGTGGAATTGATAGAAAAATAAAATGAAAAACTTATAATGGAACGGATGTAGTATATAACATTATTCTCTGGTATAAATTGCAAACTACCGATAACTTACTACAAACTGGTGGTTAGTACTCCAGTTTTCTTATAATTAACCCCTAAATTGTAATTTGTGAAATGAAAACACGTTTCCATGGAGTTATTTATAATTTATTATTTTGATTAAAAAAAGAAATGTGTGAGGTCGACTTAGAGAGGGTAATACTTTGAATATGATCTTTTAAAATTATTGGGTACTTAATTTTTAAAATAGGTCAAATCTAATGAATTAGTTTGTATAATCCTCATAATATTTCATTAGTTTTCTGGCAAAGTCTAGTATGCACAAGGTGTACTGTGCAACTCAAATGTGTTTTTAAAATATGTAATTGTTTTAATAAAAACATACAGTTTGTTTACATTGAAACATTCAAGTGAAAAATTACCAAATGTATCTACTTTATGAACATTGTACATCATCGACATATAATATAAGAACCCGCATAATCTCTCCTCAATCGTTCAAAGAACCCGGGTAAAACCCCAAAATTGAGAGAGTAATTGGAGAAGATAGTGAAGACAATTTGAGAGAGTGAGTGGTTGGTGTTTGGGTTGATTTTTCCCCAATTCAATTTATTTTTTTTAAAAGCAAATCAAGTTCAACACACTCTTTCTTTTATTTTTTATTTTTTTTTTGGCGAAATTCAAAACGCTCTTCTATGTGTACCTGTATGCCAATGAACCAGTATGAACCGGATAAAATCGGATTGAACTGTTAAACCAGCGACCCGCTTGACCCGTTTGCATACGTCAAACCGTGAGCACTAGTCGGGACGTATTTATTTTGCGGGCAAAGGATTCATCCTTAACCTATACACATAATTTTCAAACCACATGTTCTAGAACAATGATTTCTGGCTCTGAGACCAATTGATGAAACTCCTAGAAACCGACGGATTGAATCCCTGAATTCACCTAGTAACCAACACAAAATACTGTAGAATATTGCTCAAGAAATATTTCTCATTCGTGATAATTACAGAATTCTATACAATCAAGATATTAACGTGCTAACTTAAGACATGGGTTGTAATTAAGGAATTCAAAACGGAATGTATATATCTAGTCAATTAAGGAAATAAATTGAATAAATCAAGGTAACAAATCAAATAATATTTCCCAGATAATCAGCGTATCTTCCCTTCTTCTTTCTTTATTCTTGCATAAAAATTAACTACTGGTGGGACCCCAATGATGCTTAATGGAATTCCATCGGTATCTGAAAAGGGGACCCCCTATCCCCCTTCCTATTTTTGGTGGTTGTTGAGTGTTTGTATCTTATGGTTAATAAAGCAGTGGAGATGAATGTTTTCTCATCTGTGCTTGTGGAATCGAAAAAAGTGAATGCCTCTCAACTTCAATTCGCGGATGTCACCCTATTATTTAGCGAAGTGTCAGATAGTTTTATTCATACTCTAAAAAATATCCTTTGAATTTTTGAGTTATGGTCTTGTCCGAAAACCAATTATAGTAAAAGCTCAATTCTAGAATCAATGTCCCTGATGCTCGCATTGTTGAATGAGTTGATTATCTTAACTGTTCAATGAAGTTACCAATTATATATTTGGGGCTAGGAGTTTGATCTAATTACAACAGAATACCAAACTGGGAAGATGTAGTGAAAAAAATCTCGATTAAATAGCTGAGAGAAAAAATTCATGTCTTGTGGAAGGAGAATCATTCTTTTGAACGTTGTGTGACTTACATTCCTATTTATGGGCTCTCTCTGAATCATGTTCCAACGGGTATAATAAAAAAAAAAATTGTCCTCTCACCATCGACGATTTCTTTTGGGGTGGCAATGAAGATTCCAGAAAGAATATAGCTTGGGTGGGTCAGTCAAAAATATTAATTGTCAAGATAAATCCAAAAGAGGACTCGGGATCTATAATCTCAAAGTCTTTAATGATGCTCTTCTTGGAAAATGGGGTGGCTCACCATAGATAAGGTTGAGGACTGCGTGTGAACTGATGTTATTGAATCCAAATATAGTAAACACCAGCTTAATTTATCAGGAGCAGAGTTTGTACCTGAATGAGCTTGGGCGAGAGGAAGAGAGGAGTGATCTTGAATCCAAATAGCAGTCGTTGACAGAAGATGTCAAGTTTCACCACCTAAAGAGACAAGATTATTTAGGCGGTTTCATATACCCACTTTAATAATATACAGAAAATTTTTCCTAAATCAAATCCTCTTTGCAACTTCGCACTCCAATGGCGATTTCTCACTGTACATCGCTCAAAGAACCCACATAAGCATAAATTGCAGATACCGGAATACACTCTCAAAGAACCCGCAAAAGCAGAAATTGTGGATTCACGAATACCTCCTTAATCGCTTAAAGACCCGCGTAAAACCCCAAAATTGAGAGAGTAATTGGACAAGAGAGTGAAGAGAATTTGAAAGAGCAAGAATGCCGAGAGTAATTGGAGAAGGGTGAGGAGAATCTGAGAGAGCGAGTGGTTGGTGTTTCGGTTAATTTTTTCCCCAATTTCAATTTTTTTTTTTTTGAAACAGAAAATCAAATTCAAAACAATCTTTATTTTATTTTATTTTTGGCGGAATTCAAAACGCTCTTCTATTTGTACCACAGTTTGCCAATGAAGCAGTATGAACTGGGTAAAACCGGATTGAACCGGTAAACCAGCGACCGGGGTAACCCGTTTGCATACGTGAAACTGTGAACACTAGTTGGGATGTATTTATTTTGCAGGCAAAGGATTCTTCCTTAACCTATACACACAATTTTCAAATCACATGTTCTGGAACGATGATTTCTAGCTCCGAGACCAATTGATGAAACTCCTAGAAACCCACGGATTGAATCTTTTAATTCACCTAGTAACTAGCACAAGATTGTTGTAGAATATTACTAAAGAAATATTTCTCGTTCGTGATAATTTCATAATTTTATACAGTCAAGATATTAACCTGTTAATTTAGACCCATGGGCTATAATTAAGGAAATAAAAAAGGAAAGTATACATTAAGTCAACTAAGGAAATAAATTGAATAAATCAAGGTAACAAATCAAATAATTTGTCCCAAATTATTAGCGTATCTTCCATTCTTCTTTCTTTTTTTTCTTCTTGCAAACATATATTAACTACTGGTGGGACCCCACTTATGCTTAATGGAATTTCATCAGTACCTAACAATTGGACCCCCTATCCCCCTTCCTATTTTTTGTGGTTTCCGAGTGTTTGAATATTATAGTAAATAAAACAGTGGAGATGAATGTTTTCTTGTCCGTTCTTCTAGAATCGAAACAAGTGAATGTCTCTCAACTCCAATTCGCGGATGACATCGTATTCTTTAGCAAAGTGTCGGATATTAATAATCGTACTCTCAAAAACATCCTTTTGAATTTTTGAGCTATGGTCTGGTCTGAAAACCAATCATTGTAAAAAGCTCGATTTCTGGAATCAATGTCCCTAATGCTCGCTTTATTGAATGGGTTGATTATCTTAACTGCTCAATGACCGAGTTACTAATTAAATATTTGGGGTTATGAGTTAGAGCTAATTACAACAGGGTACCAAACTGGGAAGATGTAGTGAAGAAAATAGAATCTCGATTGAATACATGGGAGAACAAACTCTTGTCTTTTGGAGGAGAATCGTTCTTTTTGTACGTTGTGTCGGCTAATATTCATATTTCTCTAAATCGTGCTCCAACCAATATAATAAAAAGAATTGTTCTCTCACCATCAATGATTTCTTTTTTTTCGATGGCAATCAAGATTCTAGGAAGATAGCTTCATATTATCAAGATAAATCAAAAGGAGGAGTTGGGTTCTGTAATCTCAAATTCTTTAATGATGCTCTTCTTGGAAAATGGTGAAGACTCGACTCATCATATATAAGGTTGAGGGTTGCGTCTGGACTGGTGTTCTTTAATCCAAATATGGTAAACACCGTCTTAACTTATCAGGAGAAGAGTTCATACCTGAATGAGCTTGGGCGAGAGGAAGAGAGAAGTGATCTTGAGGAGATCTTGAATCCGCGTAACATCACAACAGTCATTGACAGAAAATGCCACGTTTCATCACCTGAAGACACATGATTAGTTAGGCGGTTTTATTAACTCACTCTAGTAATATACAAAAAAATATTCCCAAATCAATTCCTCTCTGCAACTTCAAAACGCTCTTCTATGTGTACAGCGGTTTGCCAATGAACCAGTATGAACCAGGTAAAATTGGATTGAACTGGTAAACCAGCGACCCAGTTAACCCATTTGCATACGTCAAACCGTGAGCACTAGTCGGGATGTATTTGTATTTATTGTGTAGTTGACGGGCTTTATTTCTGTGAGATTGGTGTTCACTTTTGGGATGCAAGAATCCGAGCAGAAGCATGTAAAGCTGCGGATCAAAGCCACAGATGAAACTTAAGTTTCCCACTCTTTAATAAAAGTTGCTAAAATTTAATGGTTATAAAGATGCTAAAATTAATGGTGAAATGTGCATAGATTATAGATTCTGATAAGGTTAGCATCCCTCCAAGGGAAGTTTCTTTTATGGATTTGCTGAAGTATGTTTATAGTAATAATCTATTAACTACTTTGGATGCTTCGTGGGACCTATTGTTGATTGCGGATAAATATGATGTTGATTCATGCTTGAGAGACGGTAATCAAGCATGTTAGTATCAGTTTCCTTCATACAATCAATATAAAGGACAAAATACTTGATGATACCGTTGATTTAATATTATTGTTTATTTAATATTAATATTTGACATTACACTTGTTTGAATATTATGTTTGATTGTTTATATTTATTCATGTATGTGTTCCCCTTGAACCAATATTGTCATTGAGGATGTGGGACCTCAGATGACTTAAACATGGTTCTCAATTAGCCGATCATCAAGAATGAGATATTGATGATGCACTTGAGATTTATGTGTGATCTGCATCATACCCTTAGAGGGTGTAGTAGTTTTCACTTACTACGAGATACTAGGTATCTCATGATGGATGCACAGATACCTTAGAGGGCATTGATATACTCATCCGAGAAACCGTTTGATGTAATTCTACTTCAGTGTCTATAGGTGTCTCGGTCAGTGAGAGCGATGTGATATTCCTTTGACTTGAGGTCAATACGCACAACATGTGCGGAATGATGAACTTTGACAATGACCGACGTTTGCACCCTTCATGGGTAGATATGACATGGATTTGGTTTATCACGAAGTGCATGTGCGTAGTAGTTGAGCCAAGAAAATGATTCATTCCTCAAAGTAGATTTAGAGAGAATACTCGTCTTTTCATACTAATTGGATCCGTTAATCATTGGCCAATGTAAGTCGCATTTGGAATGGTGTTCAAATGTGACATACGTGATCTATTAGTGTAATGAGATACTATGATTAAATTATTTGAATAAATATTGCATCATGTTCTAAGCTTAATCGGAGTATTCGTGAATGAAATAATATTTACATGTTACAGGTTGTTGCAATTCCTCGCAACGTACATCATATATTGAGATTGTCTGACTTATTGTCTATGATTTAATTAAGACCGCTAGTTTGACTAACCGCTCGATATATGAGGGCCTATAGGCCACACAACAAGTAACTCTAGTTTACAGATTATAGTTGGTTGATTAAGGGGGTGTATTCAATTGGGATTCTATTGGATTTTTTTGGACTTTAAAAAGTCTGTGAATTTAGAAAATTCATAGACTCCATGTAGAGTTTGACTGACTCTTTTTTATTGATTTACATGGATTTTCATAGACTTGACAGGATTGTGAAATACATTTTTTTTTATTGATTTACATCAATTTTTATAGACTCCAGCGCTGAAACTATTGATGCAAATATATATGTAATACATTTGTATATAAAAAAAGTTATCCAAATTATTTAGAAAAAATATCAAAAATATATTAGTTCCAAAAAAATACATTATTATTCATCATTATTATTCCCGTCTTCATTCTCATCATCTTCATTTCCATCACCGTTATACCTCGGCCTCATTTCCCACATAGCATTAGCAATACTCGTTCTCCATGCATTAGCTTCTTGTTGTGGATCCTCCATGATAATATAACTATATTAATAGACACAAAATAGTTTATTATGATATATACGTATATAGTATATATTAATTAATACATTAATACACTCGTAAAAATCAATTTCACTAATGCCTTGCACAATCAATTTGACTAAACTCAGTCTGTTCTACTTTAAATGTCTTCTTCATGATGCTCAATTACAATTTACAGCAATAGACATGCAGCCGAATCAAGAATCCCATTTGGTAAAACTAAAAACTCCAAGAAACAGAGGGTTCAAGAGATAAAAACCAGAATTAGCACCCTGCCAATGAAAATTGAAAAAATAAAAAACTGCATATCTGCGGCGGGCTGCGACGACGGAGGGAGGACGGCGTCGGGCGGCGGGCAGCGGTGCCGCTTCGGCGAGCGGTGTGAGGCACCCTGCGTCGTGCAGTGGTGCAGGGCACGAGGGTGAGCGCTGCATCGTCCGGTGGTAGGAGAACGGCGGCGACGGCAGTGGGCGGTGGCGATGGCAGGAGAACAACGAAGGTTTTTTTCTTCTGACATTTCGTCTTCAGAGTTCTTTGAGAAAATACGTAGAAATCTCTGGTGGTTAGAAGAGATTTTGGAGACTGAAATCTATTTATATTTTTGGAAGAGAATTAAAGAAAATTCATAGAGTATTAAAATATATAGAAGGTTGAATAGCTAAAGATTTTTTAAGACTTTTTAAAATTCGTATTGAATATCTCAGGATTTTTAAAAACTTTTGAAAATCCGGATTGAACACCCCTAGACTTTGAAAGTCTAAAAAATCCTACAGACTCCACAACCAATACACCCCCCCCTAAATATTAGATTGGATCGTAATATTTAATTATGAAGAAATATAATAATAGTTATATAGAATTATTATTATTATTATTATTATTATTATTTAATTCAATTGGATTTAATTAAATATGAATCCCAAAATAGTATAAGGAATAATATTGTAGAAAAATATCACAAGGTAACAAATCTATGAAATTTAATTCCAGATGGATTTGGGCTTTTTATTTCTGTTGGGAAAATTGCTTAGGTTCTAAGCAAAAGTCAAATATATATATGAGTTCTAGGGAATTCATTATACAAAAACAAGAAACTATTTTCTTCATAAAATTTCTAGTATAGAATTTTCCTAGCAAGTTCATCTAGAGATTCAACGTTGGACAAATCTATGCAAGTTTGTGAGCGAGAGTTACGTGGATACCATAGTGGAGGAATTGACATACGAAGCACTATAAGAATTCTTTTTTACGTATTCCGTTATTTCAATTATGTAATTGTTTTTCGTTGTTGGTGAATTTATTTTTCGACTATGCATGTTTAACTGTATTACGTGCTAGTAAATTCCAACAATAGTATCAGAGCTTAGACTCTTGATTAATTGCTTAATTGATGAAAGGATTTATTTAAAAAAAAAATTATAAATCTGGGGTGTGACCGATTTACACGGCCATACCGATTGAGTTTTTGAGTGCACGTGTATTTGTTTATTTGATTTGCTTGGCCGCTTATTTGACTATTCGAGCACTCTCTCTCGCGTTGCCCCTCCTCCTTTTGTTTTTTGTCGCTTCTACTGTTTAGGGTTTTCAAAATCCTCTCTTCACTCACTATGCACCGCCCGCATGCGGTGGTGCCCTGCGGCACGTCATTGTGGCAGGAAGAAAAGGGTCCAAAAATGTTTCTCAATCTCAAGCCGCTCTTTAATATAATATAGATAGTATAGATATGATATTTTATATTGTACCTATTATATTTTAATACGTCGTATCTTAATTAGTGATGTCATTTAATATACATTGTGGTAAAAATTAACAAACAAAAGATGGTGCTTTCATTTACGAAGGAGAACAAAAAAAAAAAAAAAAAAAAAAAAAGCTTTCCTTAGGCCATCTCCAACGGTACTCCATTTTGGAGTAAAACTCCAAAATTGAGTATCAACCCTCCTCCAATCGTACTCTATTTTAGGATTTGGAGATAGAGTTTTGAAAGTGAACTCCATATTTGGAGTAACACTATTCACAACTCTAAACTCTATATCTATTATTTTATTAATATTTATAAATATAATTATACAATTAATTTATATAACAGTTACAATTATAGTTATTTTGTTGTTTAAATTAGAATTATATTTAATTAGAGTTACTTTATATTATAATTATAATTTAATTTAAAATTTTAATAATTAATTTTATTTTACAATTTAATGCTTATTAAATTTAATTTTATTTATGTTTATAAATATAATTATACAATTAATTGATACTATAATTACAATACTTTATTGTGTAATTTAATTTTTTTTATGAATATTAAAAATTCATATTTTTACCAACAAGAAATCACGTAAAATACAACAAAACATACATTACATATTAAATATGAATACATGATCATATTTCACCTAATACGAAGATGCATGTATTCTATATATTGAAATTTCATAACAACGTCAAATTAAAATAAGTTAACATAAACTTATTGTGTATTTGGGTTGTGGACTGTTGCATTTGATTACGTTCGCTTGTATTTTTTTAAGTCGATCTATGTCTCGTAATTTAATATTTAAATAAAAGTAGTATTTGAAAAAGTTTAATATCAATATATAGTGAACTTATTAATCAACTTATTAATATTAGTCGATCTATGTCTCGTAAATATTTAAACTTTTTTAAGTTGATTAATAAGTTTAAATATCAATATTAATATATTATTTAATGATTGTGTTATATTGAAAATGAATAAAATAATAAATAGAGTAAAATTTAGAGTTTATGGTTGGAGAAAGTTTTGAAAATAAAGTGCAGAAAACTTCATTTTTTAGTATAGAGATCTCCATTTTGGAGTTTTAGGCTGGAGATGATCTTAGTACAAGTAAAAAGAATTGCATTATACAATCATGACCTAAAGTTATAAATTTTGATAGAAAAAAGAGCTGTCCAATGATTATGATTAGGTATAAGTAAAACATACATACATACAGTTTTCTCAATACAAGCACATGGCACTGCAAAGTAAAGCACAAAATCTTTAGCCAACCATATCTACGTCACGTGCGTTCTCTTCTACGTTCGACGAATTAATTGATGCAAACAGATGCTCGATTCTGAGAGGAGAATGTCGAGCAGCGTACTGGAACATCACCTGAAACACAAACCACCAGTTCACACAATTTTACCAAATCCAACATGAAGGAGATTAAGTTGCTACGAATTATTCAGATTACATAACTCACCACAATTCAACTTCTTTTTTACTTTTTAACAGAAAAAATTCTACTCTAGTTCAACACAATGAGAACCACTGGAAAGTTTACAAACAAAAGAAGTTTGATCATACTATGTTTTTTTTGTTTTTCTTTTACAGAGACCAGAAAATTGAAAAAAAGACTATTAGGATGTCAAAACAAGATAACCTCAATATTTTGTTGAAGTGCAGGTTCAATCACTTCCCTCATCCCACCGGGCAATTATAAGGAATAAATCAAACCACTCATTATTCAGGAGTTTTAATCAACGTCAACACTCGATTGACTGATTAAAGCTCCTTTCAGATCAACATTTTTTGTTTAGAAGACAACATATTGCCGCCTCTGTTCAGAAAGTGGAACTGAAGTATTTCATGGCTGCAGCATAATCTTTAGCTACCCAAAATATACTAAAACTGAATAAACAAACTATGCTTTAAAGAGGAAACTGAGCTTCACGTGAGCATACATATTGTGGACAATATAAGTCTCAGTTGAAAACTGATGAAAATATGTTTGTTTCAGGCTGTAGGAAGATTAAGAAAATCCTGATTGAGAAATTCTGAATAGTAGAAAAGGTGAATTTGACTTTTTTGTATGTTCGATTGATAAGATGGTGTAGCATGGTAGGGTAGAGTTGAGAAAAAGATAATGAAAAAGTAAGCAACCGTGAGAACTGAGAAGATAATATTGTGAAAAATAAAGGTGCATGTTATTGGGAAAAGGAAAAGTATGAGAGAGAATGTAAGGGTACGGTTAGGATTTTGGTGGATTTTGAAATCTAGTTTGCGTGATCCTACAAAAAAAAATGCATTGATATTATGAAAGTAAATCTTGCTTTGCTAATCCAGAAACTAACATCTAAATTCCCTTATTATGGGGACTGATCTGATGGCATTACCCGAGTGTAATCTCCATCCCAATGTCTTCAATAAAATTAATCTTTTCTTATCTCTGTTGCTCTATCAAAATTTGATATACAAAGTTGAAACTATGCCGTCTTTATAGAATTGGATGAAGTTTTGGAGTATGGCCATTAAATGCTTCAATCCATGTATACATCTCAACTAATAGGTCAAGATCATTGTATTGTCTAAAACATGTGCATTTAGTAATAAGTTTGTATAAAACACTGAAATAAAAATTAATTAAAAATCATGCATACAAGAAAAACAGTTTAGACAACCTACTTACCTTGGAGTAACTATCAGCAAAAAGCACGTAACGATTAGGTTTATCAAGGTAGTGAAGATCAGCCCTCTCTAGTTTACCATCTGCAAAACATAAACCTCCTTCTTTGATGGCAAACCGAAGGAGATTGCCAGCCACAAGTCCTGTCTGCAAAATGTGAATTAGCATAATTTTTTGGTAACGGGATTCCCAAAACTTTTAGTTGAAGATTGCACCTAATATACATAATACATCTATGTAAAATACTCTGAAAATCTCTTCTAGCTTAATACTATCTGCAATGGTAAATTTAATATGTTTTCAAATAAAAAGGAGAGAGAGAAAGTTCTATACAGAACTTTAAGTGGTGCCCAAATGAAGTTAATATAGGATTTGCAGGCCAAATAAGTTAAACTTTTAAGGGGCTCTAAAATAGCCCATTAGGAGAAAATTAGCATGAATTTAGGGAGTGTTTTCTAACTCTAAGAATCACTTTTTTTCAAAACTACCACTCACAGCTTTTGAAAAAAAGTGATTCTGGAAGCTGTTTTGCAGAGTTTCAAAAAAACAAGCCTTTAATAATCAAAATTGCAGAACTGCTATAGCACTATCAGTGAGAAGATGAAAGATCTGATATTGGATATTCCTGATTCTCTTACCACCTGAGTTTTTTTTAAGCTAACAACTAGGACGATGAATTAGTTTTAAAAGTTACTCCTTACCACTCCTGAAAATAAGTGATTCTAAAAGTTGTTAATAGAGCTTGCAAACATGCCTAAATATAAATCATCATATTATGATTGTATAAGTACACACGCGCATACATAAAAGACACATGCTATTTAAACAAGAATGAAGATTCTTAAGTGGTAATATAGGTAAAGAACTTAAGTTCCCCAAAAGACACAAAACAGAGAGACACTAAATTAGAAATTCCTAGAATAATTTAGTTACTGCGCACTTTATTGATATAGAAGCACAAAATTTATCTATGCAAACCATCTCAAGGAGAGAAATATTTGGTTCTCTAGCCATAATATGCTTTATTTGCCTTCCATTTTTTTTATTATCAGTAAATAAGAAACAGAAACGTACAAACATAACTCACATTTACAGTGATAATATCATGTCATCAGCCATCCTGAAGGCATGCAAATAATCAAGATATTATTCTTTTTTCAGTTTTTGGTCTAACAATTTATAATGGTAAAACTAAATAAACGAATTAATTAATAAAAATATACTAAATAATAAACTCTCCTATCTATAGGAAATATACACACAAACTATTAACCTCCAAAACAAATGCAATCAACAGTGTCCATGCCCTTCAGAAAACATGAGAAAGTTAAACATATACTCTCACATTCTTTTCCAATATGCGATGTATAATAATGAAAATTTTCACATTTTGTTCAAATCTGAAATTCAAAATTCAAAATTCAAAATTCAAAATTGACACATCCCATTGTTTAATTGGCAGATGCAATGTATAGAAGGAGCCATAACTGTAGGATATCTATTACAACCAAATTAACTGATCTATTGTTGTGGCACGGCTTTCAGATTATTGGTTTATACTTTATAGTCTACTATTAAAACATAAGTAATTGTAAACCAACTACATTTCGTTATTTATTGACTTAACTCCATTTTCTGAAGAAAAAAATAAAGGTACATGTTTGGAGAGGGTCATTGTACTTGCATTTCTAGTACATGTGCACCATCTGGAGTCTTCATCGAATTATAGGATTTGTCTAAGCTATTTGCAGATTTAACTTCTAAAAAAAAAAAAAAAAAATCATTTTTCAAATACCAAAAAAAAAAAAATAGACCTTGCACTTTGGGAGGATAGAAGATTCTCAATTTTTCAAACCAGTAAAGAATCAACAATCTCATTTAAAATTTTAACAAAGACAAATAATCGAACCTTGTATATGAAGTCACTATTCAACGAACTAAATATAACAGGTGGATCATCTGATGTCGCCAGTCGCCCATCATCCAGTAGCTCCAATACTACCTGATTATTTTTCAGAGGTGAAAGATCAGATCTAGAGCAAGATAGAGACATTTACTTTTAAAACATTTATTACAAAGGGAATTTCTTGTGTGCACAATAAATTAACATAGCTTCTGAGAAACACTAAAAGGTGATGTTTGTTCTGGATTTTAAGTGATTTTCAAAAATCGGTTTTTGAAATCTAGGGGATTTTGAAATCCTAAATAGTAAGGTGTGTGTTTGTTTTTGGGTTTTTAGTAGAGTGAGATTTAACTTTATGTCAAATCAATGTGTAAAAAGTGAATGATGTTGTATTATTATATTATAGTTGGGTGTGATTGTAATGGTTAGAGGATGTGAATTATGATTTAAATATATTAGTGTAAGGAGAGAGAATTGATTGTATTGGAAAATGTGATAGTAGGTTATTAGGTGTTGTGGTGGTTTTTAAAACCGGTTTTCAAAATCATGAATAAGAACCAGTTTTAAATTTCAAAACCCAAATCCTGGTTTTTACAGCCCAAAACATTCATCACCAAAAAGAGTTCTAGAAAAGCATCCTTGAGAAATTTGAAATTTCTATGTAAAAGTCGGTCCTTGTTATGCATGAATGAAAGAAAACAATGCTTCAAGATTATTCCTCGACTTTTAAGTTTTAACTCCTGGAGACCCTCTCAGGGAACATTAAGGGCATGTTTGCAACCTCTAAAAAGTGGTTGAGAAGCACTTATTTTAAAAGCTGTTAGACACAACTTTTTTAAAAAATAAGTGCTTCTACTCATAAAGTAGAGTTTACAAACATGTACTAAGATGCTAAATGCTGATATCTTTTCTTTGCTAACACTCTCCATCAACATGGGGACTATGAAGATATATTGCTCACAGATAGTATAGACTATAGAGGGTTGACAACAAGAGTTGCCTCTGTAAGAAAGCTTATTTCGAATTTTAAATGAGAAGCAAGAACACTTATTGTAATATGATGAGAAGCTCCGCCTAAAGATTTCCCCATAAAAATTAAACCCAAATTTATCTATATATACCTGTTGTTGATCAGGAATCTGTCCATTACTGTCTGTATCAAGAACATATTGACTACAATTCTCGTCTTTCCAGACTAATACCAAAGGGGTATTTCCTGATTGATAATGTGCATGCCTGAAACAATCAGAAGCCAAAAAAAAAAAATGAGTTGGAAAGAATGAGTACAGCCAAAGCAAGCTGTAAGAAATGAAAAGGTCCTTATATGGACAATGGGAAAGCCTGTAAATTGAATGATGATGCAGAATTAAAGATTTAAGCTAAGAGAAGAACAGCAAGGAAAAAGATTTGAAAATAGCAAATTTTTAGACTTAGTTTCCCAAAGAATTGAAATAACTTAACTTTCAATAAATATTTTGTAATTTTTTATTTTTAAGAGACTAAGATTTATAGTCCTTTTTATCTATTTTTAAATGGCATTAATTAATTGATTTAGTATGTATTTTCCTGTACACTAATGCTGTCTTTCATCTTAGATTCTAGTTTCTTTATTCTGGTAGTGTTATATCAATAAAGATTCACAGATTTGGGTCCAAAGAAAAAAGCGAAATACCTGCAACTCATTTTCGATGAAAGAGACACTAATAAACATTCTGATAAAAGTAATAATCCAATTTGAATACCATGCATGAACACTGTCAGAGATATTTATAAATGGTTTCAACTCCAACTTTACACCACTTCAGACTTTATGTTCAATATGCAGTTTGTCATGGTAAGAGTTCAAAATTTTGGTTTCCGTCAACTGTGTTTTGTTAACTTCATATGATTGTGAACACACTATTACAAGTCAAATGCAATGCACCTGTGGCTTATTGCAATGTCAAAAACCTACTACTGAAAAGCATCAATATTAGGACCTTACTTTTTTTTTAAAAAGAGTTGGGTCTTACCAACTTAAAAAAAAAAAGAAAAAAAGCGCTTCTCACTATTCCAAATGAGTTCTAAAACACCACCTAAATCTACAAAGATACAGTGAATAAAAATAAAGCCCATCACTACTAGCATTTTTCTGGTAAAAAAATTCATAGTTTTAATGAGTTGTAATCACATATTATACAAATGCTCTAAAATTCTACTCTGTAATACATATAATACACCTAATTACTTTTTTCAAACACAAATTCCAATACACGATCAATCATCTATCACCCACTTTTTAGTTATTATTATCTACCCAACTCAACACTCTTTTTCCTCCTTTTTTACTTTACACACTCACTCCTACTTTACACACAATTTCCAATACACAACAAATCATCTATTTCATACTTTTTAAAATCTTAACCTATCAAATCCTAAAATCCACACTCTCAAACATATAAAAAATCCAAATACACCTTTTACTAATTATCAAATCCACCCTAATGGATTTGAAATCCACTCAAATCTATAAACAAAGATATATGCAACCCATTTGCAATTTACAACCCTGTGATATCAAATCCACCCTAATGGATTTGAAATCCACTCAAATCTATAAACAAAGATATATGCAACCCATTTGCAATTTACAACCCTGTGATATCAAAAGGCTGTCATGAAAATCATATAATGTCAAAAAGAATCTTACTTATTGTAGAACAGTAGACCATCCTTCACATATGGCACTGATCCAGTATAAGCCGCTTGGAGACCCTCCTGGTCACAGTTGTACATCACAACAGTTCTGAACCTAAATTTGTGGTAAGGCGACGGATCATCACAGGCCCCTGTCTCAACAAGCTTGCTGTTTAACCAGAAAACCCTGAACTCGGAGGTGCATTCATACATCGACATTCCCCCCCAGCACACCATGTCAATTACATAGTATGACTGATCAGGCTGCAAGTCAAAGCACAAGATGCAACACATACAAATTCAGGAAACGAAGCCACAAAGGAGTTACAAAACTGTTAATATAGTTTTTTTAGCCCTGTAAGTTATCCCTATTTTGAATCCAGTCTTGTCGATTTTCACGAATTGAAAATAGTCATGTAACTTTCAATTTTTGAAGGAGGTGAAACATCCAGTTGACTTGATGTGGCGGAGCCTGGTTTATACACATGGCAAAGTCTGCCTGGTCAGCCAGATGTTTCACCCCCTGTAGCAGGTCATGGACCAAAATGTCGGAAATTGAAAGTTGCAAGACTATTTCAATTCATGAAAGCCGACAACTAAAATCAAAATAAGGGCAACTTACAGGAATTAAAAAACTATTTTCCTGGTTGAAAAAGCCTATTACCTCATGAAATATGCAATCGAGTATACAATAAGATTGGCCAGATCGGGTGCTATTATTAACCCTGGCACCATTGGGTAAAGCAGAAGGAAACCGGTGCAGCATACTGCCATTGCGCAACCTACTAATTGTTGTCCCATTAGATGACACCACAAAACAACGTTTTCCAGCTGGTCTAGCACATACGTACCTGTACAGAGGCGAAAATGGATAAGAACTTACCATATTATATGGCATGAATCACCAAAACTAACTCGAGGGGTCTAGACCTCTTTTTAGTAATCTGCCCTTAAGGCTTCAAAACAGTATTACTAAACAATGCTTAAAGGTGAGGGTCGACATCAGTCTTGTTAATTAACAAATTAAAGCATGAATTCTTCAAACATTTAATACAGGCGTCTATTTTTTAACAATTCAAGCTCTCAATTGACAATATAGCACCAAAAACTATAGGAGATGAGTAGAATTATATATGAATAGATAATTCCATCTTCTAGAATATACCATAAGCAAGTTTTGAATTCAAACTATCTACAGAATAAAAGATAATTATAACGAATTAAAGTAAGAGTGAATAACTTCAGGGGAACTGAAGTAATAATGAAGTGGCTTAAAAGAACTTAAAACGGCATACCAATCTGCGTTTAATCCGTCAGGCACATCGATCATCCATTCCGGCAACATGAGCTGTTTGGCGAACCATCTCCGGGCTTCGGGCCCTCTTAGACTGGCCGCCTGCCGAACATCAAAGTCTTGGGCCTGTTTTTTTGTCATCGGGCATGCTTTCAAATTCGAGCTCGGGTTCCGAGGAATCATTTTGAAGGACAGAATAGAGTTCGCCAAACATCGGGCCTGATGCTGCGCGTCGCGGCGGTGTTGGGCCTGCCGCTGCAAGGACAGCTCTCGCCGCCTCTGCTGATCGGAGATTGCCGGCCGTTTGAACGGTCGGCGCAAATCCGGCGGCGCCATGACTCTGTTCTGCTCGGGAATCGGAGAAATATACTGGAGTGATTTCCCAACTATGCTTTTCGAATCACCCGCTCGTACAGTTTGGAGTGTGGATTAATTGAAATGAAATAGGTGCTCGAATTGAAGAGAAATTTAGAGGGAAAGGGCCAAATTATTCGAACCCTTGCTTCTTTTTAAAGATGAAAACAATTTAATATATAGATGGTTGATTTCATTATGCATCCCGCCGTACAAGAGAAAGCAAAAAACTAAAAATAGCTGCCAAAATTTAACAACAAAAGTAAAATTAATATAGGTATACTTGCATAAGACCGTCTCATATGATTTGTGCTAACTTGTACCTGTCTCATCATGAGACCGTCTCATATAAGTTTTTGTCATTAATATATTAGCGGTGAAATAGAATACTTTGTTGTAAATATCTAATCTAATCTCCTATCTACTAAAGTCTCATATCTACTAGAGACGAATCACTCTCAATTCATATAGTATTAACTTTATTTTAATAAATCTTTGAATTTTTATGATAAGTTATTTATAGTATTATTATTAATTTTATATATTTTTTAATTTCAATTATTCATTATTTAATTTTGATATTTATTTTGACAAAAACTTGTATAGGCATGGTTCATGTTATGAACTCGATTATTTAAGTATCACTGTTACATACAAAAACACTCACTTTTAATAAATATTATATTTAATAATTAAAAATATAAATATATGTATAAATACATTAAATATGAATTAATAATTATTTAAGGTGTATATTAGTAAATTATCTTAAATCTTGGAATAAGATTATAGTGTCAAATATTATTTATCCATTTTAATATGAAATTAAAACCTACAAATCAAAACAAAATAAATCAACTAAGAAAAGACTAATAAATAAATTAATATGTAATAATAAAAAAATTAAAGTGGATGAATTATAATATAAAGTATTTTTGCCACATAAAATATGCTAAGATATACATAAGAGCAATTATAAAATAAAATTATATATTAAGAAATTAATAATTGAATATAATTCACACTAAGATAAAATACATTTAGAATGAATATTTTATTTATTTTAGATTAAGTTAAACAAAATTTTAGAAAGAAAGATAAATGAATACTATCCTATAGTTAAATAAAACATAAAGTAATAAATTTGAATTACACATTTTATAACATTCACACATACTTTAAATACCTAAATAATTAGAAATTAATTATACACAAAAACTTTAAGTTTCATGACACATATGATTCTTTTATAAAAGAACCAAATAGAAAAATGACATGTGTACTCAAATTTCTCATTGAATGACACATAAGTTAAATTAACATGGAGTGATACATCATGAAAAAAACTCTGTATTAGTATATAGAGAGATTATAAAAGGAAGTTGATTAATAAAGAACCTACTTCTTATGTAGGTGACATAATGACTCACTTTATCATTTAGAAAGTATAACCTCTGTTTTAAAAACCCGGTCCGACCGGCGAACCGCTCTGAACCGGCCCAATAGCAGTATATAAAACCGTTATTGGGCCGCTATCCCTAAAACCGAAAAAACCGGTTGAAAACCGGTCAAAACCGGAAACCGGTCAACCGTTAAACCTGCGGTTTTGACCGGTTTTCATTAAAATAATATATTTTTTTTTTACTGAAAATTAAACGTTCAGATCAGATTTCAGAAAACTAAGAAAACCCTCCTCGTTTCATTTCAGATTTCAGAAATCGTTCCTCCTCATTTCATTTCAAAAAACCCTGAGCAACACAGCCGATCGCGGTGAGTTTCAGAAAACCCTAAGCAACACAGCCGCCGCCTGACCGTTGCTGGTCGCCTGCGCTCGCCGACGCCGGACGCCCGAGCTCGCCGCCGATCGCGGTGAGTTTTGTTTTTTTTTTCTTTTTCCACTTCTTAAATAAATCGATTGTTAGTGAGTGTTATTAGCTTGATTTTCTGAATTCATATTGCAAATCACTCATAGGTAACTATCTCTCTTTCTATTCCATTATTTTCCAAACTACATTTCGGTTACCGCAGCTGATTCTGCACATTTTAGTTTAGAATCCATCATTTTAATCACTAGAATGGAAAATGACTACTGATTTGAGTTTGCCAACTTGTTTTTTTGTTTTATCATTTTTTATTTCTCGTGTTTTGGTGACAAATCTTGCTTATGGAGGTGTATAATCACGTGGGATGTTTAACGGCTTTTTTCCCTCTTTTTTCATGTTTTTATTAATTTGCTAACCAATAGTAGGAACTAGGAACCCTGTTTTTTGCTAGATTTTTTCTCTGTTGCTTCATGTTTAAAAAGGAAAATGAACAGTAGCTTCAATCTGTATGAATTATGAAATCCACAAAAGGTAATTAAGCAACTTAGAATGTTGAGAGATGGTATTAGATGAAGAAGAATTTCTCTGTCTCCACTTTTATTTATTTTGCAATCATAAGACATTTGTGATGATGATTTGAATTTCAAACTTTTGTATTGTATTTGACATCTACTATGTTTGTTTTATGTTATGACTTTATGACTTTTTGTATTGTTGATGACATTTCTATTATGTTTGGAAATTGAAATTTGAAAGTTGGAACTATTTATGTTAATGGACATTTCTATTATGTTTAGAAATTTAAGTTTGAACTTTGAAGTTTGAAGTGACTTTAGATACTTTATATTCACTTATCATACTCTATATTTTGAATTTTTTTAAAAATTATGCATATTATATATATATAATATTTATTATGACGTCATACCGGCTCAATTCGGTCCGACCGATCCGACCCCGGTCCAACCTTTTTTTGGGGTCGTCGGCTCAACTTCCGGTTCGGTTTTTAAAACATTGAGTATAACTATGTATGCATCTTACAACAATGGCAAAATAGTCTCGTCACAATCTCCAACAACATTATGGTGAACCCTATTATGTTCACAAAATGCATAAATTAGTGCTCAAAAAGTTAAAAATGTTTAAGTTCAGAAAATATATAAATCAGTGATCAAAATCTTAAAAATGAAATTCATATACATATAAATATGGTTGTGGTAATATGTGACAAAAAAAGAGGATATCAGAAAGGAAAAAAACAACTAAGCATACACAATATCTTAAGAAAATGTGAGATGCAAGAAAATAGTTATGGAAAAAAAAATCATGGCTAAAGAAATACATTCAGAAATTTATAAGTAAAGAAAATGGAAAATAGAATAACACAAATAGAAATGAGTGAAATTAACAACGAAAATATGACAAATCAAAATTTCGATCAAATAAAAAGAGTGATCGAAAAATAGAGAAATTAAATCTAGAAATCCATTGATACTGAATTCGAAAACATGAAAACCCAAATCACAATGAAAAAGAAAACACAATGCAAATAGAAGAAGACACTTTCATATATCATAGTTTGATAACTTCATATACCCAGGGATGGAGAAGGGCGAGAAGAAAGAAGGAAGCCAAAAAAATGAAACTGACATAAAAAGTATCAAGGAAAATAAACTGCAGACTAAGAAAAAATAAATTAATTGATTAAGATAAAATTGTGAAATAACAAATATTTGAAACAATATTAAAAATGCAAACTCAAAATTAAATAATTGCAAATAATGATAGAGGTTACATGTTTTCGTAGCGCTAAGAGCACCTCCAACAGGAGGTGCAATTTCTAGTTGGCAATAAAAGATACCTACAATTGAGGTGTAATACTATTGGGAGAAAAAGTAAAAATGGGTACAAATTAGAAGGAGTATCAAAGTTTTGCTACCTGGTACAAATTGAAAAAGTAGCTGAATTGTGGCTCAGTTGTGGGGCCAGCCACACATTTAATTGAAAAAGTAATTGAATTGTATTATGAAATTAATAAATAATTTGGAGTGGGACCCTAAACAATAATATTTGTATCTTGATGATTGGAAAATAGAGGTATAAATTTAATGAGTATAATTAACTTTTGATGTGGCGTTGATATGGCAAAAATTTATACTTAAATTTGGGTACATAATTGGAGATGCTCTAACGTTTGGAGGAGAGTAGTAATCGAGAAAGATGGATGAAGAGGTAAGGAGAAAATGTTGGCAGCAATCCACAGTGTCGAGTTTTGAAGAGAAAAATAGACAGGAATGTGCAAATCAAAACAATATAAATTGAAGAGAAAATATGTGAAATGGATAAGAAAGAGAAATTTTGAAATTTGAAATAGAGTTGATTTTAACAAATTAGGAGAAGATCATGGTTGCAGCGGTTATTAGTGATAAATAATTTAATTAAAAAAATTAAGAAATAAGAGAAAATTAGAAAATTGAAATGTGGGATTTGTAGAGAGCCATGTAGGAATAGGGGTGAGAATAGGTCAGACTACTCGACAGGGGCCTACAGCTCGGCCTACTAAAGCTCGGGTCAGCTCGGCTTGTTTAATAATCAAGTCAGACTCAGACATTTTTAAAAGCATATTTACTTAAATAGACTAGGCTTGAGCTTTTTCGTACGCCTCTTAAGCCCAACAGGCCGGCTTATTTAACTATATATATATATAATATATATATATATATAATTATAAATAATATATTAATAAAATAGATAATATTTAATGCTAATAGCTAGTAGTAGTAGTATATTTTGATGATTTGATGAAGCACTTATTATTGTTATTTGTACACTTAAAATTTTTATAGGTGCGATTTTGAATTTTTTATAATGAATAGTAGTCATAATAAGGTTGTAAAAAAATATCTTTTATATAGGCTTTTAAAAGGCTTACAGGCCAGACCTATTTAATAAAAATATCAGTCCTAGGCTTTTTAAAAAGCCTATGATAGATAACAGGTTAAGCTTGGGCTCAAAAATTAAATACCAGACCCAGACTTTTTTATGTGAGGCCTAACTCGATCTATTTTCACCCATACGTAGTAATGAGAAGATTGAGAATTGAATAATTGAAAGATATATTGATGGGCCAAACTATTTTTCAATTTGATTGAAAAGGGCTCAATGGGCTGTAATTTAGTTAGTTAAGTTAGGAATTCAAAATTCAAAATTTCAGTTATTGCTAATAAATAAATATATTTATATATATTTAATTATTCATTTTACTATTAATAACATTTGATCTTGATTGTAAAGTTGACTTTTAAATTACAATATTAGATGCATGTTTACTTATTTTTTACTGTAATTTGTTCATTGAATATACTATTACAAGTGAAAAATATAATATACTCTTATCAATTATTTATATATTTAATTATATATAATATATTTTGACATCATATTAATTCAAACACTTTAATAACGATCGAACCCAATCCGATCGAAAGCGTTCAGATTGTCAGGATCAACATCTGCTCGCGCTTTTAAAACATAGCATGTACCATACTCAACCAGAAATATACCTATGGACTATGGTGGCACAAAGCAACCCTAGGATACAAATTTCTTCGCATTTTTGGAAAACTTGGAGCAGTACAAAGAAGACTGAAGAGACACACTGATAATATAATCCCCTTAAAAATAGTAACCACTCCTTCCGTCCCGATATGAATTTTTTCCTTTCTTTTAGGTATTTTAATTAAAAAATAATAATAAAATAATAAAAATGAAGTGTAGTTTTGAGTATTGGAAGAGAGGAAAAATATATGTTGAGTAATGAGTGAAATAGTGAGTGATATATTTTGTAATATTATGTGAAAAATAAGGATAAAAATTATGTGTAATTGAATTGATTTTTCTATTTATAAATTAAAAAACTTATAGTGAGACGTATAAAAAAAATAAAATGAGAAACTTATGATAGGATCGAGAGAGTATTATATTATTAAAAAATAAAATTGAAACTCATATTAACACCCACAAAAATTAATTCAATTACATTAATAATAGATAAATAAAAGAAATGGAGTGTCGGTTTGGTGGTATTTGGCAACCCCCGTTTTGACCGTTGGTAATGTCAATCAGGTCAGAGACTGCATTTGTCAGATGCTCAATTCATACGTACATTTGGGTAGGGGCACAAATATCTCTCATACTGTCAAAGTGACAATATTGAAACGTAGTACTCCCCCCTTTTCAAGATAATTTGAACACTAAAAATGACACACAAATTAAATAAAGTAGATTTTAGTGGGTTTGAATAGAATAAAATAAGAGAGTTGTGGTGAGTGTATTAATATTATATTTGTTTTCATTTTGAAAGTGTTCAAGTAATGTGTAGGTACGGGCACTGAAAATGACTGATAAAATAATTAAACAAAAAATAAACGAAAAGAAATCGAGTCTCGTGCGAGCACGATTTACTTAAAACAATTATGCCCTTCACTCTCGGTGCTAGTGATTCGTAGGGCACTTGTCTCCCAGGATAAAATGATTATAAAACAACGATAATAACACTTTATTTTGCTCACGTCGAACTGAGAAATGCTCGATTGATCACCGGAGTAAGAACGAAAGCAGAACAAGGTAGATGCACGAAAGGTATAGCAACTGCTGGAAATTATCTGAGCTTCTCTCCAAACATGTGAGTGTATTTGTTGTTTCTCGTTTTTCCAGGTCTCTTACCAACACAATTGGACGTGCTACTTATAGCATCCAAAAATGACTGTTGGAGCATGGCCATAAAGTGCCATCAAACCAAAACAGAAAATACACCATGAATTCAGGTTTTGAAAATCATGTGTAACACCTGAAATCAAACGTTTCACGTTTCAGCATTAAAAATTGGGACAAACTTCAGGTCGGGAGTGATATCAAAAAAACGTGTAACGTTACCTCTGTTGTGCACATAAATAATCTTTCCTGCCACGTGCTCGCACAACGAACACGTGGACCAGTAAAACAAAGGTGCTCGCTAGCAATCAGACAAGTGTTCACCAGTTGGATACACATCCCGCTCATCCATCTGTGCTCGCCAGGAGCACGACCACACTAAGGATGACCAGAGGGTGCTGAGCGCCAGAGGCCATCACATTGCAAAAATTATGCTCTCCCGGCAACCCAGTGACCATTCAACAAGACAAAGTAAACACGGTAATGGTCGAAAGCGTAAAACCGCATTTAACATAGAAGGAAAGATTTAAAATCGCATTTAACAGAGAAGGAAATACGGGCCCTGGATGAATGAGAAGGAGAGATTTAAACCTGCATTTAACAGAGAGAGGAGGACACGCTCGCCTCCAAAGGCGAGCAGACAACAAGAACCAAAGCATTTGGTTTACAACAACGTTTTCCAGGCAAGCAAAGCAACCTATCGGGGAGCGAGCACGCATACATGGTTAACAGAGGTCCGGGAGAGTGGAGTGCAAAAGAGTGTGCTCACCCCCTAGGGCGAGCACAGAATCAAGGCCGTGGTGTTTGGTTTTCGGCCACGCCCAATGAACGACCACAAGGGTCGAGAGTCATGAGTGCGAATAACCACCTGGCGAGCACAAGAATCGGGTCACCCACGACGCCACCATCACCACCTGGATGACAAGTCGAATACTTCTCGAGCAAGTAAAGACAAATGTCAACCAAAGAAGCACAAACAGAAAACGCGGCAACACCACATAGATTCGTGCATGTTAAGAAATCGCCAGCTCGTGCTAGCCAGGACACCACCAGCTTATCCAAATCCTATAAATAGATCCAAAATGAACAAGAAAAAGGTTCAGAAATTTTCCATAGATAACTCTTGTATCAATTCTCCCTATCACATAACCATTGTGCTCGTCACTAACATATTGTGCTCGACACACTCCCCAAATCATAAATACTATAATCCCGCAGACGCCCCAGACGTAGTCAACTTTGTTTAAACCGGGTCATCAAATCCTTGTTGTCATCCTACATACAGTTGTGCTCGTCACACACACACACAGTGTTTGACACATCATTATTTTGTTTGTTAAGTCGTACCATACATCGCTATATCATATTTTCCACAAAATACGACTTACAACAACCTCATATGTCTCTTCAAAAGAAATCAAGTTTCTGTGAGGGGTGATTTCACGAATTTTAATTTGAATTAGTATTGTTGACATATTTTCACAAAATTATTGATAAAATAGATTTAATTTTAATAAATAATACTCCCCCTTTCTCTTAATAACAAAACTTTCCATAAAGTTTTCATAATATCTACAATATTATACAAAATTTTATACATAAAATTTTACAAAATTTTCTTTTAAAAATTTTATTCCTTACTCTATTCTCTTAATTTATGTGCTACCGACGGGGACAAATTAATTGGGGCGACGGGAATATATATATTTCACGAAATGAAAATTTGATGTTAGGGTAAATTATTTCAATTTTCTATTAGGTTGCACAACTCTTGGTAAGAAACTCGAATTTATGGACATGCCCAAATGTTAAGTCTTATATGCATTCAGATGTACAGTGCACTTATAGTATATTTTAAAATTATATGATTTATTATACTGAAATATGCAATTTGTTTACACTGAATCGTGTAATTATTAATATAAAAAATAATTGCAAGATTAAGTGTAAACAAATTGTAACTTTCAATATAATAAATTGCATGAATCTAAAATGCACTATGAGTGCACGGTGCACATGAGATCCACTTGACGCCAAATATTTTCATTTCATTCTATTTAACATTTGACTTATTTCAAGAGAGTTGTCAACAACTTCTGAAAGAAGGTAATTTTATTTTAAAAATTTAAAGGAAAAAGAAGAGTTGAAATCAAATTTAAAAGCCAGTCAAGATACGAGAGATACGCCTGACAGAAATATAGCAGTACTTACTGATAATGTTTGCCTACTGAATTTAAGTTTTTATTAGTGACAAGTAATTAAAGGTTAATTTACGCGACATATGATAATTAATATACTTCACTTTTAAATGGATGGAGTAGATGAGTAGTATGAAAAAGACAACGTGATTTTCTCTCTCTCGTGTGACTAGTTTGTAGAATCTTTCCCGTGTATATATACATATAAATAGGAAAAGATGTTTTTTTAAATGATCTTGAAAATATAGGATAATAATAGTTATTTTAAAATATGTAAATATAGAATAATATATTAAAATATGTAAATGTAAAGCAATTGAGCCCGAATAAGATCAAATCGAACTGAAATATCACGCGAGATTTGAATTTATTCGGACTCGATTGTCATATATTTACATATATTTAAAAGATATTATTCTATATTTATAAATTTTAAAATATAGTGTTCTATATTTACAAATTTTAAAATATATTGTTTCATATTTCAAACCCATAAAATTATTATTTTTAAAGCACAACTCCAATTAAATTATTGCTCTAAAAAAATATTATTCCTCACTTGAGTATTGAATAAGAGTTGCAAATTATTATTTTTTTTATCAGAAAAGGCAGTGATTTTATTGCTCAACGGGCATGAGATGTACCCAACATACAATTATAACATACAAAGTCTCCAGCTTTGATCTCCTAAGACACTATATTCACCAAGGCCAATATTAATGGGCTATAACAGAGTACAGTTACTAGAAACTCCAAGATAGCCTAAGGAGTCCGAATTGATCAGAAAAATGATAGGGGATTTACCAACCACTCCGAGTAAGACTTCAATGATTTCCAGCCTTTTGTAATCGATAGCCAATTTCAGAGTCGTTGTTTCAATTCTTCTAACATCTCTCCCTATTGGACACTTTCTTGTCGAAATATCATAGCATTTCTTTTCTTCCATAACAACCAAATAATGCATTGCCAAGCACTGACCAAGAACAATTTTGCTCTGTTGCCTTTGATAAGCTTGCTGAAGTGGATTAAGCTTATCGCCGGATCGGAGTGTAGTATAGCTTCTAGTCCAATCCACTTTAAGAACAACATCCAAATAAGGTAAGAGGGTGTACATTCAAATAACACGTGTCTTACCGTCTCTAGCTTGGTGTTACAAAAAGTGCATAGTGAAGATGCGTGGCTTGGTAATGCATTTCGTCTGACCAGGTTCGTCGTCGTAGGGATCCGTTCGCATAAGGTTCTCCATGCGTGTACACGAACTTTTGGGGGTACTGCCTTGTTCCATATAAGTTTGAATTCTGCCTTTTCTTCCAAATCTTCTTCCATGTTCAAGCTTTAGATTCTAACATAAGCCTCTCCGGTGGTATAGCTCTCGTTCGGGGTTGCTCTCCATTGCCAACGATCCGACACTCAAAATTTGAGTGGGTACCTGTTCAATACATCAATCAAAGAAACAAGTAATGATTATTCTCTCTCAAATAAAGGTCTCATCCATTGCCACACCTAGTCCCAAGCCCCATCTCTCCACTCCCCCATGTCACTCACTCTCACTAACTTATTGGTGCATAAGTTGTACAACCTTGGGAACAAAGATTTCAAAGGCATACAACCTGCCCACCTATCCTCCCAAAACAAAGTAAGTTTCCCGTCCCCCAACTCCATCCTTAGCTCCGAAAAGAACCAGTCCCCACTACCCTCATCTCTCAAAGCCTTCAGAATCTCTCCCCACCACCCCTTTGGCACACTCTCACCACCCCTGCTCCCTCTCCTTACATCTCCCCCCCAAGGATCACCCCATCTCGAATTAACTACTCTCCTCCACAGACTCCCCCTTTCGTTCAAGAATCTCCACACCCACTTCCCTAAAAGAGCTTTGTTAAACCACTCTAAGTTCCTCACCCCCAGTCCTCCAAAAGATTTCGAACAACAAATAGTATCCCATTTAATCCAAGGAATTTTGCTCTCACTCTCATGACCCCCCCATAAGAAATTTCTCTGAAGACTAGTCAAAACACTCAGGGTTTTAATTGGAATACGGTAGGTGGACAAATAGTATACCGGAATGGAGGCGAGTACTGCATTGATCAAAGTTAGTATGCCGCCGATAGAGATATCCAATCCTTCCCATTTCTTGATTCTGTTTCGGACCTTCTTTACCATGTCATCCCAGTCGGCCAACCTCCTATGCGATGAACCCACCCGGATGTCTAAATATTTGAATGGTACTGAACCCACCAAGCAGTCGAGACTGGATGCGAATTCTGCGGTTTGAGGCTCCTCCGTGTTTAAGCCAAACATGGTGCATTTGTCCCGATTAATCCTCAGCCGATATCAATTCCAAATTTATGAGGAAATGTTTAATGAATCGAATGTTCTCCCAAGACGCTTCCCCCACGAATATCATGTCATCTGCGAATTGGATATGTGATACCTCTACATTTTCTCTACCCACTGGGATTGGAGTGAAAAGCCCAGCTTCGATCGCTCTCTTAAGCATAGTACTTATCCCTTCCGCTGCAATAATGAAGAGGAATAATGAAAGTGGGTCACCTTGTCGGATACCTCTTTCAAGACTGAATTGATCCGCTTGCTACCGTTCACTAGGATAGAGGCATTTGTTGTTGTCACGCATTCCATCGTCCACTTGATCCACTTATCACTAAAATTGAACCTCCTCATCAACGTCCTCAAGTACTCCCAATCAAGGGAATCGTAAGCCTTAGCGAAGTCGATTTTATATAGAATGCAAGCCTTTTTCTTTATCTTCACTTCATCAATGACTTCGTTGAGGATTGTTACGCTGTCTAGAATTTGTCTTCCCTCAATGAAAGCACTTTGTTGTTCCGAGATGATCGATCCCAAAATCTTACTAATTCTGATAGAGAGAACTTTGGAAATGATCTTGTAAATGCCTCCAAAGAGAGAGAGATTGGCCTGAAGTCCGAAAGATTAGAAGCATCGTCCTTTTTTTGGGATTAATACAATGAACGTAGGGTTGAGGCCTTTCACCAACTTGCTATGGGTGTGGAATTCTCTAAACAGCCTCATGAGGTCTTCTTTGAGAAGACCAAGTTGAATCCATCCGGCCCTGGACTTTTCGAGCTACCGTAGGAATCAAGAGCTCTTTTGACTTCTTCTTCCGAAAATTCTGCCTCTAGGAACTGATTTTCTGTATCTGAGATCTGTTTCTCGTAGAAGTCAGCGCACAACGTCGGTCTCTGCCTCAAAGGGGCCTTGAAGTGATTCTTGAAGTAATCGAGTATCCCTTGTTTAACTTCCGCAACCTCCTCTTTCCATGTGCCGTTAATCATAACTCCTGAAATCTCGTTACGCTTTCTTCTTCTATGTTAGGTAGTAAAATATGCATGTTTTTAATATGATAGAGTACAATTTATTGAGCTCGTTTATGTTAGAATGGCATGTTAATTACTTATATGTGTTTTGATCTTTTTATTCCGCACTTGATTGATTTTCGTGTCCATTAGCATTTTTAGGTAATTTCTTGGTGAAAAGTTGTTGGGCCAATTGAGAAACACAGGCCCACACTGGCTGACCCAGTGCAGGCCCATGTTCCAGAAGCTGTGAGGAAGAATCCAGCGTGAATCACTGATATGGAAAAGATTTGGTCTAAGTTCTTGATATGGAAGAGATTTGGTCAAGATATATATTTGGGAAGATCTGATTGGCTAAAATTGGAGATGATACTTGGGCTAATTCAGCCGAAACTTGGGGAGAAAGAAGTGGGTCATGCCCTAGTTAGATATATACCACTTACTCAAGTAAAAAGACGGGACGTTCGATACCAGAAAAGAGAAGTGGCGGTTGGAATTGATTGGAAGCAAGCAGGAGATTCAAGATTGAAGGAAGGAGAGACACGCGCAGTTTTGAGAGTCGTGTTTAGTTAGTTTTATTTTATCCCAACTCCGGGAATTTCTGAACCCATGTTTAATTCGATTATTTAATTCGAGACGTTTACGATATTTGTTTTGAGATTGTTTAATTTATCTGTTTCAACTTCTTGCGTGTTTAAATTAATTGGTTTAGACTGACCAACTAGGTTAATTGTTTAAATATACCTGTTAAGTCTAAGCATGTAATCCGTGTAATTGTTATATGTGGAGACTCTTGGTAACAACTAGTGGGTTCACAAGGGTGAATTAAACCAGGTTCTTACGGGTCGCGCTAAGTGTACTTGGGAATTTGTTTGCTCTCTATCCTAGGGTTAATGCTTTTAACTGGGTTAAATCTATGGGCTAACCTAGACTGCTTAGTTAGAAAGGTTTTCTTGAAGAGACGTCTTTTCAATTAAATATACTTAAGGGATAGGACCGGGAAATAGAAGCGCTTTTGATCCCCGAGGGGCATTAATCTTGAAAACAAATAAAGTAAATGTCGAGATTAAAGTGGTCGTGTTAACATGGGGGGTGAATGAACCGTGAGTTGGGGTATTTATTTCTTCTTGGTTTCATCCATTAAATCTTTAGTGTTATTATTTTCAATTGTTTGGTTATATTTGTCAGTTACTGTTTAATTTTCTTTTTAGTTATAAAATCCAAACCAAACCCCCCCTCTTTGCGTTTGTCCTCATAAATTCGTACAACTAGCACAATTATAATTCCGCGTTCACTGTGGATCGATCTCGTACTTATCACTACTACGAACTAGTAGGTTAGTTTGGGTTATTATTATTTTTGTCACACCTCGATAGTGCGGTCATTCTATTGATGATCTTGTGGAAGAAACTCAGATTGGCGTCTCTTCTTTTTTTAACCCGAAGTTCGCTATACATTTGAGTAGTAGTCGCTGTAGAGATTTGCAAATTATTGAAGAAAGTAAAATTTGAATCGAGTAGAAGCAGTGACTGCGGAAACTTTAAAGGAAGATAAACTTTAATATGAAATATTTTAAGAATATAGGATCCGTGAAATATGACATGCAGATCAAAATGAGAAGTGAACAAATATAGAATGAAAAATTCGTGGATTTTGTGCGGATCGAATTGAGTGAAATAGATTTTTTAATAAAATTTGTGTAAAGATAGAACAACAGAACTCGCTGCAATATTTGTGTTACTATTATGACAAACATGTGTTATTATAAGTACATTTATGTGTTACTGCAAGGACAAATAATACATGCTTGTTTTTTCAGTACATGTATTTATTTGTAAGGTGTTAAAATTGTGTTATTATACACACAAAAATGTGTTACTCTAAAGAAAAATGTGTGTTACTATATGAACAAAACGACACCCCCTTTATTTTCATCCGCTTCCCACCCCCCCCTTTTTTTTATTTGCTTCTCCTTCTGACATGTATCCAACTGTCTTTAGTAAATACTCAAACAACCACATTACACTATTGAATTAGTAAAAAATAATAATCAATAATCACGTAATAAAATATAATTGCTCTTACAATAACACATACTTGTGTTTATAATAACATATATTGAGAGCAAGATTTTCTGTTTTCCTTTGTGCGAATTTTTAGAAAAAATCTGCTTGACTCAATTCGATTCATACATAGTCAGCTAATTTAACTCCTTCTCATTTGAATTAGTATTTCACAGAAAAACCTCCCTAAAAAAGAAAGATTGATTAAAAGAGGTGTTTGAATGAAAGGATTTAATGTGAAGAATAAAAATTAAAATAATAGTATGAGTTAGAAATTATATTATTATTAATTTTTTATTTTAATTTCCCACAAATTTAAGAAATTCACCGTATATCACCTATTATCCTTCAACTTTACTGCTTTTTCATGTCTTACAATTTTACCCCTACATATAATGTAAGATTTTGAGCCTTTCCCAAAAAAAAAGGGACAAAGACAGAAGATTTTGGATGAATAGGTCTTCTGTGAATAAATTTCATACTATAAAATTTATATCATTATTTTTATAAATTATTATTTAATAGTTAATACTTATTAGTTGATATTATTGTACTTATAAAATGATAGCATAACATTAAATATTATGAGTATTAATTTATAAAAATAATAATATCAATTTTTAAAGATAATTAATTATATCAATTTCATACTATGAAAAAGTTTCGTAGAAAACTTTGGGAAGATTTTGAGAAGCCCAAAGTCGATGAATTAGGCTATATAGTTGAAGGCTGGATGATTTTATCATTTTTAATTTTTATTGTACATCATTATCTTTCCAAAATTTATAGATATTTTTGGGAATTAAAATATTGAAAATCTGAAATCTACAGCTCAATGATATCGCTCGTTCTTTGTACGAGTGAGGTATGATTTTGGTGATTGGATTCCCACTTCCCGCACTAAAAAGAAGAAAAGAAGGAAAGAAAGATGTTCAAATGGTATTTAATAAAAGAAAAATGTTATTTAATTTTATCAATGTTTCTAATTAGGTATTTAATTATATTACATTAAGGAAAGATGTTTGTCTTCGATTCGAGTAGAATAATATCTGTACTATTTGTTGCAATTATTCAATTTACATTTCGCAAGTTAAGCATCCTCACCTTTGCTTCCATGTCATTAATTCGGAGTTCGACAATCTTACAAGCCAAGGGTGCCTTCCGTACAATCAGGGACGGCCCTACATTGGGGGGCCAAGGGGTCACTGGCCCCCGGCCCACTTCAATTTTTTAATATATACATTTATAATTATGACACATTTGTGTGAGACGGTTTTACAATGAGACGGAGTATAATTTGAATAATATTGCCGTTTTAATATTTTAGAAGGAAAAATGTTGATTTGTGTTAGTTTGTACCCCGTCTAATATATGAGACCGCCTCATACGAATATTTATCTTATAAGTTATTTGTTGTTAACTTGGTGAGGTTAAAGTTTTTGATTAATTTTAAAGTGTACCTTCTTTTTCTATATAAATTTTCTTATTATCCTTCAGGTGGAGAAGAGGGAACAAAGTGAAAGAGATATGTATAATTCTGATTTTAAATATGTATATATAAATACATATAAATATATTTGACTCGGTTAATATAAAAAAGATTAATCTAAATATTTTTTAATTATATACAAAAACTCGCATAAAACGATCTAATGCATGAGACGGAGTAAAACTTAGAACAATTAACACTAACCCCTCTCAAAATATAAAAGTATCAATGCGCAAATTACACCCCATCTCATCGTGAGATGGTCTCACACTTTATTACAAATTGGGTCCCCCTCGGTGAAATTTTTGGGTCCGTCCCTACGTACAATGATACGAAGATTAATTCAAACACATCGCCTTTGCTTCCATGTCATTAATTCGGATTTTAGTTTCATTCTTTTTTAGCCACAATTTTTCTTTTTGAATATTATACCCATAATGTAGTCAATAAAAAAAATAAAATAGTGGTACGAGCTTTTATTAAATAGTAGTACGTGGTTAACATATTGTAATATGAGTTTAATTAAATGGATTGTGGTACAAGCTTAAAAATAATGGTACAAGTTGAATTATATTGTAGTACGGACTGGAATAGTGGTGGTACGAGATTGAAATAAGGGTGGTACGAAGTTAATTTAGTAGTGGTACCTGCAGTGATACTGGTACAGAGTTAATTTAGTGGTTCCTGAAGTAATAATGGTACGAAGTTAATTGAATGATGGTACATGCTGAAATGAAGTTGATATGACATATATATATATATATATATATATATATATATATGATATGACCTAAAATAATGAAATGATGAGAAAATGGTAGAGTTGGAAAAAAAAATCCCATGGCCAAAAAAATCATAACAAACTTCGTAACACGAATTTTTTTTTTTTTTTTTTGTGTTTTGCCAATTTATAAACTTATCCCTAATATATATTACTCAAAATATTTAATTATAGTATATATGCAATAGAAATATTTATATATGCATTTGTGAAAAATATACCATTTATTATAAGTATGCATGAGTGAAGATACATATGCACATATGTACACATTAATTTTTTTTTTCAATTATATTATTGGTATGTAGATTGAAAGTGTTTGCCCCATACGGATGACAAAATTATACATTTATATATGGTTGATCAATCAAAATAACTGTAAATTACATTATCCAATGTTGATTAGTGAGTAAGTGAATAAAATAATAAATTAAATTTTGGTTAAAATATTTATGAAAGGTTCACGTGATTCTTTTATCCAAATATCGCTTTTATAAATATGCATTATCTTTATTATATATATATTCTATTACTATTATATGAGTAATGATATAGAACCAACTATCTGGTTTTTTATGGAATCAGATTAATGACTTGTCATGCCAACAATTCCCTAAACTATGAACCATAAACCCTAAATCATGAACCATTCGGATCGGGTGAACCATGAACCACTCGGGTCGGGTTTGGGTTCGGGCCGGGTAAAAAGAAAAATTGAATTGAACTGAAAAAATAAAACTCAACATAAAAAAAAATTACATTTTTTTTTACCCGGCCCAGACCCAACTCGGACAGAACTGAACCCGGCCCGAGTGGTTCGTGGTTCACCCGACCCGAATGGTTCATGATTTAGGGTTTATGGTTCATGGTTTAGGGAATAGCTGGCATGACACGTCATTAATCTGGTTCCATAAAAAATCAGATAGCTGGTTCTATATTATTACTCTATGCATATATATATATTATTATTTAAAAATCAATATATATATATATATATAAATTTACCCACTAATATATAATGATAAAAGGTTATAGGAGCTTGAGCTCATTGTTAATTCAATTTTTTTAGTATCATTGTTATGTATAAAAATTATTATTATTATGCATAAAAATAGTTACTTATCAGTAATAATTTTTGTGAATAACAATAACAATTTATATATAATACTAACAGAATTTATGTACATACTTAGTTCATATGAATGTTACTCTCACATAATATATGGATATGTCTAAAATATACTCACATGAATGTTACTCTCACATAATATATGGATATGTCTAAAATATTATTGGCCTCATAAGAAAAGAAAAGGAAGGGAGATTGAGCACCGACAAGGAATCCGAAATTTGTATCTCTCGCGACAAAGTGATAGAGATGAACAATAGAGATGAACAATATGTCTTCAGTTTGGACCCATTTGAAGTTTTAATGTTTTATTATACTGGGCCCATATACTTCTTTATTACTACTACTGCATATTAATTCCTTCATTAGGATTCAATGCTGTCAAACTAAAATTTCAAAGTTTAATTTTCTTCCAAAATAAAATAAAATCACAAGAATGTTTTTCTTGTATTTTAAAAGGCAATTTTAATCAATTTTGCCACATGTACAGTTGTATTATATATGTGCTAACAACTCGAGAGCTCGACTTGATGATTTGCTAAGGCTCGTACTAGGCTCATTTATATTGATAAACTAATTGAATTTGAGCGTGTAAGATACTCGATTTACTAACGAGCTGACTCTAGCTTGATTCGTTAGTCTTGATAATTAAAAATAAATAAAAATTCATTGGACTCGTGAAACTCGATTCGACCTATCAGGCTCGTTAGATTCACTATTCAGTCGAGCTCAAATTTCAAATACCCGACTCGTCTCAAATAACCGCTCTAACTAAGAGTAAAGTCTTTTGTTCTCATTAATATTTATTAATTAATATAATACCATTAAAATAATTATTTAGTTGAAATGTAAGATCCACCCACTATTACTATATATGTCCAAGACTTTGTCATGTATTAGTATATTGTTCTATTTATTTTGAACTATAACTTTATGGAAATGGATCCCGTATAGTAAATGGATGGTGCATTTACATGTAGATCCTTGGATCTCACGCACATATAATTTATTTATATAGTAGAAACCCTTAATAGAAATATTTTATTTATATAGGAATAACCTTTTTATAATAATAAAAAATTATGGTCCTGACTCGGGACCACTTATATTTACGAATAAATTTCGTATCATGCATATTTTTGTGATCCCGTCTTAACGATTTATGCCCCCATATAAAAATAAATGAAAATATTTATAAAAAAAAATTATATATCAGTACTATAAGTTTAAGATAAGCTAAAATATTTATATATGATTGATTCAAAACATTATAATTTTATGGCTTGTCACCATATCCTTCAACTTGCGTGTATGTAGTACCTCATTCGATTAATTCATACATTTATCTTATACTATCAAAGTGCATATATTTGTCTTAATCAAATTCATATTAATTAGTTAATGAATTTTTTAATAGATTTACATACATGTAGTAGAACATGTATTGTATTGAATATTATTTTTTTGTGAAAAATATTAACATTTTTCTATGTAAAACTCTATTTAGAAATAATTTTTCTATAGTAATATTTTTTCCACTTCCATACAATATGATTGTATAGAATTTTTATTGTATCTATATTTTTGTAATAGTGAGTCTCATGTGCACCGGGTGTATCGTGCACTTCATAGTGTATTTTAAAATCATACAATTTATTGTACTGAAATATGCAACTTGTTTATAATAAATTTTGCAGCTATTCACATTAATAGTTACACGATTTATTGTAAATAAGTTGCATATTTCAATGTAATAAATTGTACAGTATATAATTTTAAAATACATAATAAAATTCATAGTGCACTTGATTCAATAAAAGACTTAGTGTTTTTGTAAATTTGTACTTTGGGAAACTGCTTCCAATTTGATGCACTTTTATTTTTTAACTCTTGAAATATTATGCAAGGAATAAAAGATAAGGAATCAAAATTGTAGGGGACAGATTTTTACGAAAAGCGAAAGTGCAAACAAACAATAAACAAAAAAATATAAGTAGGAATGTGCAACAGGTAAAGAATTAGAAAAAGAAAAGTGCAAAAAATGAAAACTGAAAGGGAAAAAATTAAAAATAATAGAAATGCTTGGATCAGAAACATATATCAATTCCCAAATTAATGAGTTGGTCTCCCATGAACAAATTTCATAGTATGAAATTGGACTATTTGAAATTTTATCTATTTTAACTCAATAAAGTTAACCCATGAACAAATTTCATAGTATGAAATTGGACTATTTGAAATTTTATCTATTTTAACCCAATAAAGTTAACCCATGTGATCAT
This sequence comes from Stenogyne calaminthoides, assembly GCA_037126765.1. Classification (NCBI taxonomy): domain Eukaryota; kingdom Viridiplantae; phylum Streptophyta; class Magnoliopsida; order Lamiales; family Lamiaceae; genus Stenogyne; species Stenogyne calaminthoides. The sequence goes on from JBBCBC010000003.1 coordinate 21,070,644, forward strand.
ACCCTGAATAGGTTCACATACGTGTCTATTGAAATTTTTTATTGTTCTAATTGTGTGAAGGATTATGTTTCAATGATCATAAGAAAAATGAATTGTTATTCCTTATAATGATTATATCTATATTACACAAATTTAATTTTTCTCTTTTAATTAAAAACATTATAGTTATAATCTATTCTTATTTAAAGGTACGGAATTAAAGTAATCACTTTTGATGGTTCGAACCATGCTACTTTGAACCTATGAGACAACATTTGCTATAACCTGCTTCATAAAAGGGCATTTGAATTACTTCAGAATCAAAAGGAGGTACGTTAAAATTAATACTTTTGTTACAGTGATTTACTTAATTAGATCTGCAAACTATTATTTTCTTAATTCAGATTGTTTTTTTCAAAATATTTATTTTCCAAAATTTTATTAATATTTATCATTAATTTTAAATTGTTTCTTAATATTTTTTTAAAAATACGTTTCAATTAAAATAATTAGCATTCCCATACATTTAACTAAAAAAATTAGAAACCCCGTGTGAATTATTACTGATATTTTTTGTTAGACAAATATACTAATTAAATATTATGTAAATTAATTTTTTTTACAACTATATAATTAAACATGCTGTTATTTACAAAAAAATAATATGTTTTCTATACAATATTTTTTTTAATAAATATTTAACAAATACTCCCTCCTTTTTTAATTATATGTCGTTTTAGTCTTTTGAATTATTTGTGAAATAAATGTCATTCTGGTGTTTTATCCTCCTTTATCTCATATTTACCCTTAATATTGTAATTTCAAATTTCCTACAAATGTGTTGTGTGTTTAATTTTTCAACCAATAGTATTTATTGTTAAGAATATTAAAATAATATTAATTAAGGTTAATTTTAGAAAAAAAAATGTCTTTAATTTGTCTTAAAAACCCAGACTGACATCTATTAAAAAAAGGAGTGACTAGTGAGTATGTGTTTGGGATATATAAATAAAGTGATAACTATCATATTTATCATTGTAGGATGAAATTGGGTTTGCTCCTATCGAGATACAAGATTTAATTGAACGAGACATGCTTTTCCGAATTCAGATTAAGTCTGATGATGTTACATGTCATAATGGTAATTTAAATGTGATGAAGGTTAACACTGATTCGTCTATGATTGAGAAATATTCAAGTTTCTTAACGAAGATGTAAGTCATCATTCCAATTTTTGAAAAATATATGAGTGGTTTATAAATGACATTAATTGTCAATTTTTAAATATTATTGTTTAACATATTTTAATAATATTTGTAGGACATTCAAGTCACTCCACAATATGATGATTGTGAAGATTCCAAGAGCTCGAAGGTACAATTTTTTTTTATATTATTTTTATATTTATTTTATTTTGTATTTAATATATTTATTTATTTTTATAATGCTTATATTGTAGGACGACTCTTCATATGATAAGGATTATAACTATAATTTTTTTTCATTTAAATCTTCTAGAATCCTTTAAATAAGATTCTTTAAAAATCTACTTTTTTATAGATTATTTTGATATTTTTTTAAAGGATTCCAGAAGATTTTAGGTAATTTTTCATTTAAATCTTATACTATTAATATATTTTGGAATTTATTCCTAAATTTTTATGAATGGCTATTTTGTAATTACTGAATTTTTATATATTTTTGTTTTGTGATTTCAGGTGTTGACAGGTTCTACAGGATTATACCTGAATTTCTTATGTCGTACTTTGATCTTATAGTATGTTCATTATTATGTGTATATAATTTAATTTTTTATGAATTTAGTATACTTTATTAGTTTGATCATTAATACTTTCTACTTTTTCTTTTTCAGGTCATCCCAAAACTGATTATTGGATTATTCGGATATTGTCTTCCGAGAGAGTTCTATTTGAGAACTAGAGATGGAAAGCAACATATTTGTCCGTCTTTTTCCGGAGAAGATGGATTACATCTTAAATTGAAGAAACAATGGTTTTGTGGATTGAAATATCATAATAAAGTTAAAATTTAATTTTATTATTTGATGGTGTTTATACTTTTTAGAGTTTGAATCACAAATGGTCTCATAACTTTGACCTCAAATAAATTTAGTCTCATAAATTTTTTTATCGTCTATTTAGTCCATAACTTTTACAATATTCAATTTTAGTCCCTAATCCGTTGGAACAACGTTATTTTTCCGTTTCAATTTGGGACTTTCTGACGGATATTTTGACAAAGTTATGGGAGTAAATCGCTAGACTTGCTGATTTAATCCTTTAAGTATTGTACTTCAAGAAGAAGATAGGAAGGTGCCCCCTTCAGATTTGATAATCTCATTTAGACAAAGACTTGTATTCATTTGGTGTGACGTCCAACTCAAGTGTATAACTTTTTAAGATATTATTCGTTTTTAGTACTTTTATTGAAAAATGGTTAGTATTATTTATTTTCACTGAGCAATGTTAATTACTTTTATTAAATAGTATTAGTTGTACACCAATATTCGAGATCGAGCAAATTCTATTTAGACATTGGAATTAGTTTAAGAGGGAAAGCAATTTTATGTATTCTGGGAAAGAAGCATGCAAATAAAGCGAGCTAGTATTTATACTATTAAGATCATCTATTCCATTTCGACATTTCATTATTTCTAATATATGATACGTGCCATATATCGATGATAATTTATGTTATCATTTATTACTTGAACATCGAACTAACTACCTTAGGCTCCAATAGCACTACGCCAAATGCACTCAGTTATAAGAAAGTGAAAACTTACGGAACCTAATAGTGACACTCAAGAAAGTAAAAACATACGAAAACCTAATAACAAAAACTTGCGTGCACTCGAAAAATGACATGCTACTATCGTAGAAAAACTCAGAACTTTCTCACATCTATATATGGTCTACTTAAGTTCAGCTCGATTCGACCGTTTTAATAAATATATTAGGGAATGATATTTTTTAAGTACAATAACTTAGGGAGGTTGTGTTTTAAGGACAATAATTTTACGGGCTTGGAAATGTAAGACAATATATTTTAAAACTTGTAAATATAGGACAATATGTTTTAAAATTTGTAAATACAATATGTTTTAAAAATATGTAAATGTAGGACAATCGAGCCCAAACCGCACATGATATTTCAACTCGATTTGAGCTTATTCAGGCTCAATTGTCCTACATATATAGATTTTAAAACATATTGTCCTATATTTACATATTTTAAAACATATTGTCCTATATTTCCAACTCCGTAGAATTATTGTTCTTAAAACACAACCCCCAAAATTATTGTCGAAAAATATTTTTCCCAATATATTTTTATATTATAATACATATATGAACATATATAATTTTAGTGGATCCAAAGGGTAACATAGTATATATATATAAGAGACTAAGAGAGGTGAGTCAGATTTAATTAAGGGAGAAAAATATTCTACTACAAAGTCACCCAAAACTTACAATCAAATATAAAGTGCAGAAAATTTTTGCACTTTAGTTCAAATTTGAATTAAAGTGTCACGTACTTTAGTTTAAATTTCTGCACTTTGTATCTGATTGTAATGGTTTACTCAATCTTGTATCTAGTTGTAATTTTTTCTTTAATTAATGGGTCTAAAGGGCATCAGAGTATATAAAACTCTCTCCATAAAATTAATATTACTATATTATAATACATGTGTGCATATATATATACTTTTGATTATACAGATATAAAACAAGCAAATATATAATGAATGTATATAACTTGAATTATATAGATATATAACATACAAATTTATATTTATATATATAATTTTAATTAAATAAATATAACCATTACTTTTTGACAGGCATAAATATAACCATTATTAATCATATATGCACACTACTAATATATATACACAACGCAATGTGTATATATATTCCATATATTTTTTAATATTTAGTTGAATATTAAATATTAATTTCAATTTTTTTAATTTGAATCATTTAATATCTGAATTAATATTTATCAAAATTAATCTAAATATAAATAAATAAAAAATATGTCTTGATTCCGAACCGACCGAACCTAAGCACTATATAATCTGGTAATTAGGGTTTTGCTCTCCAAGTCATTCAGCCGTTACAATTTGGATCTGCAAAAAACTCCTAAATAAACTATTTTCCAAGTTTCTCAAGCCGAGTTTGTTGCTGCGATGGAGGGCAAAAGGAAAAAGGAAAAAGTGCTTCACAAGAATTTCACAAGTAATTTCCCCTTCCTTATATATTTGTAGATGTATTTATGTCTTCAATTGTGCTTGAATTTTGGTTTTGTGATTGATTGCAGGTTTCAGTTTCAGATCTGAAATCTAATCTTTGATTTTCAGGCTTTTGAACTTTTCAGTTTTTCATCTGGGCAATTATGAGCCCCTTTGAACTTAATTTGATGCTTTTTGATAAATATTTTTCTTATTTATGATATCATTGCAACTTGAATATTAACAAACGTATTGATTGATTAAAGAGTTATAAACTGCAAAATTGATGTTGGTCCCTTTTTTTGACAAGCATTTGAAAGAATCTTTTTATTTTTTCATTAGAATATAATATTCATATATGATTGATTTTTTTAATTTTATCTCATATTCACTTTTGATTCTATTTTTTTTTTTTAGTTATGATTGGTTTGGGAAGAATAGGAAAGTTGAAGATGCAGACTTCCAATGACGAGGTATGGACTATCTGTTTTTTAGACAAATTAAATTTAGTTGTTGATTTATTTTGGAACTAGTTGCACGAATACATACATTAACGAGTTGTGGAGCTGTTAGACTTGTACGATCTACAATAATTTAATGAGACACACTTCAGTGAGCCGTCTCATGGTGAAACAGAGTGTAATTTGGTCATTGACGGTTTAATATTTTGGAAGAGTTGGGTGTTGATTGTGTTAAGTTGTACTATGTCTCATGCATGACACCGGAGTTTTTTTTTCTAATTTTCAAATGATGTTTTGTACTATATTTTTTTATTATATGATGAAGATCCATTAGGTTACATGAATTAAAAGTAAAGAAATATAAAATGAAACATCATATTAGCAGATTGATTCCAATTTTCTTTATAAGATATATTTATTAAATAATTTGTTTCCGTACTCGTTATTTGAAATAGAACACGTATATGAAGCATTTGTGTGTCTTGAAATCATCCATCACATAATATATAATCAGTGAGAAATTTATAACAGGAAACCGCAAACAGAGAGGCTGCATAATATTATCATATACTTGGTGCTTGTGATTATAGCTTACATTTATCATAAATATATAATAGAACTTATTTTACCATCCATAGTTTTGGCTCCAAACTTTTCTGACCGTTGATCGTTTTTTCTAATTTGATCTTGATCGTCCAATGTCTTGCACCAATCATCCTCCTTCTTTTTACTTTTTTTTTACTTTCTACACTTTTTATAATTAGGGTTAAATTCCTTATTAAATTTTTTGGAGGTATTTATTTGCAAACAACTAAATTAATTAGATGAATTGGTAGTACTTCCATAATTAAACATTTTTCTTTAATGCATGGTGTAACAATTAATTCGTATTAATGTTACCAATTATATATAGCTCATATTTATTATAGTTATTGTCGTCCCTATATGCAGCTTTTTGGAGGTGGGCCCATGCAAACAATTGAATTAATTAGACAATTGGTAGTGTACTTTCATAATTATACATTTTTCCTTAATGTATGGTGTACCAATTAATTCGTATTAATTTTACCAATTATATATAGCTCATTTTCGTCCCTATATGCAGCAGTTAAAAATTTTCCTTAATGCATGGAGAACGTAACTTCACGAAATTGAAGCCCATAAAATTGTTTTCTCCCCTATTTAAAGTGAATTTCTCAAACCAAAATTTTCATTCTCAAACAAATATCTGGTAAAGTTACGTTTTCTTTTCTTTATTTTATTTTTTCATCTCTGGTTTCAAAATTTATTAACTTCCACTGATTTTATAATATTTTTTTATATTTTTGGTAATCAGATATGTCTCATTCAAACGAAATTGGTGTCACCTCATCCCATCATGATTCCGAAGAACCAAAACCGAGAGTGGTTAGTTTTTTATTTTTATTTAATTTTGATTTGTTTCATACGAATTTTATTGAATTTCGTTCACATAATAATATTTTTTTATAAATTTTTTAATATTATGTAAACAAAAATTTATATAGAGATTCATAAAAATAAAAATTCCGATGGACCAGAGATTTTTTTGATTTTTTTTTAGATTCCTCAAGAGGTGATTCAAATTATTTCACGGCCGCCTTCCTCTATGTACAAATGCTATCTGGTAAAAATTATCTTACGTTATTTTTTTTATTACATGTCTGGATTGTAAACTTTTAGTACTAATCTTTTTGTTTATTGTTACTCTTGCTTTAGTGTACTTCACGAGAAATTAAAATAAGTATTCGTGCAAGGATCAAACAGACTGAATTTAGAAGTCGAGTGGTAAACACACAATTTTATTTTTTGGACATAATCATTTTTTTAACTCTCTTATACAAATTTTAACTAATCTAATTTTATCTTTATATTTTGTAGTATTTAGATTCGGATGTTGTTCAAATTTTTGGCTTTAAATCGAGAATTGTAGAATTGTTATACCCTCCAATTAAAGAAGTTTTTGAGGTGGTGTATGAGTACAGGGTCATCGGGGATAACAAAGGCCTATTTATTCGGATGGGTCGGGGATGGATGTGCAGACTGCAAGACTTCGAAAAAGTGATAAAATATTTTTTGGGTAAACAGGTCTGTCAACGCTAAGCTTGGGACCTCCTATGTTGTTGGTGTTCCCAGGCTTGCTCCGAAATTGTTCCCAGGCTTGCTCCAAGACTGATGTCTGGCTATTTAGGATGATTTATTTTATGTTGGATTAATGAGCTTTAATTTTTTTTTTTTTCAGACAATGGTTCTAATTGTTTTTTATTTGGTTTAAATTTTGGATTACTTCACATATTGATGATTAGTACTTCCCTTTTATTTTGTATTAGTACTTCTGAGTTAATATTTGTAATAATTATGCAATCATTTATTTTTAATTACATATTATTTGATTGTTTTTCTTTGTATGTTTTCTAATTGTAAGGAGATTCGGATCGTTGGATTGTGTATTTGCTATAGCAAAGAGATTCAAATCGTTAGGCCAGTATTTGTTATAGCAAAGAGATTCAGATCGTTGTATAATTAAGGAACACAGAATTCGTCCACAATTAGTGTTAGAATTGTTGGCAATTAAAATCCATTTATTTTGTATACATGTTAAGTCTCGATTTTCGTTTCCACCAAAATCAAATCAAAATGGCAAACTACTGTACAAGCAGAAGAGGAACCAGAAATCGAGGTGACGACCGCGTTAGAGGTCGCCAGAGGAGGCGTGAATTGGGGCACGGATTGTGCGATGCCAGCAAATTTGACGACTAAAGAAACGACAATGCGCATAATTTCTGGTCCAATTGCAGAATTAGTCAAAGCGGGTGCGTGATTCTCTCTTATGAGGAAGAAGGGATGTAAGTGCGGATTTCCGATTTTATTACTTACACCTTGAAATTCTAAATCGCTTGGATTCACCCATTTTTTTTTTTATTACTTAGTTCACTCACTTTGTTTTTAACAATTTTTTAATGAAAAATATTAATGTACTATTTTTATAATTAAAAAATAAACATAAATTTACTAAATACATTTCCTCGATTTCACATTCACATCAAAATCTCATGCTCTTCCTTTCCCAGGGGTATTGCTCAAAAAACAAGAGACCACATTGAATTTATTTTGGATTAATGTTGTTGTAAATCCTATTAAAAAAGAACGAATACAGAAGAGTATTGTTTACGAATTTTAATTCAAAGTAATTAATTTTTTTAATTTGATTAATTTCGTGTGTATGAATTTTTGTTCAAAGTAATTAATTTTTGTGATTCGATTTAATTCACGAATATTCCTCATCTTTCAATTTCAAAGTATCTTAAGGTTTTTTTTTTCTGGTGTAGAAAAAGAAATGAAGAGTATGAGATTTTGATGTGAATGTGAAATCGAGGAAGTGTATTTAGTAAATTTATATTTTTTTTAATTATAAAAATTGTATATTAATATTTTTCATTAAAAAAAATTATTAAAAACAAAGTGGGTGAACTAAGAAAAAAAAAAGTGGGTGAACTAAGCAATTTTGTGGGTGTAAGTAGCCGCGCCCTTTCCGATTTCACAGAAACCGCATTTGTATACATAAGTCGATTTGTAAATCCATTTATTTACATTTAACAATTATGTTATATATTTTTTTGCTGTATATATTTTAATGTCTGATTCATTTAAATATTGAATGTACATTATAATTTGAGGAGATATTGTTGTATAATTTGCATCAATTTGAATCAATTATTGTTGTATAATTAAATATTGAATGTACATTATAATTAGTTTAATTTATATAACACAATGAAACATATTGATTGGATTGCCCACAAAATAAATAAAATTCAGAACTCACTACATAAGTCATAAATATTGTAATTCAATTTTTTTCCTAATAATTATGCAATCGTTAGTTTAATGTATTAGTAGCGTATTCAAATTTTCGTATCAACCGTGAAACTTTATTTCAAAAAAATTCCTCATTCAAATTATTCAATATATAATTATTTTATGATTTACAAATCTTAATAAAAAAATTTATAATTATGGAATAATATAATTACATTGTCGTATTTCATTATAATTATTAATTGAAAATATGCTCATAACATGTTCAATTTTCGTAAATAATTTTTTTTTTAAGAAAAAATTCCAAAATATAAATTTTTGTAATTTCTGTATTAAAAATTCAAATATTTTTTATGATATAATTTAACTGATAGAATGAAAATTTTAATATATAAATATGTATGATTTAAAAAAAGAAAGATATAATTGACTGAAATAAAAAGGCAAATTATTTAAAATGAATTAGGTAGAAATCAAATTTAAATCAATTGGATCTTTATTTATTTTTAATTTAAAACGAATTTCAGGTGGAATTAAAAGGCACTAATTTAGATTCACAATCTTGCATACCAATTTATCAATATTCTCATAATTTATGTAACCGTGAATAAAAATTCCTAATTCAAATTATAATTCCATAATAATCATACTAATTCCATCCATTAGTATTCAAAATTCCTAATTAATGGCAGATTTATTTGATTATGCTCTAAAATAACGCGTATTCATTTAATTAGTGATGGACTCATTCATATATAAACAATACACTTTTTTTTTTATTCCTTGGATCTTTTATATTCTTATTATCTGCTCTTTTATATTCTTATTCTCTGCTTTTTTTCATATTCTTTGCATCCATTAATGTCTAAATCGAAAGAGATTATTTCAATATCACCAGTCTGAATCTTTATAAAATATGTAATTAAACTCATCCTGAAAATATATATATTTTTGTATTAAATCTTTTCCTTAACGAATGCATTTTACATCTTACGGATGCATAATCAAAATATCAAAATATCCACATTAATTATTATTTATTGGTGTTTAATGCTTGGTCATGATCTCTCCATCAATTATGCTTTGAACATAAATCGATTAAAATATTCCTCAAAATTAAATTTCATATTAACTTTTAATTCCTATCTTCCTGAGTTAATATTTGTTTTGTGTTATCCTTCCCAAATCGTAGTACACGAATCCTTCCATACTTGTGCTTCTTCATTTTTTCCGAAAGCTACGTGTGCTTCTTCATTTGTAAGATATAAATGTTAAATTTTGAAAATGAAATTTAATGTAATATTTAAAATGATTAATTATATATTGATGTTAGCATCAGTCAATTAGCTATATATCTATAAGTAATAATTTATCATTTTTGTTCTAATTCATCGTTTCAAATGAGAGTGTACAATTGAAATTATTACTTCTATTCACAAAGATTGTTATAATAAATCGGTAAAGATTTCATTTTTTTTTCATTTGTAAGATTATTACTTATTTCAAATGAAAGTATTTTAGAACAATTGGACATACACAATAAAAAATTGCTCAATCAATTTAATTTAATTTCATGTGTTGATTTTGTGCATTAATTATTATAATTCTGATTGCATCCAATTATATAAGTAATAATTTTACAATAATTAATTAATCCCAAAATTAAAAGAAAATGATCAATTTTTAAATATTATCACGATTATGAGCATATTATCAATTAATAATTAGAATGAATGGTAAGTAGTAAATTATGCATATTTTTAATAGATTAGAGTTCAAATTATTGGACTTGTTTATATTAAGATGACATAATTAATTACTTATATGTGTTTTAATGATAATATTTCATGCTTGATTTATTTCTTGTATTTTGGGAGAATTTGGGTATTCTTTTTAAAGATAGATTGGACACAAGTTCACCGAACTAGTCCATTGTGGGGCCCATAATTTATTTCATTAAAATATTGACAAGCTTGTTGTCAAGGTTATTTGCAGCCGCCATATTAGTGCAAAGAGGCAGGCCCATGAAGTTAAGTGGTTGGTGACCTAAGGCAACTAAAAGAGGGAAAGCAGCGGGAGCATATATATATTACGCGCAAGCCAATTTGAAGGGGGGGATTTTCACGCCAACTTTGACGGCAGGGAGGAGGCACACGCCAACTTTTGATATTGGGAATTTTGAGAGTCTTATTTAGTTAGTATTTTTATTTCAATTTTTGAACTCGTATTTTAATGTTTGTTAATTGATTTGAGACGTTTATAATATTTATTTTGGAATTATTTATTTTATCTATTTTAACTTTCAACATACCTGGATGTTTAATTTGGATTGACCACCTAGGTTAGATTATTCTTGTATGTCTGCTAGTTCGTGAATTTGTAATCCATAATTGTTACAGATTTATGACAATTGGTAGCAACTAGTATTTTACTAGGGTGATTTAAATCGGGTTCTTTCGAATCGAGCTTGCGTATTCGGGAATATGTTTGTCCTTTATCCTAGGGTTTAATGCTTTTGACTGGATTAAATTTAGATCGTATCTAGACTGTTCAGTTAGAAAGAATCATTGGAGAGCTTGTTTCAATTGAGTATAATTAAGGGATAATAACCGGTATCCAGAGCTTGTTGACTACTGAGGGACATTAATCCTAAAGTTAAATAGAGTAAACGTCGATGTCAGTTAACAACATTAAAGTCGAGGGACGAATGAACTGTGAATTGAAATACCCTTTTTATTATTGAATTTCTTTATATAATTTATTGCTTTAAGTTTTAGTTATAGAATTTCAATCCTCCCCCCCTTTCATGTTGCATGTTTGTTCCTATAAATTCATACAATTAACTCATTAATTATTTTCACGTTCTCTGTGGATCGACTTTTACTTGTCCTACTACACTCTAGTGGATCAGTTAAGGTATTATATTTATTTTTGGGTGCCGGTGACAGCACACCAATGAAATACAATAATGTAAATATATTATTCCATAATTATACATTTTTTGATTAAGATTTGTAAATCATCATTTATAAAAAATAAAAAATAATTTACCAATTATCTAAGTAATGATAAAGAAAATATAATGATACAAAATCAGAAATTTTCACTTTTTTTTTTCAAAATTTATAAAATCTTAGTATTAAATTAAGGATTCTTGATTTTTTTTTAGTTGGAATAATGATGATTAATCTTAAAAATGAAAGTAACATAAATTTAATGATAGCAACTTTTTAAAAGCAACGATAATTATGGAGATTTTAAAGAAAATATAAAAACTATTTAAAAAGGGATAAATTTGACTGCATTAAATGTCATTTAATGGTAATATAAATGTGTACAGATTCATATATTTTGGTAATATCCCCCAAGCTCACTAATTAAAAAAAAGCATTAAATTTTTGTAATTTAATTGAAGTTTCTATTCTCCCTTCCTTTTAAAGTTTCGAATTTATGTATATTACATATATATATATATATATGTATACAAAGAAGGTGAGGATTGTTATTTATCAATCTAAACTCTATAAATAAAAGTTTTACATATTGTTAATTGTTGTGTTCGATATAATTATTCAGCATTAATCGGACACGTAAGAGAGACACGTGTAATATTCAACTATTAAAATAATCATGCATGATGGACAAGTGTGCTCGCCGCTCGCCGACCAAACAAGTTTGTTCGACCAGCTCTCCACTTGTCAACCAAGCGAACATATTCGCCTATGAAGTAAGTTTTGTTCGCTAGCATTCCATTTACCAACCAAAGTTGCTCAACCAAGCCTACCGAGCAAATAAGCATGTTCGCCACTCAGATCAGGAAAGAAGGAATCAAATGAGCTAAGTCAAGTGATCTGAGGACTCAGACAAATCTGAGGGCTCAGACAAGTCTGAGGCCACTAACAAGTCTGAGGACTCAGACAACCTAAATGCTCAGACTATCCTGAGGGGTCAGTATATTAGCTACTCAGATATCCTGAAGTCTCAGACAAACCTGAGGGGTCAGTATGCTCGATGCTCAGACATCCTGAGGGTTCAGATATCCTGAAGACTCAGACAAACCTGAGGGGTCAGTATGCTTGGTACTCAGACATCCTGAGGGGTCAGTATGTTCGATACTCAGACATCCTGAGGGGTCAGTATGTTCGATACTCAGATATCTTGAAGACCCAAATATCCTGAAGACTCAGACATCCTGAGGGCTCAGTATGATCGAGGAGGAAAGTATTCCAGCATAAAATTGACATGGTTAAAGGGACGAACAAAGCATGCAGCCGAGCAAAAGATTGATTTGGACGACCAAAAGAGTGCCTTTTAGACAAGCAAGAGCTAAGATCAATCTAGAAGACGAAGTTGGAAAGGTGGCAGCATCACAAGAGTTCTTGCATGGCCCGAAGCCTCTAGCTCATGCTTGCCAAACCAGCTCATGCTTGTCGGAGTACTATAAATGGAAGAAAAAACAACAAGAGAAGGGTTACCAAAAAATTCCCAGAGAGGTGAGATATAGAAAAATTCGAGAGTTCATGCACGCAAAAACCCTAGCACTCATATACTAATTCTCCAAATCATCTTCATCTATAATGATTCATCTTCATGAGATGTATCAAATATTGTACGTGTAAAACTCGCAATACTACATCCCTGGCTTGGTATGCCCCCAGAGTAGTCATTTCTTGACGAACTGGGTCAACAAATTCTTCTTATTTACAATTTATTTTACACGTGCATGTTTTGTTTGTGAGTCGTAACCGAATTAGCCACATAATATTCTCCAAATAAAATGACTCGCGACAATTGGCGCTAGAAGGAGGGTACCAAAAAACCAACCCATACACAAACCAGTAGTTAAAGAGGCGAAAAAAGAAATATAATGCCTCAATCTAGGAATACACAAATAGAAAGGTCAGGACAAAGTCGACCTCATGACCGGAAAGAGGCTCAGCGCCAACCTCACAAAGATCAGACAGTGGAGACTATCAATCTTGAGGATATAGCCAATGATCCGGCGGCCACAACAAATGCCATCGCTTTCTTGCTACGAGCCTAAAAAGAGGCCGAAAAAAGAGCCAAGTTAAAAACTCAAGAAGATGAAGATCGACACTCGCATACACCTGATAGCGAGCAAGTTAAAATGAAAACTGTGAAGCGGGCTAACAAAAAAGTTGATGATACGTCTGATGACGAACAGCCTCAAGGGTCCAGACCATCAGCGTTTGGACGTTTGAGGCTCTCCGCCAAAGACCGAATCGGCAATAATAGGCGACAGGATCCAGGGAAGGAACAACCGATAAACAAGCCCGCTCATTCAGATCCCCATGATCACCCGCATGCCGAACAAAAATCGGCTGGAACAAAATTGTCTATCCATCATCGATTGGGTAGTCAAGTATGAACTTGGAAAGGGGAACTGCCCCATCACGAGCATGACCCACTGGGTCCTCATGATGGGAAACAACCCCGATCCAAGTCTGTCAGTTCCACCAAATTTGCGGAAATGCAAAAAGCCATCGAGGGTTTACAGGCCGACCTGGCCGCGACCAAAGGACACCCTCGGGCGAGCACAATACCTTGCTCGCCTCTATCACCGGCGATCATGGCGGCTGAAATACAAGAGAAAGTGGCGAAGACCCGACCACCAATCCCCATGTTTGATGCTGAGTCAGACCCACATGTCCATCTCAGCAAATACTCAGACTTTATGATCGTCATGGGAGCCACAGACGCAACGCAATGCCGATCATTCCCCATGACTTTGGGTGATCGGGCACATAGATGGTTCTCTACTTTGCCCGCCGCGTCTATCACATCTTTCGCTAAATTGGGACAATAGTTCCTGTCCCATTTCTCATCCATGTGTGCTCGTCCAGCGCCAAAACAAAGGTTGGCGCATTTTTCCCAACTAAGAGGTGAGTCTGATCAAGCATACATCGAAAGATTTGATAAATGTTTGTATGATGGGGCCCCAGTTGAAGAGGATGCCAAGATCCTCGCGGTGGTCGGAGGCCTGACCTTGAATACTGACATGTGGAAAGCCATGCATCAAGACTGGCCGAACACATATTCAGAATTCCGAGAGCGAGCAGCCAAGATCATAGCCATGCAGGATTTGCTCGCCCAATCACGATTGGGTCAGGAACCTACAACTAAGAAAGTTTTTGGGAAGAAAGTAATGAATGAAGGGGGGTACAAACCCCCAGGCTCTTTCAAACCATTCGAAGAAAGAGCAGAAGCAAACGCCCTACGAAGTCTTTTGGGCGTTTCAGCAGAAACAATTTTCAACAAAATCAAAGATCGGGATATGTTAGATAGGACTCAAAGAATCATAATGGACAAGCATCGGCTTAATGCTTCCAAATATTGTAACTATCACGAGTACATCGGGCACAATACAGAAGATTGTCGCGATTTACTTCGCCAACTTTGGAAGCTATACGAAGATAATCGTCTTACCCAATTCCTAAAAAAGCCGGCGAACAGAAGCTCCCGAACAGAAAAAACTGAAGACCGAAGGGGTAAGCGTAAAGCCGAACAAACATCTGACAGTGATCCCGAAGAATCACGTAAGAGGTCTGAATTACCCAAAAGAGGGCCTCCTACTGTGGGTAGAGGTCGAGAAAGTCAAGAGATCCACATGATACGTCCTGAATATGGTCCAGTGGGTGGATGTTACCAGGCACCAACATTATCGAACAGACGTAAGAAGATGGAGATGCGTGCCTTGCAAAGCATTCATCAGGTGAAGGTGGCGAGCACATCAGCTAGCACGCCACCCTCTCACCAAATTATGTTTTCAGAAGACGATCTCGACGGTATAATCACTCCCCACAATGACTCCTTAACCATCAGTGCTCGTCTCCTCGGGTTGAAGGTGCACCGCCTCCTGGTTGATACCGGAGCTTATGCGAACATTTTGTTCGTCAACACTCTGCACCAAATGGAAAAGCAAGTTGGGGATTTGAGCAGTTATATTGAACCATGTGATCATACCATTATGGGTTTTGGGGAATCTGTAACCCGACCCTATGGTATGATTAGGTTAGGAGTCGAGTTAGAATCAACTCTAAATCCGGAGATCCGACGAACTAGAATGCTAGATTTTGTAATCGTCGATGCTTCGTCTACTTATAACGAGTTTCTAGGTCGCCTGTTTATTCAGGAATTTAAAGCGGCTTGTTCTACGTATTACTACTGTGTTAAATTTCCAACACAAGATGGAACAGGTAGTGTAAAAGGAGATCAGAAGAAAGCTCGAGATTGTTTGCTATCATGTGCACCAGAAAAGCAAAATATCGTTAACATGATGGAGCAAACATGGGAGATCGGAGATTCAAGCCAATGAGCAAATAAGCTGCCAAAATGTCCTTTGTCGAACACAAGTTTGACGAGCACGGCTCCCCGTGCGAACATAAAACACGCGAACATAGAATCCGGGATGGCAACTCATGTCCCAAATCTCCCAGATCTAATGAATATTGATCAGCTAAACGAGCTATCGGACCTAGAACCTCGCATAGGATTTGAACCTATGGAGGTTGATGACGAACACCGGGGGTCGATCCAAGATCCTCGGTGGAAACAAAAAAGAAAGCGAGCAACACCTGTCAAACAACTAGAGTCTATCAACATCGACTTGAACAGACCTGAGTTAGAAGTGTTAATGGGTTCGGAATTACCTGAACCAATTCGAACAGAAATGATTGCTTATCTTCAAGCAAATTTAGATGTGTTCGCATGGTCGCACGAGGATATGGTTGGCATTGATCCAAAACATGCATGGCACTCCCTCAACCTTGATCCAGCACAAACTCCAGTAATCCAGAAGCGCAGAAAGTTCAGTCCGAAAAAGTATGCGGCAATGAATAGTGAAATCAAAAAGTTGCTCGACAATAAACTGATCCGAGAAGTAAAATGCCCAAGATGTCTTGCGAACCTTGTGCTCGTTCGCAAGTCTAATGGATCTTGGAGACTATGTATTGATTTCACTGATTTAAACAAGGCATGTCCGAAAGATAATTTCCCGATGCCGCATATTGATTATTTGGTCGATAATACAGCAGGCCATGAGCTCATGACCTTCATGGATGCTTTTGCTTATCACCAAATACCCATGCATCCGGATGATCAAAAGAATACGGCGATTGCGGTGAAAAGAATATGTCTTGTTGGCGCAAAGATGCCGATTCGGATTGAAGAATGCCGGAGCAACATATCAACGTTTGGTGAACAAATTGTTCGACGAACACATCGGCCGAACAATTGAGGTATGTATTGATGATATTGTGGTAAAGAGCGAACACAAGGAAGGCCACATCACCCACCTCGCACAAACGTTTGATATACTCGGAGAGTACAAACATGAAGTTAAATCCGAAAAAAATGCGACTTTGGGGTTCACTCGGGGAAAATTCCTCGGACATATGGTCAGTCAATGGGGGATCGAAGCGAACCCATAAAAGATTCAAGCCATGCTCGATATGCTGGCCCCTAGGAGTGTGAAAGAACTCCAAAGGTTAACCGGACGTTTAGCTTCCATAAGCCGGTTTATATCACGAACTGGGGACAAATGCAAACTTTTCTTTGATGCATTAAAGAAAGGGAAATTCGATGGACGAGCATTGCCAAAATGCATTGAATCATTGAAGCGGTACCTTGCGGATACTCGAGACATTTGTCTAAGCTTTGTTCGAGGCCGAACAACTCTATCGTATCTTCTTTGCATCCGAACATGCAATTAGCGTTGTGCTCGTACGAGTAGAAGGGACGACACACTTGCCTGTTTACTATGTAAGCCAAGTGCTCAAAGAAGCCAAGCTCCGGTACCCTCCACTGTAAAAGCTAGCATATGCTCTCGTAATGAGTGTTCAAAAATTGCGACCATACTTTTTCGATCACTCGAGGTAGTCTCGACCACATTCCCATTCGCCTAAGTCCTCCACCGACCGAATCGGCAGCAGATTACTCAAGTGGGCGGTGGAATTAAACGATTTGGCATTACGTTAGCAATGAACAGGAATGAAGGGCCAAGCTATGGTTGATTTCATGGTCAAGTTGACATATCCACAAATGCCCGAAAAAGCTGTCGACCAACCACGACATATGTATGTTGATGGCTCATCAATAAGTTCAAGAGCCAGAGCAGGCGTAGTTCTCATCAGCCCAACTAGACAAACATTCAATGACCCATCGTTTTGATTTCCTTACTACAAATAATGTTTGAATACGAGGCTTTGATCGCTGGGCTTCAGATGGCTATGACAATGGGAATTCAGAGGCTGATGATTTACAGCGATTCTCAGATAATCGTTTATCAAGTAACTGGCGAGTACGAGGCCCAAGGCGAACATATGTCACAATATCAACAACTAGCAAAAGAGTTGCTTGAGCAATTCGAACAAGTTTTCATAGAACAATTACCACGATTGGGTAATTCATTCGCTGATGCTTTGGCACGCCTGGCAACAGCAGAAGGAGTGACGAACACAACTGACATTGTGGTCGTCACAACTTGTTCGCCATCAGTTCCCAGAGTTATGGTCGCCCAAGTAACAAAGTAGCAGAAACTTGGATGACTCAATCTCGAAGTTACTTACAAAAGGGACTTCTCCGAGAATAAGGCCTGTTTACTCGCCTCCAGATTACAATATGCTCGTTATACTATCTTAGACGAGCATTTGTACAAAAGAAGCTTCTCACTTTCACTATTGAAGTGTATTACTCCTGAAGAGGGTCGTGTACTTCTGGAGCAAATCCATAATGGAGTATGCGGAAACCATACGGGTGGGCTCGTCCTGGCGCACAAAATAATCGAATAAGGTTATTCTTGCCACCCTCAAAAAGAGCCACAGATGCTCGCATGGGTGCCACGAAAGTGCAGTACATGCCCCACTTATTCATAGCCCTTTGAAGAATTATTGTGGGTTTATAATTTATGGCCATTTGCTAAATGGGGATCGATTTGATCGGCCCATTTCCCTTCGCACGCGTCGGGAGTAAAATTTGTTGTGATTGCGGGTTGATTACTAAACTAAATGGGCGTCGAAGCCATTGTCAAAATCACCGAACAAAGAATGTGGAACTTTGTTTGAAAAAATATTATTTGTCGTTTTGGGCTTCCCCAATCACTAGTAACGAGATAACGCACAAGCAGGTTCGATAGAAGTGAATTAAAAGCGTAATTGTGCTCATTTGGGGCATAAAAAACATTACTCAACTCAGATTATCCCCAATCAAGCGGACAAGTTGAAGATTAATAAAATTATCAAGCATACCCTCAAGGCTAGACTTGATAATTCCAAGGGGAGGATGGGTCAAGAAGAGTTGCCAAATATTATGGGCATATCGAACAACTTTCGTAACATCAACTGCGGAGACCCCGCTTTGCTTCGGCATTTGGTGCGGAAGTGTTTATACCCGCAGAAATCAAGATTCGAGTCATCGAACAATGACTTTTTGGAGAGCACATCAATGACCAAAGCGCCTATACGAAAAGTGAAGACTGCTAGAAGAAAAGAAGAACGGAGGTCGATTTTGTGAATGCCATGTACAAAAAGAGATCAGAAAATTTCTATAACTCCAAAGTTCGAACACGCAGGTTCAATGTAGGCGAGCTGGTCCTAAGACGAGCAACGGGGGTATCAGGTGGTGTGTTCGGCCGAGCATGGGAAGGTCCATTCAGAGTTACAGAACGTTTGCTAAACGGGGCGTATGATTTGGAAGATCTGAATGGAGTCCCATTGTCCTACTCGTGGAATACGTCAAATTTGAAAAAATATTATCAATAATGACAAGCATAACCGGCCGAACAAAGTTAGCCACACAGCTGAAGCGAGCACAGTCGACCGAACAAAGTCAGCCACACAGCTGAAGCGAGCATAGTTGGCCGAACATAATTGGCAACGTCGCTGAAACGAGCACAAATGGCCGAACATAATCAGCCATTCAGCTAAGACGAGCAGGACAATCCTGAAGGAAGAACACATTGTGTTCGACACATATCTTCTAGAAAGAAATCTTTGGCAAGACTATCGAAAAAGACGTAAGATACGTGGTCGAACGAGTTGACAAGTGGTGGCAACCAAGAAAGGAACGAAGTCAATCCTTGAACAAGAGGCGACAAAGATTTAACAGAGGATCAAAAAGGAGGAGCAAAAGTAAGAGGGCCAAGACTTGGCTTGGGATAGTTCTATAAATAGAGGCATATTGATAATGAAAAAAAGCGAGAGAAAAAATAGATGAAGAAGAAAAAAAGAAAAATACTACGCTTATCGAAGAAAGTTGGTTCAAGATGCCTCCGGACGAAGAATCCAACACTCGATTCACTATCATTTCATTTGAATCGAGCATCTAGCCTAGTACAAGACTTATAATTTATATGACACTCAGACACGGGTTGAAGCTCGTTGCGGACTCAAGATGCTCGGCGAGTCATGGTTGCCCTCCACGTTACTCATCGCTTATGCAATAGTAAGTCACTAGTCCCCTATGCATCCCCAAAATCTCCCGAAAGGGGGATGTCGTGGTGTCCATTTCGAAGCAACATGCGGATCGATGCTCGTGCATCTCTTTGAAGGGGATAGAATGGTGCGGTGAAGATTTTGCTCGCGCTTGCTATAGCGAAAGGCGGTATGTCGCGCCACATGCTCATGTCACCTGCAGATAATCACAACTTGTCCGGGAGGGACAAAAGCTTATCTTCCGCCGCTTGAGCATGTTACTAAAGAAGGCGCACGAGAATGATGTGCCACATGCTTGTCAACATCAATTCTGCGGACAAGGTGAGGCGGTTAAGGTCTACTCAAGACAAGGTTTTAAATCCAAAACCATAGTCTGATGTCGATAGTTGTGTAATAGATAGTCTTCTTCAAATGTCAAATGTAAAGGTTGTAATAGAATACGACGTGTTGCAAAAAAATATTTTTGTTAGCTAAGATTTTCTAGTTGAAGCCTATTTGAGGTCGCGACCTAAAGCCGGACGGCCTTAACAAAGACGAACGAGCCCAAGTTTATGTTCACCGACGATTTAATGAGTTCAGACTCGATTCCCGCAAAGAAAAAGCGAGTAATGGGTACGCAATGTAAAAAGACGACTCATACTTACAGATAACCAGAAGAAATGGGTGATGAGTCTTGCGGGTCTTGACTAAATAAGATGGCCCTAAGACGAAGTGATCGCACCTAAATAAGACGATCGCGAACCAAGAAAGGGGGGTTCATAAAGTTAACCCATTTGGTCGCACCTAAATAAGACGATCAACCGATTGCAACGTCAATACGACAATCAAAAACAAAAGAAGTCAGGAGCAGGCATAGGCAAACCCAATGTTCGAATTCATTCAGAAGAAAAGAGGCATAAACTAGAAAAGCAAAAAGTTTAACATCAAGCAACACAAGTATCAATCAATCATCAAGAACTACATTCATCCTCAACAACAATCGGGTTAGAGGAAAAATTTCAAAATATGGATTCAATCATTGATTTGAATTGTTCGAACAAAAAGAAGAAAGCAAAAAATTATACAAGTTCGTAAGATATTGTTCGAGCAAAAAAATGAAGAAGACAAAAAGTACACAACTTATGTTCTAAGAAAGTAAAAATTACACTAAGGAGCAAATTCATAGTTGGGGGTGGGCGGGAAGAGAAATATCGAACAAATCATGCTCGGCCCCAAAGAGAACGGCTCCTCCAAAGATTGTCAGTCCAAAGATGCTCGCCAGAGGTACACTTTGCTCGATTCTGAGGAGGTCCCTTTGTTCGACCGGCAAGACTGACGGACCCGGACTCGATTCGGAGAGTTTAACCAAAGAACTTCAAAGAATGTTCACATCCGAGCCGTCTTCCTCATCCAAAGATAGGATCATCAACCTCGATCCTTCAGAAGATTTGGAGAAGTCACACAGATCGTTCAAGTCAGACATCGGAAGATTGCGATCTGGTGGATTGTCGATCAGGGACTGCTGGAAACTAGATATGAGTGGGGCAATTTGTTCACCCAAGTGAGTGTATGGCGAACAGACCGGATGGCATCAGCAAAGGCACATATGTAGGAGAAGTTGGACATAGAATCAACATATTCTTCATCATGCGACCTTGAATTTTTTGAGACCCAAACGAGTGTTGGTCTCTTCAGCAATAATGAGTTGTTGGCCGAGCACATTCCTCTCACTTTCCATGGCCTCGACGCCAGCACGGAGTCTACGAAGCTCAACGTTCATCTCCTCTTGAGCTCTCCGTATGCTGACCACCTCCACCTGAGAATGATTTAGCTCCTCCTTTGCCTGGCGAGCATCCTCCTGAGCCTGGCGAGCATTTTCTTGAGCCTGGCGGGCATCCTCCCCGAGCCCGGGCGAGCATCCGCTTGCCGAGGATACTCGTCCTGAGCCAACCTCGGTTCATCTCGAAAATCGTTCATTTCGCCCACCTTTTCTTGAAACTTCTGATCAGAGCCAAGTAGTTGGCATGAAGGTTGGCGGACTCAGCATAAACTTTCTCAAGAACGACCATAGATTGGCCCTGGAGTACCAGGCCAAGTCGCATGTTTTCCAAAGGTGTGGGACCCGTAGTAGACTCTTCCAGCTCAGTAGTTCATGCTCGAACGGGGGTCTCGCATGCCTTTTGAACATGTTCGGGAATGCCCGGAACCTTGCGAACACTTGGCGAGCAATAGTAATTTTTCAAATTGAGCATTAAGGGTGCCAACCTGCTCAACCTACACATATACCCGAGCAAACGAACATGTCAAGGCGAACAAAATCAATCAAAAAGGAAATAAAGCGAACAAAATGTACCTGTTCGCACGAGCCGGATCCCATCCCATGAATGATTTATCCTCAGGGGACCGAAGCTCAGGGTTCAAAGGGGTCCATGACCGGGGTCCAGCAGGAGGTGGAGAAGATGTGCCAACCTCCATTTCAACAATGGAGTGACCCGGACCGACCATGGATTAACCGCGAAAGGGGTCCGGGTTACCCTTAATAGCATAAATTCGGCGTCGAGCTTGTTCAAGGTGGTGTGCTTTGTCTCGAGCTTGTTCGCTCGCCCTTGTTCGCCGCTTTAAGCCCTTGGTCTTTTTGGTGACGGAGCTCGCTCGCCTCGCCCGGCTCGCGAGCGAGTAGTCCTTTTCGGTCAACTCGATTCCCAAGAACCGGACGCAGATCTTTTTGCCTGCCGGGCTTTCGCGCTAGCTTTCTCCCCGATTTGCTCACGGCGAGCCTCCCACCTTTCCACAGATTCGAAGTGAGCTCTGAGGTCTTTTTCTTCGAGCCATCTCGGTATGATGTCTTGGACGTACTCACGGCAACAACAAGAATAGCAACAGGGAAAGCTATAAGCAAAACAAATTCATTATGTAAGAAAGGGCAACAGCGAGCAAAAAAGTACAAAGTTTATGCTAATGTAAGAAGCGATTCTTACCAGCAGGGTTAACAGCTACAAGATGGTGAGGGGGCACGAATAAGACTCCTTTCTTCCTACGTTTCGGGCGGTATTGAGTGGTCTTCACAGATCGTTCCGAAAGTGAGACTCGAGATCAATTTGCCAAATATTTGCTAAAATAGCCGTCGTTGGTCTCTTTGTCCGTCGTGGTTTGGAATCCTCGAAAATAAAAGAGTAAGTTAAAATCGGTTCAAATTGAGGAACAAAAGACACAAAATACTTTATGCGATAAACCCGAAGTCGGTAGAGGGATGTCTAAACGAGCATTTGGCTCGCTTCCAGAAGCTGGGCTCTTCCAATCGCCCCCAACGAACCAAAATTTCTCCTTTCAATCACTGATTTTGTTCGGCACATCCTCAATAATTTTGCACTTGGCATTTGCTTGCATAAATAGTCATCCATGTTCGCCTTTCGGACGGGTCAAATGCACCAATCGAGCAAGTTAAACCGGCCGAGGATAATATCTAGGCTTCATTTTGCGAACAAAGTCGAAGCTCATGATCATATGCCACCCATTCGGGCTTTTAAGCTGCGCGTGATGGTGATATTCCATTCCACGAGCAAACAGGTGATAACCGGATGGAATGGAAATCTAAGGCCGACTTCCATTGTGTCCAAATTCACAGCGACACAACCCTCAGGGGGCTGGTCTGCTCACTCATCAAGACCCGGTGCCCAGAAAAAGACATCTTTGGGGGTTTCGTAATTTCTATACAATTGAGCGAGCATATCATTATCGATTACACTCGCAATCTTGCTAGCTGGATACTCATTTTCAACCCTAGTCCTATGAGGTTGCTCGGGCCAATCAAAACTATAACGAGCATTATACTTGTTATATGTTGGACTATGAGGGACACCAACAGGTATATCAAGTTCAGAATTTTGCTCGCCGCCTATCCCAATGTTCGATTCTGTTACATTCACAGCCATCAAAATTTCCCCCCTCACAATATTATCATCTCTATTTACATCAACATTATCTACAACCCTAGACCTAATTTGAGGTTGGGGCAAAGAATCCTCATCTGAATCATCCGAAAAATCACTACGGACCAAGTCCCTATCTAATTCGTTTAGGGCTTCATCGGAATCGGAGGAAAGAACAACAAATGGCTGCCGAACTTGCTAAAGAAACTCCGAACCCGAGACATTCGTCTCCGGCGCGTTAGTGTCGCTACGGGGGATTCTACCGACAGAGGGGGAAGAGGATCTATGATGGTCCGATTCTAGGGAAACAGAAGAGTTTGAGCAAGAAGCCATAATCGCAATGAGAGAAAGTATGCAATGGTTACCTGAGTAAAAATCCTTCGCCGGAATAATGAAGCCCTCGCCGGAAATTTGTTAAGGCACGAAAGAGATGGAAAGCAGAGGCAAAGAGAAGAAGAAAGGAAAGAAAAAGGATTAGGGCGGCAAAATGAGGTATTTACATATACCAGATTCAATTTTAAAAATCTAATACGGAATACGAAACGACATCAACTAGGGCCCAATCAGATTATAACAGTCGGGCCCCATGATGAATACAAAGCGACCCGGCTGGGGGGTATTGTTGTGTTCGATATAATTATTCAGCATTAATCGGACACGTAAGAGAGACACGTGTAATATTCAACTATTAAAATAATCATGCATGATGGACAAGTGTGCTCGTCGCTCGCCGACCAAACAAGTTTGTTCGACCAGCTCTCCACTTGTCAACCAAGCGAACATATTCGCTTATGAAGTAAGTTTTGTTCGCCAGCATTCCATTTACCAACCAAAGTTGCTCAACCAAGCCTACCGAGCACATAAGCATGTTCGCCACTCAGATCAGGAAAGAAGGAATCAAATGAGCTAAGTCAAGTGATCTGAAGACTCAGACAAAATCGAGGGGCTCGACAAGTCCGAGGTATTTTTAACAAGTCCGGAGGACTCGGGACAACCTAAATGCTCAGACTATAATGAGGGGTCAGTATATTCGCTACTCAGATATCCTGAAGTCTCAGACAAACCTGAGTGGTCAGTATGCTCGATGCTCAGACATCCTGAGGGTTCAGATATCCTGAAGACTCAGACAAACCTGAGGGGTCAAGATGTTTTGTGATTTTCGAGACATCCCGAGGGGTCAAGATGTTCGATACTCGATATCTTGAAGACCCAAATATCCCGAAGACTCAGACATCCCGAGGGCTCAAGATGCTCGAGAGGAGGACAAAGATCCCAAAGATAAAATTGACATGGTTAAAGGGGCGAACAAGGCATGCAGCCGAGCAAAAGCTTGATTTGGACGACCAAAAGAGTGCCTTTTAGACAAGCAAGAGCTAAGATCAATCTAGAAGATTTGTTGGAAAGGTGGCAAAGATCACAAGAGTTCTTGATGGCCCAAGCCTCCGGCTCATGCTTGCCAAACCAAATTTCATGCTTATTCGGAGTACTATAAATGGAAGAAAAAACAACAAGAGAAGGGTTACCAAAAAATTCCCAGAGAGGTGCGATATAGAAAAATTCGAGAGTTCATGCACGCAAAAACCCTAGCACTCTTATACTAATTCTCCAAATCATCTTCATCCATAATGATTCATCTTCATGAGATGTATCAAATATTGTACGTGTAAAACTCGCAATACTACATCCCTGGCTTGGTATGCCCCCAGAGTAGTCATTTCTTGACGAACTAGGTCAACAAATTCTTCTTATTTACAGTTTATTTTACACGTACATGTTTTGTTTGTGAGTTATAACCGAATTAGCCACATAATATTCTCCAAATAAAACGACTCGCGACATTAATTTCATTACAATTTATATATAACTTTAATGATGTGCTTAATTCAAGTATTACTAATTTTTGTTATTAGTATGTGTCAAGATTGATTGTGATGTGTGCTCTTCAATTTAATATATGAGTATCATGATCTCATCTTTATAAAATATGTAATTAATCAAATATGATATATGACTAATTATTTATCATATTGTACAATTATATGAATGATATCATCTCATAATTAAAGTAGTCAAATAATTTAGTCGAATTGTACACAAAGTGTCAATGTTTAGTTTTTTGGAATACTTAACGACAATATTTATATACGCGCCAAAATTAGAAATTTTCCCCAACAAAAAAGCTAAATTAACGACAATATTTAAATACTCCATTAGTTATACACTATTTAATTGTAATAAAAGTATTTAATACAAACCGTATGTAATGTGCATGAAAGTTACTACATAGTTTTTTTAACACGGAAGTCATTAAATAATATCATATTTTATTAATTTATTGTTATATATTTTTAGTATCATTAAAAATCAATTTCATAGCATGAAATGACAGAAATTTGTTCATTCTAAAATTTGCCCTAATTAATATAGTCGTACAAGATGTTGTTTACAGAAAACTCAATTTGAAAAAAAAAAAAAGTTCATCGACTTAATAGTTCAAGGATTTATAAAGAATTTTTATTTTATTGATGAGTTCAATGATAAGTTGAAGGAATATATCTATGGCATTGGCGGTAAATTTGATGAACAATTTTTCTATTCATCTAGTTTTGTGAAATTTCTTTTACTCAATTTACTAGCACATGTCCCAATACATTTTCAAAAGTAAAAAAAGAAAAATCTTTCCAACATGTATAATGTTTTCTATATTTTCACACGATATATTTTTATCTTTCAAACCCGAGTTATTTTCATGCTACACAAGCATTGCTCAGCTATATACTTTAACATGAGAATCGATCATATACATTAACGGATTGTATTATATAATACATTAATTGTGTGATATAATATATTAATGTATAAACATAAAAAAAAAATTCATACTCAATTATAGTCATCCTAAACCATGCCCAACTCAAGTTAACCCCACTCCCTCTCTCTCTCCTTACACAAGTAACAATACAAATTCGGACTTGGATCCCCACCAGCAAATGGAGGGTCCAGTTAAATATGAACCCTCCATTTTATACATACACACACATATCCGTGCGGGTGTGTGCGAATTGGAGGGTCCAGATTCAATTGGACCCTCCAGTTACTGGAGAGGATCCGCCTCCATACAAACTCCTTGAAATAATTCCGTCTTATCTAAAAGTTCAAATTTATAGAAAGATACGAAATTAATTTGTTTATTTAATTTCTCTCAACACTCTTCCTCACTCGTGGGCCGAATCATTATCTCTGTCCTCTGGGGAATAAACTCAACGAGTGGACAATTTTAAATGGGTGAAAATTGAACCTAAGATCTGGGCCAAGCCAGATGCTCAGATACCATAAAATAATTTCGTCTCATCTAAAAGTACGAACTTATATAGAGGTGTAAAATTAATTCGTTTATTTAATTTCCCTCGACACTCCTACTTGTTAGTAAATGGGATTTCCCGTTGTCACATCAATTTCGAATACACACTTTTATTTTAGTTATATTATAAAAATTAGTTATAAAGATATATGATAAATGAAAATTTAATTTAGAAAATAGATTATGTGAGGATTTTATAGGTAACATATTATACTAAGCTATATAATAGTTTAATGAATATTTATAATACAAAAGTTTCACGAGGAACGAGATCTAGATTCACGCAGGAGGAAGAATGTAATTTATGTTCGCTATCGAGGGGAGACATTTCCTCATTTTAAGATTTATCTTCGATCTCGTTATCCACACCCTCCATCCTTTGATAGCTCACATTTGGAGGGTGCTCTGAAACCCTTTTTTTTACAAGAATTAATTTTTTTCGAAGGAATAACATTTGAATTAATATTTTTTTTAAATAAGACATATCATTAAAATAAATGAGAAGACGCATTATATAATAACACTTGAATTAATATTTTTTAAAATACGATACATCACCAAAATAAATAATGAGAAGACAATATATCCATAAAAATGTCCTCCAAACTAGAAGATATGGTCCTAGGAATGTGGGGCCACATGATTTCCTACACTGCAGCTTTTTGAACAACCGTTTGTTTGTGCACCGGTGAACGCTTGCACAGTTGTGCCATGCTAATGCAAAAACGAAACGACGACGTACCAAACCTCAAAAAACACATCTCGTTGATTCTACTTTTTTTTTTGCTGCCTTCGCTTATAAAAAAAAGGAACAGCTCACAGCTGGACTCAACGTATAACAAATCCAAAAAATGACACATCACCGCCAAACATAATCTATGCTATGAATTTAAATTTTATTAATTTTAATATATTTTTTAAATCTATTAAATTTGATCTGTATTGTACTCTAGATAGATTTAAATATTCATAAATTTAAAAATAAAATTAACATGATGAATTAGGTTTATATTAGTTTTTATCGGTGTATCGTATACTTATAGATCATTTTAAAATCGTTGATTTTTTTCTTTTTTATCGGGCAAATGATAAATCAAACTCATAATCTCACGGAATAAGTAATGATGCTCTAATCAGTTTAACTTTTCCACCAGTCTAATTAATCTTTGAGTTAAAAAATTAATATCCAACTCTTATCATATTGGTTTCGACTTCTGTACTTGTAACAAAATGAGATTTAACACTTTTCTTATCATTTTATTATCCTCTCTATAAGAAAATAAAAAATTAGCTATGAAAATTTTTCAACAAAAAATAGTAATATTCTTGAAGAGTATATCGTCTGTGCACTAGATGCACCGCGTATTTTGTGATGTATTTTTTAAAAAATCAATTTATTGTATTGAAAATTGTGATTTGTTACACTGAACGTGCAATTTATATTCGTAAAATAATTGCACGTTTCAGTGTAACAAATCGCAAATTTCAGTACAACAATTTGCAAGTTTCTAAAATATATTATGTAATACACGGTGCACTTGTTGCATGTAAGACCTAACCATTTTTAAATAATAAAAAATGTCTACGAATTTTTAAAATTCTAGTATACAAATAAATTACCTACGAAGCACATTATTTATACATTTTAAATTTCTGTAATTTGTTATACTCCTACTAAACTTATATGGTTAAGACGATTGACAAGAGAAGTCTTTCCAATCAAGATATGAATCCTAATGGAGGATGGAGTGTGGCTTGATGGGAAGCACCGGTGATAATGAAATTGAAAAAGCAAGAGATTGCGATGGAGACCGTGGTCTTGCAGAATTGCTTTGGACTTGACCTATTTCAAATTAGACAAAAACTTGTTTCAAATTAGATAAAAAGTTGTATAGACCCAATTTATGCTATGAACATTGTTTTTAATTCATGATACTTGACTATACCCAAGGTATAATACGGGTCAAATTTAATAATTTAGAAAAATGTGTTGGAAATGAGTGAAATGAGTTAAATAATCCAAGCTCATAGTATAAACATGGTTCATGGGAGATCAACTCTTCAAATTATTGGATGAGTTGATAAATTTATTAAAAGTGAGTTACACTGTCTTATTTTAATACTCTTTTCGCCCCGTAATTACTTACATGATTTTTTTTATTGGGACGTCCTGACATTACTTGCACATTTCAAAAATGAAAAAACCTTCATAAATTCGATCATTACAATATTCACAAATTCATACAAAGTAGCAGGTTGCACAGACTGCTGCACATTCAAAAATTTCACATTAATAGCAAACTTTTCTAGTATTGTTTGGTGACATTTTTGATTGCTCATTTTTTCAATTTGCTTGGTGTTGTAAGATAATATATCCCTTCGAGGTGCTTGGTAAAATTGTACTCCCTCGTCCCGTAATAACTTACACCATATGGTGGGCGTACAAAATAAAAAAGTGTAATAATGAGTAGGATTTTGAGAGGTAATTTTGTAAACTTTTATATACAAAGTAAATAAATGAGTTAAATTGTGTGTATATATGGATCAAAGTTTACTAAGGATTTTCTATTTTTAAAATGTGCAAGTTATTATGGGAACCTTTCATTTTCAGAGTATGCAAATTATTATGGGATGCTCGAATAAAAAAGAAATGCAATTTATTATGGGATAGAGGAGTAAGAAATAGTATGAGAAAGAAAAGCATAATGAAAATGAATTATATGTATACCTCACCCATTTGAAAGGTGTGGTGTATTTTTAGTTTTTTGGAATTAAAATTGTAGTAGTGTAAATTTAAACCCATGTTATGACTTCAATTTTTATATCTCACTCTCAAATCCTTCCAACCAAACACCTTCTTAATTTCATGTTGCTACGTAGTTTTATAAAATGTTTCATTGAATATTTAATTGTCTATTTTATTGTATATGTATATAATTCATATGAAACGCATGTATATACATAATTTTTAGAGGGACACTTGTATTAGTAGGTCTCACGGTGAAATGAAGTATAATTTGAGCATTGATGCTTTAATATTTTGGGAGGGGTGAATATTATTATTATTATTATTATTATTATTATATATATATATACATACATATCTAATAACAAAATTTTGGATCAAAATATTGGGCCAAAAAATTGTTATAATTTTGTAATAAAAATTTAAATATCTTAACAAATTTAATATAGCTTTAATGGTATAACAAATATTTTTTATCTTCTTTGTATGCAGGAGGTACAAGATTCAATTCTCATATCTACCACACATATATATTAATTATTGTTTTGAATATTATCTAAATTATTAATATTATTTTTGAATTTTGAAACTAAATTTATTTATACATATATAATAACAAAATATAATACAAAAAATAAAAAATTCTACAAAAAAATTATTACAAAATTTTAAACTAGATCTATTTATACATATATAATAACAAATTATTATATTAAAAAAATTAACAAAAAAATTATTACAAATTTATCATGAAATTTTAAAAGTGGCACATTACTGATTAATAATATAAAATATTATATTTTGTAGTTGATATGAATATATTTAAAAAAAACAGTTACTCCTTCTATTTTTTTTTTAGATTGCTCACTGAATTTTGACACGAGTTTTAATGAGAAAAATCTTTATTAATATCTGAAGGTAATAAAATAGCTTTTAAATAAGAGTATTTTGTCAATTTTAGTGAATAAGATAAAAAATAAGTTACTTTTATATGTAATTATTAGTGACATGTGATGTAATTTAGTGTTGTTTATAAGGGGTGACATGAAATGTATAGTTACTTTATTGCTATTTTGAGTATGTGATAAAAGATGAACTTTTTGGATTTCGAGCAATTTAAAAAAGACCAGGAGTATTATATATATGAAAATGTATAATTTGTAGACTTATTTGTATGATTATATTACATGATATTGGATTTAAATTAATTAGTCAAATTACCATAAATTAGTTGCATGAGCTATTGACATTAGACTTAAATTATTAGTTGAATAATTTATAATTAAATTATTAGTTGACGTTATTTGTTGAATTGTAAAATAACATTAGGTTGGTTGTAATAAAACTCGATTTGTTTACTTATTTGTATGATTCTTTTACATGATATAATATTTAAATTGATTAGTCCAATCACAGACGGATCCAGAAAACTTTAAAGACGGTGGCACAAAATAAATAATATAAAAAATAGATTTCCTATGAACCCGGGTTCACGTGAATTCTATTTTTTTTAGTGTCACGATTATGCATATACACTATCACTATCTTAAAAAATATTTTATTTTTTAAATAGTAATAGTGCATATACATAACATATCTATAAATTTTATTTAGGTTAAATATTTGCATTATTAACTCATTATAACACTGTTAAAAACTCATTTAAGTCATTATATACATATAATATAAGTATTACTCCAAATACTTATAATATATAACATATACTTAAAAAAAGATTATGGTGGTATGTGATCCCAACATAGGACACGTAGGCCCGTCATTGAATCTGATTACTATGAATTACTTGCATGTACATTTGACATTAGACATTGGATTAATGTAAATCAATATTGGGTTGATTATCATGAAGCTCGGTACCCACATTTTTAAGAGAAAATACTAATCGAGACTAACTTTGGATAAAGAGTGTTGATTTCGGGAATGACACTGATTTTATCAGATAGTAGACTCTCTTTAACATCTTAGGAAGATAATTTTGACTAATGATATTTTATGGCGTGACCATTAATAAGAATTATAGACAATTATTAAAAACTTTGGACTTTCTTATGGAGGTCAATTTCAATCATGAGTAGTTATATGTTATCATGTTCAGAGTAACTAGAGGGAACAACTTGAATATTTTGGCATGCAATGGGAATTGGAAAGAAGATGATAGATAACAATCAATGTTGTTTAGAAAGAAATAATTCAAAATTGTAAGAAACAAAATATACATTTAAAGTTACATTATTTAACAATGTAAATTTTTTAAGCAGTTGGAGTGCCACCCATTTCCCATGCCGGATTGCAAAAGCAAATTATATTCATAAATCGTGCGTTGCATCGAAATAAAAAAAATTATTATTATTATAAGATCTTTTTTATAATTTATTTAACACAAAAATTAATACATTTCATATCATGTTCATATTATACTCGCAAACTGTGCAACACACGGATGATATACTAGTATCTTCTAATGCATCAACAATATCATTTTTTGTTGTCTCCATCCAATTCCACACATTTTCTGTGATTTTTGTGGGATTTGGATCCTCTACATTTCGTTTCCGTAAATTTCTTGTAAATTTCGGAGAGAGAAAAACACGTAATAAATTAGAGTTTTTCGCACTTTTGGTCCCATGGGGCACACCATATTTTCAAACGAGTCCCAAGTCTGGCAGAACTAGTCCCATTTTTAGTCCCATAAGTTATGAAATATAATTAACACAAAATTAATCAATTAACTTACCTGGGCCCACTTGCACATATGGTCTCATAGGTTCCAAAAACCAAAAATTCTTCCCTCAATTTATTTTTGCGCCAATTTTCAGCCAATCACATTTTTTGGCGCCACTATACTTTCTCTTTTAATCCCATTGAATTCAAATTTGACAAAAATTGGTTGGAAAATCAAGTTTTTCCCACAATTTTTTTCAAAACCTAGTTTTTCACATCTGTTATATATGTTGGGGAATTAGTTGAACAGATCTATTCGGGGTGAATATTTAAATACAAATTTAATTCTTATAATTATTACTAGCATGAATTAATCCTATATTAATTCAAATAATAATTTAACAACATATCATGCATATAATTAATTCACGTAAATCCTACGCATGCGGAATTCTACGAGTTTACGTGAACGTACCTCTTGGGATGACAGTGATCTGGCTGATTAGACTAAC
This sequence comes from Stenogyne calaminthoides, assembly GCA_037126765.1. Classification (NCBI taxonomy): domain Eukaryota; kingdom Viridiplantae; phylum Streptophyta; class Magnoliopsida; order Lamiales; family Lamiaceae; genus Stenogyne; species Stenogyne calaminthoides. The sequence continues at coordinate 21,103,838 of JBBCBC010000003.1, forward strand.
CAAAAGAACTTCCCAAGTATTCCCTTAGTCCTTGTTCGACTATCCGGTGGTAGGACACTTGTGAACAATTAACAAAAGGAAAAAATAAATTATGTTGCACCACCTTTGTGGATTTACTAATTTTTCCAGCACATGGAATTGTACTTGAGAATGAAAGAGTCATCCCCTATTTATAGAGCATAGGTGGTCGAAAATTGTGGCAAAAAATAATGTGGGGAAATCTTTTCTTGATCTCCAAGAAATCTTGAATATATCTTCTATATTCTTTTTCCCATAATTATAATATTCCACAAAATCCCAACTACTCTATTGTTATGGATAATTTCGAAAATAATGGGCAAGATTCCAAGATTTGGATCTTCTTGAATTTATGAGATATTCTTGTATTTCAAGAAATACATATCTTCCATAATATCTTTTCAAGAAAATCAAGAAAATCTTTCTTGCCCTTTATCTTTCAAAATTTTCGAAAATTCTCTTATAGATAACCAAGTGGGAGATTTCTTGAATTTAATGAGATAATCTTGTATTCCAAGAATACATATCTTCATTCCATAACAAAATTCAAAGAAAATCTTTCTCCCCATTTATCCATAATTTTCGAAATAAATGAGGAAAAATAAGCAACAATATTTATTTTATTTTAAACACCTTTTTCAGTTATTGGACTATATGTTGGGCTACTCAGGGGGCCTTTAGAAGAATTAAGATTGGACCTTCAAATGGATCTTGAATTATCAATATTGAGCCACAATATTATTCAAGCCCATAAATATTAATTAATCCCACTACATAATTAATATTGCACTATCCATCCTAACCCATATTACAGTCAATATGGCTCCCGGTTATTATTTCCCGTGTTTAAGATTATCTAGCCAATTAATTAATTCAAGCCACTGAAATAGCTTTCCGTTAATTAATATCTTTTGTCCTTGGTCAAGGAACGGTTCACCATTATTATCCATATCGGAAACTAATTCCACTTGCAAGATTTGGTATGATAAAGCTTATGAACCTCCCAAGGGGGCAAATCGAACAAGCGTACTTGCACACGATTCTCCGTATTAAATCTTAGCAATCACATGTGACCAATAATATTGCCCAAGATAAAAAGTATTGAATCTCGTTGATTCTCTACCCATGATAAGTCAAAGCAATAGTTACCAATCCCACGTGATCCTATTTAAGGAACGAAGATTAAGAAATAACGAACCACTGAGGTCTAATTCTTCCTTGTTCAGTTCTGAAGAATTTATCCTCCTGTGGGTCCTATTCAGTACATCAGTCATGCACTAGTGTAATCTCTTGGTCAAGGCAAGCCAATCTGAACCTTACACTTCAACCTTTCACGATGGATTGTTCATTTCCATCTAGGTCGTGAATGGCGTACTTTTAGTTACAAGGGACTGTTAATTTAATCTTCTGTGATCTGGTATCACTAAATTAACTACAATGTAACACATACGATTTATTGAACAGTTATGCAGTAAATATATGTAACATTCGATGATATTTAAAGCATCAGTGATAAACAATTTATTTCAGTAAATAAGTCCGAAATTCAGTTTTTGATTATACAAAGTAAAAGCATACTTTCCAGTATAATCCCAACAATCTCCCACTTATACTCAAAGTCTGCTTTTAAGTATACTACAACATGTCTCGTGTAGTCCGTGACATCTAATGTCACCTACAATAACCTAATAATTTCTCCCACTTATACTCAAAGTAGATTGGCAACGGTCTTGACACCCATTCCTTCCACATGTCTCTTGAATGTATTCAGAGGCAGACCCTTTGTGAATAGATCTGCTAGGTTGTCCTCAGACGCTATCTTTGCCATATCTATATCTCCTCTCTTAACGATATCTCGTATAAGATGGTATTTCCTTTCAATGTGTTTGTTGGCTTTGTGGGCTCTTGGTTCCCTTGAATTTGCAACTGCTCCGACATTGTCACAATAAACAGTGATTCTGCTGGGCAAATTCGGAACCACATCCAAGTCCACTAGGAAGTTCTTGAGCCAAACCGCTTCTTTCGCTGCCTCGCAAGCAGCTACATATTCGGCTTCCATGGTAGAATCTGCGACGCATTTCTGCTTAACGCTTCTCCATGTCACGGCTTCTCCCCCCATGCAAAACACACTACCGGAGGTAGATTTTCTGGAGTCTATGTTTGATTGGAAATCCGAGTCCGTGTAGCCGATGGGGATTGGACTATCTGACTGATAAACTAACATTCTATCCCGAGTTCTTTTCAGATACTTCATAATGTTTTTAACTGCCGTCCGATGATCTTTCCCTGGGTTACTTTGATATCTTGCCACCATGCCAACGACAAAGCAGATATCCGGTCTCGTACACAGCATTGCATACATAAGGCTTCCGACAGCCGAAGCATAAGGAATGTCTTTCATGTCATCTATCTCATTTTGCGTCTTAGGGCACATTTTCTTGGATAGATGGATTCCATGTCTTAAAGGTACGAAGCCTTTCTTGGAATCTTGCATGCTGAATCATTTCAAGACAATGTCTATGTATGAAGCTTGTGATAAGCCTATCATCATTTTCTTGCGATCTCGAGTGATCTTGATCCCAAGGATGTCTCCGGATTCCCCTAAGTCCTTCATATCAAACTGTTTTGAAAGCCATGCCCTTAAGTCTAATAACACCTTCACATCGTTCCCGATGATCAGAATGCCGTCTACGTATAGTACTAAGAATACCAATGCAGTTCCGACATGCTTTTTGTACACACAACTTTCGAACTCGTTTTGATCGAACCCATAAGACTTTATAACATGATCAAAACATTGGTTCCAAGCTCTGGATGCCTGTTTGAGTCTGTAAATGGACTTCATGAGCTTACAAACTAGGTGTTCTTGACCTTTTTCAATGAAGCCTTGGGGTTGTTGCATATAGATCTCTTCATCAAGACTTCCGTTAAGAAAAGCTATCTTGACATCCATTTGCCAGATTTCAAAGTCAAGATGCGCAACAATCGATAAGAGAATACGGATGGACTTAAGCATGGCTACGGGCGAAAAAGTTTCCTCATAATCGATCCTCGCTCGAGTATAACCTTTCGCCACTAGTCTTGCTTTGAAGGTTTCCACCTTCCCGTCCCGGTCCTCTTTTTCTCTTGTACACCCACTTGCAACCAATGGGTTTGACCCCATTAAGTGGTTCGACTAGCTCCACACTTTGTTATGAAACATAGAACCCATTTCGGCTTTTCATTCTTTGTTTTGCCAAGAATCTGATCCTTGTCTTGGATTGCCTCATCATATGTCCATGGGTTCCGATTCGTCTTGTCCAGGAATCAAGTCCGAGGACTCTCCTATTCCCATGAATCTCTCGGGTTTGTTTTACAACCCTCCCACTGACGAGGTTCCGATTGTGTAAGTGTGTCGTTTGGTATATCATCTGCATACAGGTTGGCGTTGAGGTTTGCCCCTTAGCTCATTTAAGGTAATCTCACTTCGGGTCTTCTTTTCGTTCATATAGTCTTCTTCCAAAAATCTAAAGTGGGTGCTTATGACCACCTTTTGATCTTCGGGACCATAGAACATACACCCTTTTGTTCCCGGGGTATCCTACAAACAACCTTAATTTCGATCGAGGATCCAATTTTCCAAATTTTCCTTCCTTGTCCAACACGTGGGCGGACACTCCCAAATTCTCATGTGTCTCATACTAGGCTTGCGCCTGGGTCCACAATTCTTTGGGAGTTTTGGGAACCGATTTGGATGGCACCAAGTTCGAGAATGTAAGTTGTTGTTTCAAGGCATGACCTTAACGACTTGGGAAGATCCGCAGATAACTCATCATAGATCTAACCATTTCCAAAAGAGCTATGTTTCTTCGCTCTGCAACCCCGCTTTTTTGTTGAGGGGTTCCGGTGCGATGTCTTTGGGATGCAATCCCTTCATCGAGATAAGTAGTTCAAAAACTCATATTTGAGGTATTCGCCTCCCACGATCGGATCGTAGAGACTTGATACGCTTTTTTCCTATGATTCTCTCGCTTGAGCCTTAAATTCTTTGAATTTCTCAAAGGTCTCAGATTTATGCTTCATAAGGAAAATATAACCGTACCTTGAGTAATCATCAATAAAAGTGACAAAATACTCATAACCTCCTCTTCCTTTGGTTGACATTGGACCACATACATCTGTGTGAACGATCTCTAACACTTCTTTGGCTCTATTCCCCTTGGCTCCAAATGCCCTCTTGGTCATTTTACCCTCCAAACATGATTCGTAGGTTGGAATTGGTTCAACTTGGAGAAGCTCCAGTGAACCGTCTTTCACCAACCTTTGGACCCTCTTTGGATTTATATGACCTAATCTTAGATGCCAAAGAAGTGTCTCGTTCACGTCTGATGAACGTTTTCTTTTCTCGGAAACAGTTGATGTGTTATAGGATGCATTTCGTGAGTGGTGTGCACAGTTAATTGTATAGAGATTATTCGACAACGTTCCATGATAGATAAATTTATCAAAAAGAGAAATGGTAACAACTTTATTAAAAGTAACCGAATATCCATCATAAAAAAGTTTAGAAACTGAAATCAAATTCTTTCTAAAATCCGGAACGTAAAGAACATCTCTTAAAATTAAAACTTTGTCTTCAAAAGATAGGTGCACTTCTCCCATCGCTTCAAACCGCCACTCTCAGAAGATCGCCCGATTGTGATGAGGATCTCACTCCCCACTAAGTTGTCGGGTCCGTTTGAACCCCCGTAAAGTGAAACAAACATGATCAATTGGATCTCAGATCCACCACCCATAAATGGGAGGCATACGCCGCTAAACAAGTTTCAACAACTAGTGCGTGAGAATTACCTTTCTTTCCATTCCTTTTGGTGCAGAACAGTCGACCTCCAATGTCATTTTTCACCGCTTAGGTTGAAGCACTTCCTTAGTAGCTTGGCTTGTTCACACCTCCACCCTTCTTCACCTTCTTTTGCTTATTGCAATACTTGAAGTTCACTTGCTTGTGGCCTTTGTCCCTTTTCTTGTTCTTACCACCCCTTGACCTAGAAGAAGAAGAGGGTCCATTTGCCACCAAGGCTTAGCTCTTTTTGCCCCAATATCGCCTCCGCCCGAGACTAAAGCTTTTGCAATGATCGACGCATTGAGAACTTCGATTATTCATCCGGTAGTTCGGCTGAACTATTCAAAACTTTTCATCGAGAGTGGAGCACCTAAATTGATTTGGGTCTCGATATCGTGATTCGGCGCCAAGTACCTCAAGTTTATTAAGGTGAGCCATCATCCGGAGAACGTGCTCCCTCACGGGGCGTTCCTCCACCATTTTAATTGAGAGCAAGTCCCTCATGGTGATCCGGACGAGGCCACCGGTTCGATGTTGAAACATCGCTTTAAGACTAGTCATGATGTCCGCGGCCGGTCTCAACGCTCGGGTGTTGGTGTTGCAACACATCTGACATAGAAGCCAAGATGGTACACTTTGCCATTTCGTTGGAACGCTCCCATTCAACATACTCTTTCTTAACTGTTTTAGTGGACTCATCTTTTGGCTTTTCTGGTTTAGGTGTGGTGAGAACCCAGTTATGGCTTTGTGCAGTGAGGACAATAGTAAGTTTACGATTCCAATCAACAAAATTTTCTCCAATTAGCAAATTGTCTTTAAGTATATTGAACAATGGATTAAAAGGTTGCGACATGATGAACTGAAATAAACAATAATATGCATAAGCACATATATATCACAAGGTTCGATCACATGCATCATATTAAAATCTAAAAAAAAATATGAACATGTATCAACCAACATCTCAAAACAGTTTAAATAAGCCACGTGGGGTGGGTCATTATTTAAACACATTTAAGCAGGTTACAAACAAGAACAGTTACAAACCTTTAATATCCAGATTAATAGTTGGCTCCTGACTTGACCAATATAAAAATCGACAGGACTTCGGGAAGTATATGCATATCAATTTTATACCTAAGTAATAACCATGATTAAATAAAGGATTATTATTTCGTATTGAACGAGCCTCGTGGGGAGGGTCATCGTCGCCACTAATAATAACCCACAATCATCCATTTGGAATTCATTCATGTGAAAGCTATCTTTTGACCGTCCCGTGGGGGGAATTTCTCCAAAAGAATTCACAAATAAATAAATCATAGAGGTCAAAATTAATTCAATTTTATTATCCGAAATAAAATTGTCAATTAATTATTTAAACATACTTAGTAATTTTTGAAGGTGAGATTTTTCATTGGGCAACTCTCATGCAAACACATTTAAACAAATTAAATAAAGCATAACATAGCACAATAATAAATCATATTGGGCACAAATTATCCAATTGTCATGGTTTGATTTTTCTTGGCTTGATCTTGAAGAAACACCGTCTTGAATTTCTCCCACTCGATCGTCTCGAAAAATACTCCGCCTCGAACGCCACGCTAAGTAGTTTCCTTCGCCGGGATGCACGCCAAGATCCGACCCAGCCACTTGGCAAGTTCACTTTCTCGACGGGTTTCGGCGGCGCCGCCGCGCCAGCGCGGCAAGACGCCGACAGGTTCCGGCAGCTCAGGCGAGGGCAAGCGATCACAGAATCGCGATCAAGCCATTCGCCATGGCTACCCCCGCCCCGAACCTGGCCGATCCCCACGTCTCCTCACCACAGCCTATGAGCTCAAGATCCGGCCTCCGTCCGTCTGGCCCGCTCACAAGACGGTCACAGACGCGCCGCAGCCGCCGTGTTTGCCTATCCTCGCCTTTCGGCCCTAGGCTCGCCCGACGCCGTGTGTGCTCACAGAAGTCGCAAGATCCAGCGTGCCTCCTGTACGTTTAAGCGGACGACGCTCTCACGCCCGCCTCGATTTTATCCTTTAATTCTTTCGTCTCGTCCTCGTTTTTGATCCCGGTTATAATTTATTTACAAAAAATAAATAAACCTAGATCTAGACTAGTCTATTACATTGATCAAATCAAACAAATCCTAATCTACTCGTGGATTTTCTCACGAGGCAAAACGAATCCGAACGAATCGAATTAAAAACCACAATTTATATGCATGCATAAATAAATACATTAAATTCCATGACAATTGGATACCTGCAAAACAGATCTAGCAATTCTACTATCCAATTTCAACTTTAATGTCAGCGAATTAAATTACAATTTAAAAATTCAGAGTCTCAAACCGTGGTAATCGATACCGATTGTTGGGGAATTAGTTTACAGATCTATTCGGGGTGAATATTTAAATACAAATTTAATTTTATAATTATTACTAGCATGAATTAATCATATATTAATTCAAATAATAATTTAACAACATATCATGCATATAATTAATTCACGTAAATCCTACGCATGCGGAATTCTATGAGTTTACGTGAACGTACCTCTTGGGATGACAGTGATCTGGCTGATTAGACTAACCAAAAGAACTTCCCAAGTATTCCCTTAGTCCTTGTTCGACTATCCGGTGGTAGGACACTTGTGAACAATTAACAAAAGGAAAAAATAAATTATGTTTCACCACCTTTGTGGATTTACTAATTTTTCCAGCACATGGAATTGTACTTGGGAATGAAAGAGTCATCCCCTATTTATAGAGCATAGGTGGTCGAAAAATTGGCAAAAAAATAATGTGGGAAAATCTTTTCTTGATCTCCAAGAAATCTTGAATATATCTCCTATATTCTTTTTCCCATAATTATAATATTCCACAAAATCCCACCTACTCTATTGTTATGGATAATTTCGAAAATAATGGGCAAGATTCCAAGATTTGGATCTTCTTGAATTTATGAGATATTCTTGTATTTCAAGAAATACATATCTTCCATAATATCTTTTCAAGAAAATCAAGAAAATCTTTCTTGCCCTTTATCTTTCAAAATTTTTGAAAATTCTCTTATAGATAACCAAGTGGGAGATTTCTTGAATTTAATGAGATAATCTTGTATTCCAAGAATACATATCTTCATTCCATAACAAAATTCAAAGAAAATATTTCTCCCTTTTATCCATAATTTCAAATAAATGAGGAAAAATAAGCAACAATATTTATTTTATTTTAAACACCTTTTTTTTTTATTTGGACTATATGTTGGGCTACTCAGGGGGCCTTTAGGAGAATTAAAATTGGATCTTCCAATGGATCTTGAATTATCAATATTGAGCCACAATATTATTCAAGCCCATAAATATTAATTAATCTCACTACATAATTAATATCAGACTATCCATCTTAACTCATATTAAATCAATATGGCTCCGGGTTATTATTTCCGTGTTTAAGATTATCTAGCCCATTAATTAATTCAAGCCACCAAATAGCTTTCCGTTAATTAATATCTTTTGTCTTTGGTCAAGGAACGGGTTCAACATTATTATCCATCTAGGAAACTAATTCCACTTGCAAGATTTGGTATGATAACGCTTTTATGAACCTCAAAGGGGAAAAATCGAACAAAAATTTTTGCGCACGATTCTCCGTATTAAATCTTAGCAATCACATGTGACCAATAATATTACCCAAGATAAAAAGTATTGAATCTCGTTGATTCTCTACCCATGATAAGTCAAAGCAATAGTTACCAATCCCGTGATCCTATTTAAGGAACGAAGATTAAGAAATAACGAACCATCGAGGTCTAATTCTTCCTTGTTCGATTCAAGAATTTATCCTCCCCAGAGGTCCTATTCAAGGCATCGGTCATGCACTAGTGTAATTCTAGGTCAAGACAAGTCAATCCGAGCCTTACACTTCAACCTTTCACGATGGATTGTTCATTTCCATCTAGGTCGTGGAATGGCGTATTTTTTTAGTTACAAGGGACATTAATTTAATCTTTCGTGATCCGGTATCACTAAATTAACTACAATGTAACACGACGATTTATTGAACAGTTATGCAGTAAATATATGTAACATTCGATGATATTTAAAGCATCAGTGATAAACAATTTATTTCAGTAAATAAGTCTGAAATTCAGTTTTTGATTATACAAAGTAAAAACATACTTTCCAGTATAATCCCAACAATATATACATCACCTTTATAGCCAGTCCTCTTGACCCTCAACTAATGAATTGCATCATCCTTCCACCTAGATGTTAAATGGGTTGGCCCTAACCCATTAAGGCAAGCCCTATAGGGCCACGGGCCTCTAATAGTTAAGACCTAAACCTAACCCTAGTGGGTTACGAGCTAAACGGGCCACCTAATGGGCTTCAATTTTTTTAAAAAAGAATCAATATTAAATACTAAACAGAAAATGAAGCATGAAATATTTATTTAACAAATTAAATACATTGAATATTTTGGAGAAAGTGAGACACCAGGAGCAATGGCCATTCCCAACGACCATCTTTATATTTGGAAAGCCTAGAAGTGAAATCTGCGTGATGGAGAACCGAGAACGACAGAATGCCTGGAGCGGCGATAATTAATTCTTAACCTAAATTAGAACTGAAAGTATGGTTCTATTTAAATTTATATATATATATATATATATATATATATATATATATTATATTAACTTATTAATACAAGGCGGGCTGGCCCCGGTTAACTTGTGGGCTAGCCTGTTTAGCCCGCGGGTTAATCGGTCCGGGCCAAAAAAGCCTAGTTTTAAACAGTCCCATTATTACTCGACCCTAATCCTGCATATAACAGGGTTAAACGGGCTGACCCATTTAACCTGGCCCGGATTAACAACTCTACTTCCACCCCTATAATACACCTTCTTACCTATATAACCTAACTGTTCACACAGTTTATCTAGATAATCAATTGTGCATTTAAAACATTCCACAAAGTCAAACAAACTCATTGTGCCTCCATTATACTCAAATCGAATCCTAAAACCTAATACACAATTAAAATCGAAAGCCCAGAGGAATTTTATCACTAAAATGGAATACCCAACACAAATTCCCCAAAAAAGATTGAATAAAATTCAAAAAATTGGGACAAAGATACTTACCATAATCTACAACACCATATTTAACAAGATTCTTCCTCCGCAACATTGAGCGTGTACTAAAATGTGATGGAATTTGCTAGACAATGCCTCCTCCTCGACAGATATTCTGGGTTTGGAGCGATTTTAGGGTTCTCGCGATTTTTTCTCTTTTTTTCTCTCAGAAACGTGTAGTGTGTGTGAGTTAGTGTGTGTAAATCAGATTTTTATATTTAGTTTAAGTTGTGGAGATTAATTAATTTGTTAAGACAGATTAATGTTTAACACATATTAATTTTGAGACCAAATGTGTAAATTTGGTAAATTGTGGGACTACATTTGCAAATTAAAATTTTTGTGGGACTGATTCTGCCAGTTGTGAGACTAGATTGAAAACATGGCGTGATCCATGGGACCAAAAGTGCAAAACACTCTTAATTAATTTGTTAAGACATATTAATATTTAACACAAATTAATTATATGTTAAACAATGTTTATTAGGCGGCTTCCCATCACGCGCCGTGAGATTTTGGGACCGAAATTACAAATTTTATAAATTTTAGGACCAAATTTGCAAGTTACAAATTGTTTGGGACTAGTTCTGTCATAGGTGGTACTCGTTTGAAAACATGATGTGTCCCATGGGACCAAAAGTGTAAAAAATTCTGATAAACTAATATAAAAAAATATAAAGTTTAGGACTCCTGCATTGTGTCTTTCTCTCTCCGAAATTTACAAAAAATTTACACAAAGAAATGGAGAGGATCCAAATTCATTTTTGTGAATTATATCATATCATCTCTTTAGGACACACTTCAAATTATACATATTGTTAATATTAGGTAAAAGTGAAAAGATTTTACTATGAGACAATCCATAAATTAGTACAAATTAATACTAATTCATTTTAAAATGTGAAAACGTCATTCTCACACTATGCTCCATCTTAGTGTGAGATGATCTCACACAAGACCTACTCATTTTAATATTATTATAAAACAAATCAATAGATGTACAATTTTTCCAACATAGAACTCAACTTTTTATCGCTAGCTTTAATATTTGTAAAATTATCTTTTCGTTTGTATTACTCCATCCATCTCATAAAAATAGTGATAAGCATGTGCATTTCATGTGACACTTTAAAATTACTTTTTTCTAGTTTTTGTTACATGACAGTTCACTTGTGTAGGTCGCCCGAAGATAAAAGTAAAAAAAAAATTCAATTTTAAAGTGTCACGTAAGGTGCACAAACTTATTCCGATAAAATTTTAAAAAATTTCGATAAAAAAGACTAAAATTGACACATTCAAAACAAAAATTGAAAAAAAAAGTACAGAACTAAAAATGATACTCCCTCCGTCCACCAAAATTGTGCTCATTTCGTTTTAACATGTTGTACGGAAAGGTAAATTAAGTACGTTTATGGACACAATTTTTGTTATCTTTATCGTCCAATAATCACTTAATTACTCAAGTTATCATTATACATTACTCACAATCAATTATATTATTCATAAATTGACTTAATTTACCTTTCCGTACAACATGTCAAAACAAAATGAACACAATTTTGATAGACGGATGGAGTATTTAGATTGAGGATGAAATTTGCAAAGTTGAAAAGTAATCCGAATGGGGGAAAGTCCATCAGACCATCGCTCATCCCGATCTCCTGACCTAAAACAAATATGGACGTGGTCTTGGAGCTGAAAGAGTTATTGGAGGAACTCAAATCATCTGTCTGTAGCTAATACTCAGTAAAGTAAAAGAAGAGACCACATATATCCTTATTCCTCCACAGAATGGAAGACAAAACCAACAGTCATGTTAATTTATAATTAGTCTTCTAAGGCCCCGTTTGGTAGCCTAGATTTGGGCCCAATCTTGGGTTAATCATGGGTTAAAATAGTGTTTGGTTGGTATGTGATAAAAACATGGAGACCCAAGACTAATGTCAGGCCCGTTCTTATTTACTGTTTCTCTTTGGCTTGTGTATCTCACCAAAATTGGTAAGATTAAAAAACTTGCCGAAACAGTGACCACGATTTACAATGAGTTTACCCATATACCCTGATTTATATATAGGCAAAACATACTCCACTTCTCATTTTTCTTTCATTTCAGTCTCGCCAAAACCTGTGTGGAGGAATCCGATCGCCGCCGCCCTCCGCCTTCTCCTCGCCGTCGTTAGTCGTCGCTCTACTTGTACTCGTCCTTCAGAATTTTCGACCAGTCAGGCGAGTTCATCGATAACGTTGTGGCGCCGCCAATCAGTCCGTTCGTCGACGCCGTCGGCAACTTCCTCGAGATCCGAGCACTCGCCATGTGGATCTCCGGCGACAAGAAACGGGGCCCCAAGAACAGTGATAATCAGATGCAGTATCCTATGAAACAAGAAACAGGGGCGGATGTTGCGACCCGACCCGACCCAGGTTTTAAAACGGGTATGAGGGTGTGGTGAATGGAAGTGGGGGTTCTGTTGTGGGATCTTATTATGAGGGAATGGAGAATCAATTGAGTAATGAAAATGGAGGCAGGAATGGATCCAATCTTATTAGGCAGAACAGCTCTCCTGCTGGATTTTTCAATGGTATTTTTCTTGATTTTGTTATGAATTTTTTTTTTTGCTTGATTAAGTTTTTTTTAGGTGAGATTTGGTGGTTCTTTTGTGTTGATTTACCTTGATACAGTCGCCGATGAAATGCCCCTGGTTAGGGATTTTGAATACAGTCAATCCAGAGTGAAGAAATGCTCAATTATTAGATCTATACAAAGGTGTAATTTTTTGTGATATTGGAGGGTAAATGAGTCATTTCGTAGTAGCCCAAAAAAATAATTTGATGGTGTACCAAACACCCACAATACAATCTCAATAGACCCAAATCATGGCCTTATATCTAATCGGCCCAATCTGTTGGATAAACCAACATGCCTACCAAATGGGGCCTAAGGTTGTGCTTTGTTTAATGGATTACATAGGTTAGATTAAATAGTGGGCTTGGGGATATAAGCCAGAGTTGATTGTTGGGCCCGGGTCTATTTGCCTTAATTAACCCACACTGATGGGAATATTGATCTATGCCTTGAGGGTCAGATGGTTTATCATTAGAAAATCTGTCCAATTGTGTTCATGCGAAATGTCAAAAATGTCCTTCACTATTTAATTAATATTACGAAATTGCCATTAATTTTTACTGTTTTCTAGCCCAACCACCATTGATAGTAAGTAAGGGTATGTTTGTTTTGAGATTTAGGTGTGCGGGAGAAGTCATGACTTCGAAATCCTATGGATTTGAAAATCCTGATGAATAGTAACAATATGTGTTTGTTTTGAGATTTTGGTAGGGTGAGATTTTTGCTTTATGTCAAATCAATATATAATAGTGATTGATATTGTATTATTATATTGTATTGAGTGAAAGAAAAGTAGGAGAGGGAATAAGTGAGTGGAAGAAAAGTGATGATATGATTGTATAGAATTTTGTAAAAGTAGGTGTATAGGTATATTTTATAGGAGTGATTTTGAAAACTGGATTTTGAAATCCCCAACTAGTATGTGACTTGGATTGTAAAGTCCTAAGTCCATCCGGGTGAGTCCCAAAACAAACATACCCTAAGATTTGGCCATCAATCAACATTCGAACATGATATATTTGATAAACAAAACCACAACCCTAATTAATAATCATAAATTTAAAATCAGAAACGGATTCTACCATCAGTTATTTGGCACAATGTCAAAGGAATGAAGCAGTAACTAAAACCAGTAATGCATAAATTTTAAAACCAGTAACATGGGTTGAGAGACAATTAGTCAACAAAATTGAAGATTGCATCACTTGAATTTCAAAAATCAACAACAAAAATAAACCAAGCAACAGGATTTATGGAGACCCATAATACCTAAAAAATCGAACTAGAAAGACCCCGTATAACAATTCATATGCAAGGAAACAATTAAATTGAAAGCTACATAATTCGAAATACATAAATTAAATTTAGCAAAACCCTCACTCAATTCAATTACATACCGCGTTCGTTTTAGACTGAATGTTGTTTGCGAGACAAACGAATCTATTCAGTTCTTGCACTGGAGAAGGCAATGGAGCTATACGAGTAGCTGCCTATGAAATCATGATTGTGGAAGAGGGGAGAATCTAATGGTGTGGTAACACGTATCAAGCTGCCATCGTGGAACATGGGAGAAGTCGGAGGGGCAACGAGTATGCAGTGGCCATCGTCGGAGGGGTGAACGCCGTCGTGGAAGAGGGGATTTTTTGGTGTCGTCGAAGATAAAGTGACGAGTGAGAATCCTAGGCGTACAATGTAACCCTAAAACATGTGAGAAAAAATTAATTTAAAATATGAGAAGGGTATTTTTGGTAAACCATTGGAAAATTACATGAATCGTATAATCCAAACAATTTATTACACCCATACATGACTAATTATCTCATTTACAATCCTACAAACCATTCAACATATAATGTAATATAAAAACATAAATGAATAGTGCAATCCCACATAATCCAATTATAACATATCAAACCTAACCATGAATCCAAACAAGCCCTAAGGATATGATATTCTGTGTCTAGAGAGGAAACTACTACCGTGAATTGTAAATTTGTAACCCATATTCCTTTGAATGATAATTTCCCTTTTCTTATCACAAAAAAACATGGACGTGGTAAGTAAGTCAGTCCCTCTAGCTTAGGGTTTTGTCTCTCCTCTGTGAGCTGTCTTGTTCCTTTTCGTCTTAGGAATCTGGAGTGACTGTGTCCACCATTGTTGTTACCTTGTGTAATCTTGATCCCCCACTCCTTTTTCCCCTGTTTTTATTTTGTTTTGTCGCCCCTCTTGTCGCCTATTTCAAACCCCTTTGTCTTGTCCCCTTTTTCTTTTTTCTCCTTGGTCTTCACTTTTCTTCTTGGTCTTTTGCGTGAGTGCGGCCCAGGTGTCTTTTGGGGCCTTTGCCCCTTGCTTCCTAGGTGGGGCTCTGTGGTATCTCTGTTTGGTCGGTGTGTGGCGTGTGTGTTTTTTCGTCTTGTGTTATCTGTGTCTGTGGGTCTTTGTCTCGATTTTGTGGTGCATTTAGGCTAGATGGCGGTAGATCTGAGTGGGGAACAAATAGATCTGGGAGAGGATGTAGTCTTGAAATTAGATCTAGAGGGGGAGGATAGCTTGGATACTCCGACCCTATGCCTCATCGGGAAGGTGCTAATGAACAAATCGTTCAATGCCTTTGGTTTTTTGGAAACTATGAAACGAGCTATGAATCCGCCTAGAGGCTTCACAGCGAAGGAAATCAGGAAGAACTTATTTTCTTTCCAGTTCAATGCGGCGGCCGATCTGAAGGGGGTCCTTGCGCGCGAACCCTTGCTGTTCGATAAGAATGTGGTCCTTTTGAAGGAACTTGGAAGCGGAGAACAACCGTCCTCAATCACCCTTGACGAAACAGCCTTCTGGGTTCGTATTTACGACCTCCCAAAGGGGGAGAGGAAAGAGAAAGCAGTCCAGCAGATTTGTGGGAGGCTGGGGAAAATAGTGGAGATTGATAAAGGATCCATGGAAGGCTTTGCTCGAAGCATCTGGTTCAAAGCAAAAATCGACACTCGAAAACCACTCTGCAAAGGCATAAATCTGGAAATTGGTAAGGATAAATTGTGGATTGAATTTAAATATGAATGCTTACCCTCGTTTTGCTATTTTTGTGGGATGTTGGGGCATATGAAAAGAGAATGCGATTTGAGTGAGGGGATGGCGGAATTGGCAACTCTCCCTGATGACCATCTCCCGTTTGGGGAGGGATTACAAGCCTCACCAATGAAACAGTCGGCTTCGGTGACGGTAATCGAGCATGGAAAATACAAAGAGGGGGATACAAACTTGAGGCGTAAACTCTTTGAAAAGTGCAAACAAAGTGTTAAGGAAGGAAGAAACGAATCCAACAAAGGGAAGGGGGAAAACGAGCCGGAAGTGGAGAAAGACAATATTGAGCTGGAGGTGGTGCGATCGAACCTTGAGAAAATAGCAGTGAATGGCGCCATTGGCTCTGCATGGGATAAGGAGAAAGGCAAAGAGTGTTTGAACGTACAGGGGGTAAAACCAAAAACCATGACTCTCACCCACACCACAGCAAACACCAACAAACTCCAAACCCATAACCCACCTTATATAGAACAAATTCCAACTACCCCCAATACTAACATCATAAATGCAACCAACCACACACACAGCCAACACCCACACCCCAGTCAGATATCATCATATACCCCACCACCTTATGTCGAATCAATACCCCCCAACATATCCACCCAACTTAGCCCTCAGACCCCGAACTTAGCCACCCCCCAAACCATAACCAGCAGCCCCAAACCCCAAAACAACACCATCCAAACCCTTATACCCACAGTTGAGTTACGTAAGTTATGCCAAACTAATTCTACCCCACACACTCGAAAAAAATTCCGCAGAAAACTCCCAACCCAAAAAGCCCTACCAACACAGTACAACCCTAAAACCAACCTAGCAATCAAACCTGGGACCACATCATCAGAGAAACATGGAGAAGGGAGTAAAAGAAAGGAAACAACGGAGGAAAGTGACCAAGGGGAGTGGAAAAAGACTCGTATGGAGATTCACGGGGAACAGGCTGACATCAGCTCCCCAACGGCGGAGGTTGCGAGGCAACCCCGCCAGGCATTATGATCACCATAAGCTGGAACTGTCGCGGGCTTGGGAACCAAGCGACAGTTCGAGCTCTCAAAAAGCTCCTCCATGAAAAAGACCCGGGTATTGTCTTTCTTATGGAAACCAAGCTCACAAATACTCAAATGATACACCTTAACAGTAGAGCCCTTCACTTTGAGGGCTGCCTTCCTGTGGGAAGTGAGGGAGCCGGAAACGCTAGGAGGGATGGCCTCTGCCTTCTATGGAGGAATCATCTCGACCTATCCTTGAGTAGCTACTCAAAAAATCACATTTCGGTAAACATCCCTTTTGATAGGGGCAGAAGTAATTGGCACTTCACGGGGATCTATGGCTGGTCGGACCGGGCTCACCGCGACAACACCTTCCTCCTCCTACAAAGGGTGGCCCCCCCTCTCCTACTCCATGGATTTACATCGGCGACTTTAATGAAATCCTCTGGAGCTAGGAAAAGGGCGAGGGAAACAACGGATTCACCCAACACATGGCACAATTCCGGGCTACCATGGTTGATCTTGAACTTCAGGACTTGGGCTTCTCTGGTCACAAGTTCACATGGACGAACGGGTGAACCAGGAGCGACAATATTCAAGTGCGCCTTGATCGGGCAATTGCAAACCATGGTTGGAGGAACCTCTTTCCAGCAACTCGAGTCCTTCATCTTATTCGGCTTAGGTATGATCACTCACCAATTCTGGTTGAGTGCAATGATCGACACACTTATCCACAGCCCAATCGAGCGAAAAGAAAGCTTTTTAGATTTGAAAAAATGTGGTTGGAGAATGATAAGTGCAAGGACATTGTTGAACAAGGATGGAACCAACACAACCGGACCCTCACTTTCACCGAGAGGATAAAAATATGTGGTAACAGGCTGAAACAATGGGACCGAGCCACTTTTGGAAAAATGGGGAAAAACATCAAACGGTTGAAAACTCAGATTGATGCTCTACAGAAGAGTGAGCAGTCTGCTGATGTGGTGCAAAAGATTGGTGAGAAACAAGGGGAGCTAGATGGGCTCCTTAAAAATGAGGAGATCTTTTGGTTTCAAAGATCTCGGACGCTTTGGCTCAAAGAGGGTGATCGTAACACTACTTTCTTCCATAAGAAAGCATCACAACGGAGGAGGAGGAACTCTATCCTCAAGCTCAGGGATAAAGATGGTACTTGGGTTTCGGGCGAGGCTGAAGTGGGGAGGTGATGAGGGAGTTCTTTGTGGAGTTGTTCTCTTCGGTGAGTACTAGCGATATGCAACATATTATTGAGTCTATTGAACCTTGTGTCACAGGTGATATGAATGAAACTCTCACTCAACCATACACGGCCACGGAGGTCAAACAGGCTCTCAAACAGATGCACCTGGCAAAGGCCCCTGGGCCCGATGGTATGCCTCCTCTCTTTTTTCAGTATTTCTGGTCTTTTGCTCATTTGTCGCTCATTGATACTTGTTTGGATGTTCTTAATAATGGGGTTGATCCTTCCTTGCTTAACCATACTCATATTGTCTTGATCCCTAAAGTGAAATCTCCTGAAAATCCAAAAGACTTTCGGCCCATTAGTTTGTGTAATGTGGTTGTTCGGGTCATCACTAAAACCATAGCAAACCGGTTAAAGGGTACCCTTCACTCCATAATCTCCCCAAACCAGAGCGCCTTTATTCCTAACAGACTCATCATTGACAATGCTATGGTAGCCTTCGAAATCTTCCACTCTATGAAAAAAAAAAAAAAAAGGAAAATGTGGTCTTGTGGCTTTGAAACTTGATATGAGTAAAGCTTATGATATGGTGGAATGGATTTTCCTTAGGGCTATGTGTGAGAAACTTGGCTTTACCCAGCAATGGATTGACTTGATTATGCGTTGTGTAACCACTGTGTCTTACTCCCCTCCCCGATCAACGGGCCCATTTGAATGCGAACGCTTTCCTAGTTGGGGCCTTCGTCAGGGGGATCCCCTGTCACCTTATTTGTTCCTTATTTGTGCAGAGGGCTTCTTTTCTCTTATCAAACAGGCCGAGCTTCGAGGGGAAATTACAGGAATCAAAGTGGCACGTGGGGCCCCCCAGTGTCACACTTGTTCTTTGCGGATGATAGCATCCTCTTTTTCCGGGCTACAAGTGGGGAAGTTGACAAACTTCGTGAGATAATCGCTATACGCTTATCGCCAAAGGATAAACTTGGAGAAATCAAATCACCACATGTTGGCAACGCATGTCGAGGAGAAAAAAGCGGCGATTTGGGGCCAACAACTCGAGCGCAACCTGGCACAAGACACGAATACACTGGGCTCCACACGATCATTGGTAGGAGCAAGAAGGCGGTTTTCCAAAACCAAGCATGAACAGTCAAAATACCGCTTAAAAAGATGGAAAGAGAAGTCTCTCACAAAGGCGGGACGGGAAATACTTCTTAAGACGGTGGTCCAAGCAATTCCAAACTATGCTATGAGTTGCTTCTTGTTCCCGGTCTCTCTTTGTGAGGAAATTGAAAAAATGGTGGCCCATTTCTTTTGGGGGGCAACGGTGGATGATAGGAAAACCCATTGGCTCAGTTGGTAGAAGATCTCCCACCCGAAGAAGAATGGTGGGCTCGGTTTTCGTGAAATGTACTTTTTCAACCTTGCTATGGTTGCGAAACAATATTGTCGACTCTTGCATAATGAAGACCCGCTTGCTGCTCGTATTCTCAAGGCAAGGTACTATCCTAGAGGCAATATTGAGTCGACAACCATAGGATACCAACCGAGCTACCTATGGAGGAGCATCTTCAAGGCCCGCGATCTTATTCAAGCGGGAACAGCGTGGAGGGTAGGAAATGGAACCTCTATCCATTGTTTTAGTGGTCGGTGGATTGGGGAAGGGGTGCGGTATTCCCCAGAATTCAAGGCTGAGTTGGGTGGCGAGCGCGGGCTCCTGATGACTGATCTGATCGCGGAGGATGGGATTTCATGGAACCGCAGCAGAGTTCAACACAGATTCACGGAGGAGGACGCAAAAAACATTCTTAAGATCCCTCTTAGCTCCCGGAGACCAGCGGATAAGATAATCTGGAATCATTCTAAAATTGGGAAATTCACGGTTCGGTAGGCATACCACCTTGCCACCAATTTGTTCTCGAAATGTGGCATAAATCTGTCTTCTACCAGTGCGCAACACTCCTTTTGGAAGTAACTTTGGCACTGCAAAATCCCACCCAAGATCAACCATTTTTTGTGGAGGGCGTGCAACGATGCCCTCCCCACTCGATCGGCTCTAGTTTGCCGGGGTCTGAATGTTGACCCAATTTGTCCGTCGTGTGGGATGGCCACTGAGACAATCTCTAACATCCTACTCCATTGCCCAGTCGCGATCATCTCGTGGGGTCAGAGCCCCCTTCGCATTGCCCCCCAAGCATCCAATATGCTCCACTTCAAAACCTTCTTTTGGGATCTGTTGAGCTATCTTCCTAGCTATGGAGTTATGGTTTTCACAATTTTTGTGTGGAATATTTGGAAGTCTCAGAATGCACTTGTTCATGAAAGTAGGAGACCGGACCCCGCCCTGATTTGTGCTTGGTCGATGAACATGGTTCAAGACATTATGGAGAACATCAGCCTAAGAAAGATTACTCGGACAGACCACACTGAAATGGTATGCTGGCTTACACCGCCTCCGGGCCGTCTCAAACTCAACACGGATGCAGGTGTCTTCTCGGACGAAACGGTGGGCTTGGGCTTTGTGATATGAAATGCAGCTGGGGAGGTTCAATTTGCAGGGGCCAAAAGATGCAGGGCAGCCACTCAAAACAGCACACTTATTGAAGCATTGGCACTCAAATTCGGCATCCAAAAGAGCTTATAATCGGGCTTACGGGACCTCATTTTGGAGTTCGACTCTAAGAATCTCATCCAATCTCTCAGTGGGAATTATGACCCGGACGTGCAAACGAAGCTTATTGTGGACGACATCAAGGATTTTGTGCACGATCTGGGCGAGATTACTTATTCTTTTGTAAAGAGAAACACAAACCATGTGGCACATTTTCTTTCTCATTTTTGCCCGTTTGAGGGCACTGTTTTTTTGTGGACGGGTGAAGTCCCGGAGGACTGTAAGTTCCTCGTTGTCAACGATGTAAGGCGCGAGCCTATCATTTAAAGTGAATATAACTTTCTTTCTGTCAAAACAAAAAAACAAGGACGTGGTCTAATTTTTAACTTTTTTAAATTTTAATCTTATTAATAATTTTTTGAGTGAAAAACTTATTGGTCCATTTTGGTACCTATTATAACTATTAGGTCCAAAGTATTTCAACTAGTACTAATAGGTCCAAATTGAGTTGTATAATGACTTTGTTACCCTTCATTTAGTCATCATTGATTATTATAACAGCCTGCTGCAACTTTACTGTTCGAAATTGACAGGTTATCTCTTCCAAACAGTTACTCCTCCTGCAACACTCCACCTTCACTCTTCCTAATACTCCCCCACCTGATGCGTTATTTCTCAAAACAACAATAAAACCACCACAAAAATACACAAACCCAGAAAAAATAGAGAGAGAAAACTAAAATTACGAACCAGAAGAAATTAGGGAGAGAGCAATAGGAGTGAAAGAGGAAATATTCATCTTTGATTCACGACGACGATTTTCGCCATTTATGCATGCACATATTCATAAATACATGAACATATGCACGATTACATGAACATATGCACGATTCTATGAATCTATGCATAAATTCGTGAACAAATTGAAAATCAATAGTTCCAGATTTTCATCCATCTTCATCAATATTAACGCAACAAACACATCAAAAACCCTTCATTCCTATCTTCTTCCACCTCTACACAAAAAAATTTACAAAATAAATTCGTTTATTGATGGAGAAAGAAAAGCAGAAACACAAATAAATTCTCATTGTCACCGGATAAGAAAAACCAGAAAAAAGTATATTCAAACATTCTATTCACAAATGAGATCCAACAATGAGATTCAACCAAAATAAATTAATTTACAAATAAAACATAGAAAAAAATATATAAATCTGGAAAGTAGATCCACCGTCGTTGACTTCTTCACTGGAGATTCGAATTGGTGGCGGCGGCGCGCTTGTGGTGGTAGTGGCAGCTTCATCGGCCGTCTGGTTCACGGCTTAAGCTGGAAAACAGATCCAGCGTCTGGTTCACGGCCCTATGTGGTGGTGGTGGCGGCGGCTTCATCGCTTCAGCGGCGCAGAGATCTACAGTAGCCACCGTCGTCGTCTGTGGTCTGCAAGTTGCGAGAGGGTGAGATTGGGAGTGGTGGAGGTGGCGTGCAGGTTGTGGTTGAGGGAGGTTGGGAGGGATGGTGGAGAAACCGAGATAAATGATTTGGGGGATTAGGAGATTGTGAATGAGAGAGAGAACCGGGAGTGGGTGGGGGGTATTATCAGGTTTTCATCCTCCTTTCAGAAACCACGTTTTGTCGCACTACCCTTCCACCAACATAACCACCATTGTCGTAGGCCACACTCTGTTCTGCGACGAAAACGAACGCCACAAATTGGGGAAATTAATTTTGCCGTCGATTAAAAACATCCACTACTCTCTCACCCGTTGGGGATTGCAGAACGACATCAAAGTCGCCCCTGCTTTTTCCCCCAAATGTTTGGATTCAATTTCTGAAAATTTCACTAAACCCTTGGTTACGGTTTTGCACCAGATCGGCTCGCCTATTGTGTTATCTGATGAGAAATTGAAATTCCACTCCAAATCAATCGAGAATTTCGGATTTAAATCCACGATTATGATCCTTAATTCCGAAAAAACTCTGATCCCAGTAAGTATCTGCTAATACCTTTAGTAAAACAACTGATACTGTTTTGAAATTTGGGGTAATGTTGATATTATGTTGCAAATTTGGGATGATCTTCGATTCATACAATTGTGTATTCATTATGAGTGAAGAGAACTAGTAATATTAACCAGGTAATACCTTTTGGTAAAACAACTAGTACTATGGTGCACCTAGTGCATACTAAACTTTGTCATCCATTGCAACTTTAGTATCTTGTGTGGATGTTTTTGTGTCTTTTAAGTGAAATTGAATTCCATTTTTTGCAGGTTATGGGCATTGCAGATTTATTATTTCCTAGTAAGATTGGATGGCAATGTGGTCGTGTTTCTGAGAATTTGGAGTTGGGAGCTTTTGATGATGGCATTTGGAGGAGTTGAGCTGCTATTAGTTTAGTTTGATCATACAAGTTGGGATTGTGTGAGCTTTTGAGATTGAAATGTACCTAAACACTTTGTCCTCAGACCTGTATTTAACCTGCATTTCTGTTAGCTTTTATACTTGTTGCATCTGCATTTCGCTCGATAGGGATGTTTTTTTGAGACACTATGTATGATTACTTGAAAAAAAAATAGGGCGGGGTGACGAGGGTGGATATGAGAATGAAAGAGGAATAATTATAAATTATTTTCATTAATAGTGGTTGATAATTTTTTAATCAAATAGTAATAATACAATCACCATTCATATTTCCAGTTCATATCAAACGGTTCCTTGGTATCAAATAAAACATCATTTGAATGATATAAAGTAACAAGACTACGGGACAAAAATAAATTGACACGAATATGATGAATTATATTTGTTTAAAGTAATGCTGTCAATAGAAATATCGAGAAAAGAATACGGTGGAAAGAAAAAAATTGGAGTATTAAATAAAAATAAATCTTTTTGAAATCTTTTGATTTTCCATCTGACAATGGAATATAATAATATTCAAAGTTGTTTTGGATTGACATTACATACTTGAATCTTTTTAAGTGTGTTGTACTCTAGAATATTTACTTTTTTAACCTTATCAAGTCAAGAATATTACGTAGTTCCGATGTTAACCATATAAAAAGCGATCTCTACAAACACAAGTTCAAGCAAAGAGTTGAAGTTACTGTGTTGTTCAAAAAGCAATGTTCTTCTGTCTTTTGTAGAGCAAATAACTGAAGTTTCATCCTTTTTCAAACGTTCTAATAAAGTGAACATTGTGATACAAAGAAAGGGGACATTTTAAAAGGAAACTGAACGCAAATGAGATGATTAACAATCCATGATTGTACAATAACTGGGCAGGATAAATGAATGTACTCTTTTCATGATTGTTTTTCACTGCTCGCATTATCTAATGCTCCATCTTGACTGGTTTCTGTGTCCTGTAATACTAAGTTGGTACTGTTTGTTTTCTGCAGAAAAAGAAATAACAAATCTAATTAAATTTGTGACTTGTATGCCAACTACAGAGTTATACCGAGATGATTTCCAACGCAATACACAATGCAAAACTTCTTCAGGATGTAATGAAAACTCCGGTACCAAAATTGAGCATATTGATGAAATAAGACCACCATTTGGAAGAAGGAGCAAGAGGACATACCTTCTCAACTAAACCTTGAGCTTCCATAAACTCATAATACTTGCGCATCAGCATTTCTTCTTCTACCTATGATTTCAAAACAAATTGGAACCTTAAATTTTAACTTAAAACTGATAGCTTCATGATTATACTATATAGGCAGAAAAGAATAGAAAGAATGTCATCCAAATCCCTGCTGAGTTTGTAATGAACTTGAACTAAAGAATTTCAATCTCATGCATCGAAATACCAATGGAAATGAAGATCACCAAACAAGATATTATTACTAAGGAGAACCGAAATTTAAATAAAACCTGGAGTTTGTGCAATTCATGAGACATTGACCTGTATGCATCCATCAGAAGCTCGCCCTGCTTCTCCAAATGCCTGACAACCATAATCGAAAAACACAAGAATTGTACACACAACATAAATATGCATAGGCATAGGGCTAAATATACAATGGCTTATACAGGGAAAGAAGATTTACTTGAGCACATCGCCTGGATGATTAGGGTCCATTACTGGAAACAGCAGAGTTATTAAATTTAGCTTCTAGAAAATGATGATAATACCAATTGTATCAGAATTCGTGATAAAAGAAAACAACACCAAATTATTAGATTGCCAAAACAGAAATACATTATACATAAAAAAAAAAAAGAAAGCTAAGGTAAGACATTTTCAAAATCGTATTCCAGATATTAACAGCAGTAGTGTAGGGGTGTGCAAGACCTAATTAAAAACTAAATTCTAAATCCAAACCCGAAAAATAGCTAAAATCTCAATTAAACCAAACCGAAAAGTTTTATGAATGCCAAACACACTTCATTTTCAACAATATTAAAAAGATAAACAAACTCGTATGAGACGGTCTCATACATGAGAAGGGTATAACCTAGCACAAATCAACATCCACCCCTCCCAAAATGCTAAGGAGCCAATGCCCAAATTATGCTCCGTCTCACCATGAGACCTTCTCAAGCAAGTGTGTCTCTATTAAATAATCATAAGCATTATTAATCTTTGGAAATTGTTAACATAGCTTCTTATCAGATTCATAAGAATCGCATAAGCTAAACACAGTGGATCAGTAGCTTCTTATCTACAGGTTATAACCATCACATATCTTTGTGCATCATAAGCCACATAATGTGCAGGTCATAAGCATCACAAAAGCTAAAGGTATGTTAGGAGGGAGACGCTTAATGCAAGATCCGCTTCTTTCTTTGTGCATATATCTTTTCTTTGTGCTAGTTGCCACAATATATGACTTGCCAATTTTGTATCTCGACTTGTTGAAGCCCATTAACAAAACCCTTTTAAATTCTTAAAACAAAAATAGCAAGAACATTAACTAAAATTCTTAACCTATATCGCAGAAAAACAGCCACAAATGGGATAAACAGGGGATGCAATCGTCAACAACTTCGTCATCTTTTTCAAGAAAAAAACTTCACCAAGAATTGAATTTATAGCACAACCACGAAAATGAATTTGAAAAAAAAAATGTTACATAAAAAAAATTCAAATTATTTTTATTGGAATGTTGCAAATTCAAATTTATGATCGCACAAATACCTGAGACCTGAGAAGGGAGAGACTGTTGACGACAGACGAGTAATGACGGTGAACCGGTGGGAACTCCGGCGTGAAGGGCAAGAATGCCAGGTGGGCTTGGTGGCGTGAGAAAGATAGCGGGTGGGGGTGGGGGTTAGAGCTTAGGGTTAGTCTTTGGTCTTTGGATTCCTGATTCTGGAAACTTGAATGTAAATAATGGAATAAAAATAAAATGTGAAACAATCCATTAATATTATACTAATTCGGTCGGTTCGATTAAATCGGTTATTGAAAACCGAATCGTGAAAAAATAACCGAACCGAACTGAATTTCAAATTTAAGTTTGGTCGATTGTTCCGGTTTTAACAAAATTGTGCACACCCCCCTACTAGTGTTTGCATGATAACATATTTATATCCTCTTCATTCTTCAATCAAGTAGCGTACAACTTTTACATGTCAAATTCACAATGTAAACATTCTGGACTCGGCCAATTCAGCTAACATATCTAATCATCTAATTTTGATAGGCAAAAACAACCACACAGAGATGAATTTTTCTTATACATATTTAAAGTGAGACCCCCCATTTATCATCTAAGGAATATGAACTCACAATGAAACTCATTAGCCCTAGTTTTGCCAGCTATACATTGCAAACTAGTGTATAATGGGTAAAAATCCATTTACACAATTGCATTTGTTTAGACTATCTGCAAGTAAACTTTAATTTTTCTTTCAAATACACAATTTGTTGCAGCTCAATTAATATGGAAGTTGAGATTTTAAAGTCCTAACTCCACTATAAATTGCTCTTGAAATAGAGGGTATGGACTCCCTATCAAGTAGAGAATATCTAATGGCAAAGAAACGCATCACCGATCACGGAATGATCAGAATCTGCGACTACTCAAGAAAACAATAGCAAATTAACGAACACTAAATCAAGCTATTCTGCGATTGAATTCAGGAGCCACTCGACGGATTACCTCAGTTGACGCGCTGAATTAGTTGAGACCTTCAAATTCAAGAGCGAATCTGAGACGATGAACTGATTTGGGCTTTTCTGCACTTTCTGGAGCACGTTTTAATGCGCCATGGAGGCTGAAAGCTATTTGGGATAAATTTGTTATGCCCTTTGGGAAAATGTGGAACAAAAAAACAGAAAAACCAACACAAAAATCCACCATGTGATGTCGTTGCAGCCAATTGATAAAATTAGGGTTGCACGGATTAGAAATTGGGGGAAAAGCTATCATACCTTAATTTGGGAAAAGGTATTAGTATTCCCCACCCCCACCACCTCTAGAAACAGAGGAGCATATGCAGAGACTATTCAAGCCGCAATCCCCACAATCAAAAGCTGCAAATCATCCTCAGCTATTTAATTGATTTTTTCTCTAAGTAAACCACATTTACCTTAATCAAACCTACAAATTTCTTTGAAAATACTGAATTTCATCATCAAGAAATTCAATCACACGTACACTTAAGCTTTCCTAGTCCTTCTAACACTAGATTTCCTCTCAGTAACCCCAACTGATTTCTCCACATGCATTATCATAGTCGAATACATGACAAACTCTTACAAAAATATAGCATAAAGATTGATTATCCCATATGAATTTATTGACAGTAAAAGACAGAATATAGCAGCAACTTTCGTAAATTATCAAGTAAAAGAAGAACAAGAATTTACAATTTGACCAGGGACATAGGCGGACAGTGGCCGTAATGGCAGCGGAGGAGTATCGGAAGACCGACGTGTTTGGGAGAAACTAGAGCACGGTACGGCGGCGAGTAGCCGGCGGCGGTGGGTGGGTTGCTGACGGCGATGGGGCGGATGGCGAATGGAGGTAAACTGAAGAAAAAATGTGAAAAAGAAAAAATAAAATTTAGTTTTTTATTGAAGGACATAATGGGTAATTCAAAATTTTCGTAGGTGTATTTCTGTGAATGACCGGACCCTTTGTCATTTCTTATTTCTGGGCTTGTTCTGGCCCTTTTCTCTTTATTTGGGCCTAATATCATGGATCGTTTCTTTAATTTTACGGGGTTTGCATTCGGAGCCTACTTGGATTTCAATGAGTGATAATGTACTTCTTTTCTTTTTAACTTCTATTTTTGTCTTTTATCTTCTAGTACTAGTTTAGTGCCCGCGTGTTACGCGGTTTTCTAATTAAAAATTACAATATTTTTAATAAATAATATATTTAATAATTAAAAATATAAATATGTGCATAAATGTACTAAATATGAATTAATAATTTTTTAAGGTGTATATTAGTAAATTTTCTTAAACCTTTGAATAAGATTATTGTGTCAAATATTATTTATCCATGTTAATATGAAGTTGAAACCTACAAATCAAAACAAAATAAATCGACTAAGAAAAGACTAATAAATTAATTCATATGTAATAATTAAAAAAAATGAATGAATTATAATATAAACTATTTTTGCCACATAAATGATTTTATCATTTCAAATACTAATAAAAAAACTCGCTCACAAAAACACGTGAAAACAGTAAACGTGCACGTTTCTTTTGGACGGAGAGAGTACATAAGAGCAATTATAAAATAAAATTATTTATTAAGAAATTAATAATTAAACATAATGCACACTAAGATAAAATACATTTATAATGAATATTTTATTTACGTCAAACAAAAATTACCAAAAAAAAGATAAGTGAATAATATTATATAATTAAATAAAATATAAAATAATAAATATAAATTACATATTTTATAAAAATGACATGTGTACTCAAATTTTTCATTGAATGACACATGAGTTAAATTAACATGGAGTTGACACATCATGGGAAAAAAAACTCCCTATTAGTATATAGAGGAAAATATAGGGGATTGTTTAGGATATACAAAAATAGAAGTACACATAGAATTTATTTTAGTGACATGTATGATTTATTATTAATGACATGTACACTAAATTTCTCCTAGAATGACACATAGATTAAATCAATGTAGAGTTGACACATCATCAAGAAAAACTCCCTATTAGTAATATACTAGTTTAGTGCCCGCGTTTTACGCGGTTTTCAAATTAAAAATTCAAACATTTTCAATAAATAATATATTTAATAATTAAAAATATAAATATATGCATAAATGCACTAAATGTGAATTAATAATTATTTAAGGCGTATATTAGTAAATTTTCTTAAACCTTGAAATAAGATTATTGTGTCAAATATTATTTATTCATTTTAATATTAAGTTGAAACCTACCGATCAAAACAAAATAAATCGACTATTAAAAGACTAATAAATTAATTAATATGTAATAATAAAAAAAATTAAATGTGAATGAATTATAATACACAATACTTTTGCCACATGAATATGTTAAGATATACATAAGAGCAATTATAATATAAAATTATTTATTAAGAAATTAGCAATTGAATATAATTCACACTAAGATAAAATACATTTACAATTAAATATTTTATTTATCTTAAAATAAGTCAAACAAAAATTATCGAAAGAAAGAGAAATGAATAATATTATATAGTTAAATATTCATACATATTTTAAATATCTAAATAATTAGAAATTAATTATATACAAAAACTTTAAATTTCATAACACATAGGAACCAAATAGAAAAATGACATGTGTACTCAAATTTCTCATTGAATGACACATAGGTTAAATTAACATGGAGTTGACACAGCATGAAACTCTCTATTAATATATAGAGGGATTGAGGATTTTTCCACATAAAATATGTTAAGATATACATAAGAACAATTATAAAATAAAATATTTATTAAGAAATTAATAATTGAATATAATTCACACTAAGATAAAATACATTTAGAATGAATATTTTATTTATCTTAAATTAAGTCAAACAAAAATTACCAAAAAAAATATAAATGAATAATATTATAGAGTTAAATAAAACATAAAATAATAAATATGAATTACACATTTTATAAAAATAACACACAAAAATGACACGTGTAATTAAATTTTTCATTGAATGACACATAGGTAAAATTAACATGGAGTTGACACATCATGGAAAAAAAAACTCTCTATTAATATATAGAGGGATATGTAGGTGATAAGTGATTGTTTAGGATATACAAAAATAGAATTCACATAGGATTTATTTTTAGTGACATGTAGGATTTATTTTTAATGACATGTACACCAAACTAACTACTAGAATGATATATATGTTAAATTAATGTAGAATTGACACATGATCAAGAAAAACTCTCTATTAGTAATATATGGGATAGAGGATTATCAGAGTAACGTTTTAACCAGGCCGGCCTTCACTTCATCTTTGCTTTTTTCTACTTGGGTTTCTATGCTTTCTTTGTTTTTAAAGGGGATTGTGCTTTTCTTTTATTTCCTCCGGTCTCATTCTTATTTCAACATTTATTAAAAAATATATTCTTGAATATTTTTATAAATAATAATAAAATATTTTTCTTTTTTATTTGTATTCCTCAAACATATCAATATTACATCTTATGTTATTATTTTTTTTTTGACAAATTAAGTATTGTGTACCTTACTTTCATTGTACACTTGGTAAGGATCATCACTTTAATTGTAAAGTAACGATCCTTACAAAAAATAGTAGTGCTGGTGTACGGTGAAAGTGGTGCACATAATACATTCTCTATTTTTTTTACATTAAAGTCAATTGTATCTCATTTAATTACACAAATGCCACTACTTTACCATTTAATCTCTATCAAAAAAATATATTTTTTAATAATAATAAATAACTTATTCATTAAAATACGTGCAAATAGTAAAAGTTCAAATAAAATAAGGTCGAAGGGAGATTGCCTTTTCTTTTTCCTCATTCACTTGCAACTTACAAGGGGCTTGGTTGAGGGGCTTTGGAGGTAAGGTATGAGAATCAAAATCATAGTGTATATTTAGAATTACACTATTATAACTTTGATTCCCTCAAAATAAAAAATTCCTCATACCTCAACAATTTGAATGGTATATCCATTCTCTTTCTCATTCTTTTTTTAATCCACCGAAAATTGGGTATTTTACATGGGCCAAAATGGAGCAGAATAAGTATACTGTTAATAACTCTAGAGTAAATGGCCCAAGTTGTACCCCGCATATGAAACCATATGAGGGGTGGTGTTTTGAAACACTACTAGCACTCAAGAAACACTTATTTTTCTAAAAAATTAGATGTGCCTAACTTTTTCAAAAAATAAGTGATTCTCACTATTCTAGTTGTATTTCAAAACATGCCCTGAATTATCATTTCTTCCTTCTTATTTAATGTCTCATTTTACTTACAATGTCGTTTTTTTAATTATTTATCACTATATTAATATCGATGTATTTTTTATTTAATATTATCCCTAATAAATAAATTATTAATTGTAACTTGAAATATCTTAATAAAAAATATAAGGATAAAATGGAACAAATAATAAGAAATGAAAGGGGTATGATTACACAGGGCTTGATTATCAATTTATCAGACTATGACTTTTGATTGAAAATTTTGTGAATTATAGTAATTTTTTGAAATTTTATTAAAATATAGTGAGAACCACCACCTGGAGAGTGGAGGTGGGGGCGTTTGGAGTGGGTTGGGAGGTGGGGAGATTTTTTGTTTTATAAAATGTAACTTTAAAAACAATTAATGACAATATTTGATTTTCTATTTTTCATTTTGATCCGTTTTATATTTATTTTTAATAAAAACTCATATAAAACGATCTCATGTATGAGACGAGGTACGACCTAGCACAAATCGCACCCACCTTTCATAAAGTGTTAAAGCGTCAATGTGCAACCTATGCCCCGTGAGACGGTCTAATGCAAATGTGACCCTTTGTTTTTTTCCTTCCATAAATAACAACAAAATAATATTATTTTTTACAACTATATATTCCCTAACATCTTAAAAGTTATATCACATGTCATTATTTTATACACACTAAAAATCATTTTATCCTCTTATCTATTTCAATAATAAAGTAGAAATGTCTACAATACATTCAACTTAAAACTACTTTATTCTCTCAATTACTAATAAACAACACTTACATTAAATAATGAACAAACAGTAAATGGTCATTCAAGTGTGAGACGGAGGGACTATTATTTAAGTATGACTTGTGACTTGTGAGATAATCCCACTGAAAAACGGTTCACAAAACAACACAAATTAACATTTACCTTTTCCGAAATATTATAACATCATTTTTAAATTATGTTCCGTCTCACACAAGATCAACTCATATATGATATATATAGAGGCGGAGCAATGTTGGGGCCAAGGGGATCACTGCTCCCCCGGCCCCACTTCAATTTTTCTTATATATATTTATAATTATATATTTTTAGCATATTGATGTGGATGATTTTGGTTAACTTTAAAGTGTGCCTTCTTTTTTCATGTAAACTTTTTTATTTTTTTTCCAGGTGAGGAAGAGGGAGCGAAATAGAGAAAGAGATATGTATAGTTCACATTTTAATATACATATTAAATGTATTTGACTTAGTTAATATAATATATTTAGTCCAAATAATTTTTAAAAGTATATAAAAAAATTTGAAAATACATTTAGTTGCAGTACATTATAAATTGGGCCCACTCGGCGTAATTCCTGGCTTCGTGATATATATATATATATATATATATATAATATGGGGGTGTGATTTAAAATTTTAGTACACATTAACTAAAATGAAAAGAGTACAAAGCAAACAAGGAGATACATAAATGATACCAACAAAAATGGAATAAATGAGAGGATGAAGAACATACCTATTAACAGAGTAAACAACGTAGAACAAAGATGAGGATGTACTATTTTTGGGTTTTCTGTATTTTATAATATACAAAATATAAGGTTATATTATAAATCTAAGGGGTAGAAGTTAACTAGATTCTAGGAATCGGAAAGAAAATTAAGTAAACATGGCTATGAACACTTAGTATATTATTTCGGAATGAGGATTTCTGGTATTTTACAATGGCAAACTCTTTACATATATATACAAAACGAAATCACCTATTGGTATAATAATTAGTCTAGCTAAACTATAAAGCAAAAGAAAAAGTGGCTAGCTAGGCTATAAAGCAAAAGAAAAAGTGGCCAAAATATATTAGTGGCCAACAAAGAAAGAAAAGGAAATTTTGAAATTATTGTGCAGATCGTCATGGCTGACGTTTTTGAATACACGTGTTTCTTCTTCGTCTGTGGATGTCTCTGTGTGTTTCATCAATTGAGAGACTATCATCATTGTCTATATCTCCCTGAGAGAAATTATGAGTGAAAAAATACAATTCATCAGTATTTTTAATATTATTTTGATAATCCAATGAATCCCCTTCTCCAAAAAATGGTAGTAAAAACTTCCAATTTTGAGGAGCCCAAATTTGTAAATAATGTCCTTCGGCTACTAGATGGAAATCATCACATGGAAAGCTTTAGATAAATTTAGATTGTTGAAAAGTTTGGATTTTCATTTTATTTTCTACTGTTCCTATTTCGTATGGCTCTTATACTGTCAATTCCTTAAGAGAATATTTTTCTGTAATAATAATTCTTTTTCTTACTGGTCGGTAAGAAATTTTTGAGACTTCAGGAAGACTAGCAAGAATTTTACAATACACTTTTTCTGATGATCCAAGGGAAGCAATATTCCCTGCAGTTAAGAGTATTTTTTCTCCAAGACAATTTAGAACATTTGCAATTTTGTCTGTCAATTTAAATTCTAAAGAATCTATCATACCATTATAATAAAACTTTAAAATATCTTCAGCTGGCATATCTGTTTCATTTAGATCTATTTGTAAGAAAAATAATCCAGACATACCATTTCGATATACTCCATCATCGTCTTTAACTTGTGCAATAATTTTATTTATATTTAGATTTTTTGCCAAAAGAAGTCTTTGTTTTAGAGTAACACCTTTATATTTTATTTTAAAATTAGGTCTCGAATTGTTCATATAATTCGAAGAGAAACCTAATTCAAGTACTTCCTTTTGTAGATTAATTAGATGTTCTGCGAAATCTTTAAACACTTTTGAAGAAATGATCTGCTCAAGATCTGGAACTCTATCAAGAACTGGTTTCATAGTGTCAATCCATGGTATATCCATTAATCTTGCCTTGAATTTTTCAAATGTATTTTTTGTATTTTTTGTAACTTCAGAACAAAAGGCAGAGTCTTTGATCTTACCTTGATTTAGATCTTTGTTTAATTTTTGGATCATTTTTTCCATAGTCTTTATGGTTTCTTCCTTGTAATTCAGAGTTTCTACGAACAATTTGTACTGAGAACTCTTTACTTCATGCTCTTGCTGTATGAGACTTTTTTTGTAAATACATAACCTGTAATTCAAGATTTTTAATCTTTTCCTGTTGATTTTGAATTATTTTATCGGGTTTAGATTTTGTAATTTCAGAAAAACTTTTGACTTGTTCTGGTTCGATATAAAAATTTAAACCTAATACTTCCCGAGCACTTTCAATAGCTTCTCCAAATGTTTCAAAA
Source organism: Stenogyne calaminthoides (assembly GCA_037126765.1). Taxonomy (NCBI): domain Eukaryota; kingdom Viridiplantae; phylum Streptophyta; class Magnoliopsida; order Lamiales; family Lamiaceae; genus Stenogyne; species Stenogyne calaminthoides. Next base: position 21,137,992 of record JBBCBC010000003.1, read on the forward strand.
CCTTTAAAAACTGGATCAACAATAAGCGTATATCGCCGAACTGTGTTGAAGTTATTAAAAATACCAGTTTTTAGACCTCTGTAAATAACATAGTATTTAAAAGGAGGTTTATAACCAGGTTTTGATTTTGAATAATTTTGAACTTCTAATTGTCCAAAGTAGGCACATAATGCATTAAGGACTTGAAATTTAAAATTTAAAGCTTGTGGAGGTGTTTGGAGATGACATATGTTATCAAGTAAACATTGCTGTTTTTGATCAACTTTAACAAGAGTTCTAAATTTTTGAAGTGGATCTAAATATTGTTTTAGAGGAATATTATCAAAAAATATTTGGTCTTTAGAAATTTCTTTTGACTGAGTTTTTTCATCATCAGAAATATCCATTGATGATGTCTATCCTTTTGATTTTTCTCTTTGTAATGCTTTAGATTCTGAAAATTTTTCTTTTCCTTTGGGCTTAAGAATCCTTCGCTCCATATCCTGCATTCAAAATTTTTGAAATGTTTCGAAATAATAAGTCGACAAGATTATTATTTTTTCCTTTAATATGTTCGAAATTTATAACATATCCATTACCTTGAATAAGATTTTGAAGATTTACCCTGCAGAAGAAACACGTGTATTCAAAAACGTCAGCCATGACGATCTGCACAATAATTTCAAAATTTTCTTTTCTTTCTTTGTTGGCCACTAATATATGTTGACCACTTTTTCTTTTGCTTTATAGTCTAGCTAGCCACTTTTCTTTTGCTTTATAGCTTAGCTAGACTAGTTATTATACCAATAGGTGATTTCGTTTTGTATATATATGTAAAGAGTTTGCCATTGTAAAATATCAAAAATCATCATTCCGAAATAATATACTAAGTGTTCATAGCCATGTTTGCTTAATTTTCTTTCCGATTCCTAGAATCTAGTTAACTTCTACCCCTTAGATTTATAATATAACCTTATATTTTGTATATTATAAAACCTAGAAAACTCAAAAATAGTACATCCCCATCTTTGTTCTGCGTTGTTTACTCTGTTAATAGGTATGTTCTTCATCTTCTCTTTTATTCCATTTTTGTTGGTATCATTTATGTATCTCCTTGTTTGCTTTGTGCTCTTTTCATTTTGATTAATGTGTACCAAAATTTTAAATCACCCCCCCTATATTGGTATATATATATATGAAGAGCTTTCAATTTGGATCTTGGGGATTTCATAAACATGCACAAGAGAAGCAAGAATTAAACAGAGAAATCTGAATTCAGTGGGAAATAGAGTATATAATAATGTTTGCATGTGCCTGTCAAAAACTGTTGAAGTTACTTAAATAGGCATCTTCTGATATTCCTTAACGACATTTCCTGCTCAAATATTTTGTGCGCATCATCACCACTCCCACTCCATTAATTTAATACTGTACTTCTTTGTTGGTCAATTAATTAAGTCATCTATAATCTATGTGTCGTTAGGGAATCTAAAACACCCATCCTACAAATTTTCTTTCCTTTTTTATAGTTAAGGAAGTAGTCTGTGAGACTGGTTCATGTATAAGATGAAGCTTTAGGGTCCGATTGGTAGCCATGATGAAAATTCTTACAATATTAATGTCTAGACTAATTTAATGAGATGAACTCCTACAAAATTGATTGGTAGTCAACATTAAAAAGTGAATGTAAAGTATTATAAGTTGATTGGTAGGATTATTAAAAGTGAATAAAATAAAATAAAAAATTGTAAACATTAACAAGTTTAAGACAGAGCGATGCGGTGGGACTTGGAAGAGGGATCGAGGGCAAATCGATTGAAGTGGTGAAGGAGAGAGGAGGAGGTAGTGGTGGGGGCGGAGGACGATACAGCAGCGCGGCGGCAGTCGCCGTCATAATGAAGGGGGAAGGAAGAAGGTAGATGAAGGGGAAGGAAGAAGGTAGATAAAGGGGAAAATAAATATTACTGCTCAAATGAAGAAATATTCAGTGAAGGAAGAAATATTCAGATGAAGAAATTTCAGAAGCCACAATATTCAGATGAAGAAATATGCAAATGAAAATATTCAGATGAAGGAAGAGCAAAGTAAATAATAATAAAAATGAATGAGGGTAGAATTGTCATAAATATCACTGAAGAAGTCCCTAAAAAATAATACCACATCTTTGGTGGTATTATTTACTATGAAGTGAACAATGATTCATAACATTAATAATGGTGGGTCGGTCGATAAAAGCCGGGGCGGCCGGTTTCTTATAGGATGTACCAATCAGTTGACTAAATTAGTGGCCCAGCCCTTTTATGCCCTATAAAGGGCTACCAATCGAAGCCTTACTTTTAAATTTACATATCAGTTTGCTATAGAATATGATCCAGGTAGGATCATAAACACGTAAATCATATAATATACATGTGATGAGAACACGTCTTATAAATAGAAATAAAGTTTTACTAATTAATACCTTTCAGTACTACTTTTAGTCACTTAATATAAACAGGGATGACTTTCCTCAATAAAACAGTTTCACTTTGTAACTGAGAGAATTCTGTCTCATCTAAAAGCTCGAGCTTGTAGAGATGGTCGGGAATAATCTATTTACTTAATTTTCCTCAACACTCCCATTCACTCGTGGGCCGAATCATTGTCTCTGCTCTATGGAGAGGAGGCCCAGCAGAGTGGACACTTTAAATGGGTGGAGTGCTTCCACAGGAATCGAACCCAGGATTTGGGCGAGCCTAAGCTCTGATACCATGAGAGAATTTTGTCTCATCTAAAAGCTCGAGCTTGTAGAGAGGGTCGAAAATAATCTATTTACTTAATTTCCCTGAACAGTAACAAACTTCGTTCCTTCTTCTTCAAGATTTCCTCAATGAATTCTATCATTTTCTTCTACATGCCTAATGTATGAGAACATCTCGCATAATTTTTTGCCATGACCAACTAAAATTTATCAATATTCAAATCTTGTATCGCAGGGGAGAACTACTAGTTATCAATGAATTTTTAATACAATTATATTTAATGATTGTTTAACAATACATAAGTTTTTAAAAGATAAATACATAAAGTTTTTTTTTTAGAAAATCGATCTTTTTGTCATGTAATTTTGACCCATTTTGATCTTGATCCTACTAACTTACGGTTTTTTATCTTGGTCCTGTAACTTTATAAAATTCAACTTTTTCGTCCTATCACCGGCTATTGTAGGTGGCAGGACTAAAAAGTCAAATTTTTCTGAGTTACAAAAATAAAATCAAAATCCGTAAATTATGATCTTGATCTTGTAATTTTACAAAATTCAACTTTTTAATCCTATTACCTGCTATTGCAGGTAACTAACCGATGACGGGACGAAAATATCGAATGTTGTAAAAGTTATAGAACTTAGATAAAAAAATCATAAATAAGTATAGCGAAGATCAAAATGGGTTAAAATTATATTATAAAAAAATGTATTTTTCCAAGTTTTTAAGTTTAAAATGCAATATATAATGAGTATCATATCTTATTGAAGCGAAGTGAGGGGGAAAAAAACAAGTAGACAAATCCTCGTGATGCAATCATTCGAAAGATTGTGATGCAATGACTAGATATGCAAATTATTTTTGCGGACATGATAAACTGCACAGATCCTGTGGAGTACAAATTAATTAGTACTAATTGTGATTATAAAAAATAAAAAATAAAAAAATAGCACCAGGTGATTTGAGCTGTGGGAGCCTTCAGAGTATTGGATCCTTGAGAATCTAATTTTGATTTAGATATATAGCATCCAATTAATTACATCAGATCGATATTATATTATAGAACAAATAGTAAAGTTCCTCGATGATGCGTGAGATCGGTTGTAAAGCAAATTCAAATTAAGCGTATTTTGGACTAATTTACCCATTTACTCTTAATCTTTACCCATTTTTCATGTTAACTCATACTCCATCCGTCCTATTTAGATTGTTCCTTCACTGTTTGACTCGTGTTTTAATAAACGGGTTGTTTATTAATATATAAAATGATAACGTGACTTTTAAAGAGGTGTAAAATAGATGAGGGATATGACTATCATACAACGCCTTTAAAAGAGTAACACTCATGTGAATCAGGTTCACACATGAACTCTATTATTGTTATGTGTAAAAATTATAATTGTTATGCATAAAAACTTTCACTGTTTAAAAATATAAAACATTTTCTAAACAGTGATTATTTTTGTTCATAACAGTGATAGTTTTTATACATAACAGTGAGAGTTTTTGTATGTAACAGTGATACTTAAATAACCGAGTTCATAACATGAACCAGGTCTATACAAGTTTTTGTCCCTTAAAAATCTCTTTATCATTTCAAATATTAATAACCAACTCGCTCCCTAAAATACGAGTCAAACAGTAAATCAACATTCTAAAACATAACGGGGAGTACATGATTTTTTTACCAGTCTCACATGATACAATCTCCTAGAGGAATATCAAGCGCACACAATTTTCTATAGGATGAGACCTGATTTCACTAAATACACAAAACTATTATCAAAATTGCACATGTATCAACAAACTATTTTTTGTTGCACTGAAGTATACAAACTATTAATTTATTACATATAATTCATCTAATTTATATTTCAAGCTAAATTTTTTCTGATTTTGTACATGCGCGTCACACGTGATTTTTAGTATGGTAAATCCGTTAAATCCTGTATACTAAGGGCAGATTTTTTTCATCTATTTTTTCAATTGGTTCACGAACTATTTCTTCCCAAGTTATCGATTTTTAATTAGTTTAAAGAAAGATAAAAATACTCAATTCAAGTGTTGGTGTCACATTTCACTAATTAGCGACTATTAGTTACCTTTACTCTTGTTTGCTGGACTTCTATTAAATAAAATAGCCCAATCTCTTCGGCCCATTTCCATTTCCCCCTGGGCCGCCTTCGTTAATTCGAGTGGTCAGCCCACTTAAGCTTCATCTACATCGTCCATCTGGAATAACAAATCAACGGTCATCCTTGAATATTCGTACTGCTTTGACAACTGGTAGTGGCTCCTCCGCAACGTTTTTATGGGGGAGAAGCAATGGCAGATTTGGTGTGGTTGTATGAGATTCGTTCCAGATGACCTTGAGCTGTTATTTTGGAGTGTTTCCCGTATATGAGTGACTATGTCATCATTAATCTTGAAGGCCGGAGAATGACGTGCTGCTTGTTTCTTATTGTTTCTATGCTCTGTTTTTCCTATTTTCGTTGATATATTGAGATTATGGTGTTTTGGAGACTATTTACTTGTTGAGTTTGTCGGTATATCGAACAATAATTTGCTAGGACATAACAAGTGGTATCCAGAGCCTTTCGCTCCCCGCTCTGAACTGATCATGGCCGAGAACACTAGGCTGAGTGATCTATATGAAGCTTCACAGAAACATGAGAAGGTAATAGCAGAAAACGGCGCTAGTATGGATGGATTCGATAAGAAATTAAAAACGATTGAGGAGTTGGTCACAGATGTAGGCTTGGGAATGAAAAACATCACTCAAAATATGGAGTACCTGATGCGGAAAGTTACTAAACAGGGACCGAGTTCTGGAGAAAACAACAGAGAAAAAGGGCATATGGATGAATCCGAGTCAAGCGGTGGTAGAAGCCACGTCTACACGCCCCCTCACATGAGAGCTCAGTTCCACAATCAGAACACGACCCACAACCTGCAAAACAACAACCACACGGTGAGTCTCAAGTTCCCAGAATTCAACGGGGAAGGCCCCAGAATTGGATACGTAAAGCAAATCGTTTCTTCCAAATTATACCAATGGAGGAAATAGCTAAAGTGCATCACGCTGGGTATTACATGGTGGACGTAGCGGACACTTGGTTTATGGAATATGTAGAGGGAAGAGAGGGGATAGATTGACAAGAATTTTTTAGGATGATTTTACAAAGATTTCTTTGCCCGGGAAGTGAGGATGTGGTAATTGAGTTCACAAAACTCCAACAATCACATGATGTCAATACATATCAAGAACGTTTTGATGAACTCAAATCACTGGTTAAAGTCAAGAACCCGAACCTGAGTGAAGAATTCCTCACATCATGTTTCTTGAGGGGTTTGAAGGAGGAGCTACGAATTCCAGTGCAACTATTCAAACCAACAGCACTACAGCAAAAATGATAGAATCTACACTGGAAGTATGGGGCAAGAGAAACAAGATCAATCCTAAACCAAGCTACTGAAATTACAGCAAATACCCAGGAAGCAACAACCAACAAAGGAAAGATGCTGAAAACACCAAACAACCTAAGGATGAGGTATCTAAATCTAACCTTCCCAGCAAACGAATTAGTGATTCTCAGTATCAAAAGAGAAGAGCTCTTGGTCTATGTTTTCATTGTGATGAGAAATACTCTTATGGGCATGTATGTAAGAAAAAGTAATTTAATCTTATCATAGTGGAAGAAGAAGAGGAATTGGATGAGGAGAAGGGAGAAATTGAGGAAATTCATGGTGAAATCTCTGTGAATGCCCTACTGGGTAACAAATCTAAGTGCACCTTGAGGATTATTGGCAAAGTGGGCAAAAGGAAATTGAACATCCTTATTGATAGTGGAAGCACCAACAGTTTTCTGGATCTAAACACAGTGGATGAGTTGAATTGCATGGTGGAAGAAACAATACCATGGGTTATCACTGTAGCTGATGGTGGAAAGACAACAAGCAAATTCAAGTGTACAAGATTCAAGTGGCAAATGCAAGGGGTCTCAATTGAAGCAGACCTAAGGGTGATCAAGCTGGGGGGTTGTGATATAATTTTGGGAGCTGATTGGATGTGGGAGCATAGTCCCATTACCTTTGACCTAAAGAAAGACAGCGTCACAGTGAAGAAGGGCAATAAGAAGGTGGTTTGTAATGGGAGTCAGTCTGATCATGAGTTGAAAATGATGAATGCCAAGGGCATGAGAAAATTCTCCAATAAAGCTTCACATGGAATTATAGCACAAATGTTTGCTATAAATGATGATATCATACAGGAAGAAGTTAATGAAGCTATACAACAAGTCCTGGAGCAGTTTGAAGAAGTTTTTGAGGAACCCAAAGGATTACCACCCAGAAGGAGAGTTGAGCATGAAATCAACTTGAAACCCAACACTCAACCAATCTACCAGAGGGCTTACAGATATTCTCACTCTTTAAAGAATGAGATTGAGAAGATGGTAAGTGAGATGCTGAGTCAAGATCAAATTCAAGTTAGCTCTAGTCCTTTTGCAAGTCCATCACTACTTGTGAAGAAAAAGGATCAAACATGGAGATTCTGTGTAGACTACAGAAAGCTCAATGACCAGACCATCAAAAACAAATATCCAATGCCTGTCATTGAAGATCTCCTAACTGAGCTGCATGGTGCACAAATTTTCTCAAAAATTGATCTAAGGCAAGGCTATTTTCAAATTCTGTTAAAAGAAGGAGACAAATACAAGTCAGCATTTATTACACACCATGGGTTATTTGAGTTCAAAGTGATGCCATTTGGGTTGACAAATGCTCCTACAACTTTTCAGAACATGATGAATGAGGTTTTTGCTGAGCTAATCAGAAAGTTTGTACTGGTCTTTTTTGATGACATACTAGTGTACAACCCCTGTATTGAGAATCACATACAACATCTAATTAAGGTGCTGAGCATTTTGAGAAGACACAAGTTGTATGCCAAAGAAGCAAATGTGCATTTGGTGTGAAATAGGTGGAATACTTAGGGCACATAATTTCTGGAGAGGGAGTCAAGACTGGCCCTGAGAAAATTAAAAGTATGGTGGAATGGCCTACACCTAAAAACCTTAAAGCCTTGAGAGGCTTTTTAGGTTTAACAGGATACTATAGAAGATTTATCAGGAACTATGGGATTATCACTAGGCCTTTAACTCAGTTGCTCAGAAAAGATGGATTTCATTGGAATGATGAGGCAGAGAAGGCTTTTGAGAAGCTTAAGAAAGCCATGGTGGAAGCTCCTGTGTTGGCACTACCAGATTTCACTCAGCCTTTAGTATTAGAGACTGATGCTTGTGGGAATGGTATTGGGGCAGTTTTGATGCAGAGAGGTCAACATATTGCCTATTTCAGTCAAAGCTTGTGTCCTATGAATCAAGCTTTGTCCACTTATGAAAAGGAGCTATTGGCACTGATGACAGCTGTAAGCAAGTGGAATCACTATCTAAATGGCAGCAAGTTCATTATCAAAACAGATCATGCCAGTTTGAAACATTTAAAAGAACAGAGGTTGAGCAACATACTCCAACAGAAATGGCTAATCAAATTGATGGGCCATGATTACACTATAGAATACAAAAAAGGGAAGGACAACAAGGTTGTTGATGCCCTCTCAAGGCAATTTGAGGCAGGCACCAATGAGGAGTCAAGCATGAATGTGATAAGTACTCACATTAAGTCCTCATGGGTAGAAGAGATAGTTTCAAGTTATGAGGGTGACTCAGGTTTACAACAATTGTTATCACAAACTATTTTGCTACCTAATATTGATGCTGATTATTCTGTGAAGGATGGTTTATTGAGATATAGAGGGAGGATCTGGGTTGGGAAGGCCGGTAATATCAAGACCAGAATCATGGAAGCAATACACAACACTACTATTGGTGGTCATTCAGGCATCCAGGCAAGTTATCAAAAGGCCAGGAATCTCTTCTATTGGCCAGGAATGAGAAAGGATTTTCAAGATTACATAAATGCATGTGAGACATGTATGAAGTGTAAAAATGAAAATGTACCATATCCCGGTCTGTTACAACCTGTATGTGTACCAGAAAAACCTTGGAGTCAAGTCACTATGGACTTCATTGAGGCACTCCCTAATTATGGAGGGAAGAGTGTAATCTGGGTAATAGTGGATAGAATGACCAAATATAGTCATTTTATAGCACTCAAACACCCTTACAATGCTGAAGGGTAGGCTAAAATCTACCTAAACTTGGTTATAAGTTACATGGATTTCCTGAGATCATCATAAGTGATAGAGATGTGGTGTTTCAAAGAACATTTTGGAAAACATTGTTTAAACTATTTGGAGTAGAGAGCTACATGAGTTACGCCCATCATCCACAAAAGATGGCCGAGTGAGGAGAGAGTCAACAGTGCTTGGAAACATATTTGAGGGTGCATGACTCATCTCAAACCAAGTAAGTGGACATAATGATTATCTCTTGCTGAATGGTGGTACAACACTAGCTACCACCAATCCATTCAAATGACACCATTTGAGGCTCTATATGGTTACAAACCCACACAACTAGGCTTAGGTCCCTACTTGCAAGGAAATTCAAGTGATGCAAGTGAAGTTCTGGTAAATAGGCAAAGGATGATCTGGTATTGAAAGAGAACCCCAAAGCAAACAATTAACGAATGAAGCACTCTACCGATCTTCATAGATCGAGAGAGAGAGAGTTTGTAGAAGGAGATTGGGTATATTTGAGGATGACCATTCGAAATGCACTGCACCAATTGAGAAGCGGACTAAATCATCGTGAAATACTTCGCCCTTATCAGGTTATTAAGAAAATTGGGGTTGTGGCTTACAAACTCAAGTTACCTAGTGGAAATCGACTACATCCAAGATCCATGTCTCACAACTCAAGAAAAAATCAAGAACAAATATAGTCCATGCGAGCAATTACGAGATCTGAATGAAGAAGGAGAAGCCTTAGTCATACATGTGGCTACCCTATCTCGCAGATAATAAAGAAGAGAAACCGATTGGTGAACTGTCTTAGTGCATTGGAGCAATGGAACAACCGAAAACCGCAACACGGGAAGATCTTTGCCGGTTATGAAAGTCGGGTTCCTTCGATTCAAACTTGAGGACAAGTTTTGTTTTTAGAAGGGTATTATCGCATTTCACTAATTAAAGAACTATTAGTTACCGTTACTCTTCTGCTTCTTTGGACTTCTATTAAATAAAATAGCCCAATCTCTTACGCCCACTTCCATTTCGGGGCGTTAATTCGAAAGTGGTCGCCCCACTTAAGCTTCATCTACATCGTCCATCTAGAATAACAAATCAATCTGGTCATCCTTGAATATTCGTCTTTGCTCTAACAACCGGGTAGTGGCTCCGCAACGCGATTTTATGGGGGAAGCAATGGCGATTTGGTGTGGTTGTATGAGATTCGTTCGGATGACCTTGATTTGTTATTTTGGAGTGTTTCCCGTATATGAGTGACTATGTCATCATTAATCTTGAAGGCCGGAGAGTGGCGTGCTGCTTGTTTCTTATTGTTTCTATGCTCTGTTTTTCCTATTTTCGTTGATATATTGAGATTATGGTGTTTTGGAGACTATTTACTTGTTGAGTTTGTCGGTATATCGAACAGTAATTTGCTGGGACATAACAGTTGGACTCGTGAATCAATTGAAGAATAGATGGGGGAAAAAGAGTTGTACTTAATATATAACATTTGATGCAAAATACCTCCTTTAAAAAATCATACTCATATTTTCTTTTCACATTTCTCTTCTATACATTCCTTAAAATAGCCTAAATTTCAAAAGAACACACTGAAAAGAGAGAAGGAATTGTCACTCTTGAGAGGGAAAGGGAGCTGTGAAAAAGATAATAAACAGAAAAAAAAAAAAGAAAAAGAGAGAAAGGGGAGGGGGGGGGGGAATATTTCCCTTATTCCATTGGTGGGAGAACAAAAAAGGGAATTGTAAATGCTACCAAGTTGTTGGTCTAATTTTCGTCTTTAAGTTGAGACTATCATAAAGATTTGTCAATAAGCAAATCATTCGACAAAATTAGCACACAAGTGTAGGTTTAACGTGAATTCGAGTTCACGTGAACTCTCTTTTTCAAGTGTCATTGCTATATACATATATATATAATGTTAATGTAATGTATAAAAAATATCATTATTTAAAAAATGTTTGATATTTAAACAGTAATATTTTATATAAAATATTATATTTGAAGAAAAAAAGTTCATGTGAACTCGGATTCACATAAGTTTTTATCAATTCACAAACGTTATGTATAAACATTCAAGTATGGTTGAGTACTAACTAAACTATTCACTTGTTTAACTAAAATTTATCACTAAAAGTTAGTTTGAGTTCGATTTATCCACGAAGTAAACATATAATAAACAACTCATATTCGATTGATAAACTTATATTCGATAGTGGTTGGATTTCCTAATCCATAAGTAAATTTTAAAAAATATTTAAAAGTAGTAATAGTTCATATACTTGTTCAACTTAACTCAATGACTCCCTCCAAAATCCAAAGACCAAAGTAAGTAATGAGCTGCCCATGTGAGCTCCATATGATGATACTTCTTAAATTACAGTATTTCTTGATACCAAATTTGTTTACTTTAACCAATTTAATTTTTTTTTAAATTGTTCACATAAAAATATGGCAAAGAGTTGGATGCCATTATTATCAAAGTACGAGAGGAAAAAGAGGGAGGGTCGTTTTCTCTTGTTAAAAGAAATTATACCCCAAACATTTGACTAAACTCCAAAACAGAAAAAAGAAAAAGAAGAAAAAATGGTTGATGAGAGCATGATGAATGTGGGCAACAGTGTCAGCATGGCGTGCCTATAACTGTACACTTTATATATTTGTTTATTAACTTTTTCTTTTTTTATAAAGATTCAATTTTTATTACTATATATGTTAATTGATTGAAAAAGAGCCAACCCCACTTCGCATTTCCAGCTAAATTTCAAGAAAGAGTAAAGGTAGATACTCTTGAAATTAAAATATTGTGCATAAATTTGTAATGCGATTGATGGTATAAAAAAAACAGAGAGAAAGAAAGAAAGAAGCAAAGGTGGTGCTGATTCTCAAGACTGTGGGAACATTCTGAGCTTGGCTTTTTGTGATAACATTATGTTTCAATGGTGGCTAACAAAGTTTAAGAAAGACTCATCTTTTTTCTTTTCTTGTTCGATCATCAATTTCTGATTCACTTTCTTGGTTTTGTGCTACATTGTACGGAGAAGGGTTTTTGCTGATTCGGTTGCTTTGATTTGTTAGGTGAGTTTTGAGGAAAATAGGGGTTTAACTTCTTGATTGGGGTTGTGGGTTTTCTTTAATTTGATGTTTCTTGGTTTGGATTGCAAGATTCATGGTGTTAAAGACTGGTTTCATATTTTCTGCATTCTTGTTCTTGTTAATGTAGGAATGGTGAAATTTTAAGTTTCTGATTGAATGTGATTTTGATTTCGATTTGTGTTTTAGGGAACAAATGTGTTGGTTGGAGTGCATAATTGTTTGATAAACGTACATGTGTTTTCAGTATCTGCCAAAATTAGTTGATGCTTGTTGTCTCCCACGCTCATTCCAAGATTCATGTTGGCTTTCACAGGTTTCTTCATATTCATTGGAGCAAGAAAATCTTTGTTCAAGATAGTGGGTTCTTGGGCTTGATTTCCTCATAGAGGATAATAAATGTTTTACATGTTAGAATATAAGGTTAAAGGTTGAAGTACAAATAACAAAAAACAGGATTAAAGATTGATTGAAAGAGCATTTATCTGCAAAGAAAGATGAAGTTTATGAAGCTTGGATCCAAGCCTGATCAGTTTCAAAATGATGAAGACAATATCAGGTTATCTATTACTATTACTATTACTATTACTATTACTATTACTCACCGTTGTTAATTCGTTCTTTGAGCCTTCTTTTATGATTCATATAGTGTTTTATGTAATGTTCTTAGCTAATAAATGATATAGTAGAATCATGTGTTGCTCCAGATGGTATAATGAATCCTCAAGAATGAATCTATAGTCTTGGCATGTGTTGTGACTTGTGATTGAACTCGTCTTGTTTCATTAACTATATAGTTACGGCTTCCAATCATTCGATGCATTTGTATTTCAGATACGTTGCAACGGATTTGGCAACCGATATGATCATTAATGTTGGAGATGTCAAGTTCTATCTCCACAAGGTACACTATCATTTTTATGCTTAACTAACTTGTGCTGAAAACATATAGCTACATGTGTCTGTTCTGAATTTTTTGTTACTAGACTTCTTTAACATAAGTAAAATACAAAATCAATCTGTGTCTGTTAGCTTATCTATTAACATTACTTCATTTTATTGCAGTTCCCTCTCCTCTCCAAGAGCTGTCACCTTCAGAAGCTCGATGAAAATGACGAAATTAACCTCCACGACATTCCTGGCGGGCCCACCGCGTTCGAAATCTGCGCCAAGTTCTGCTACGGCATGGTGGTGACACTCAATGCGTACAATGTAGTATCAGCACGTTGTGCTGCAGAGTATCTGGAGATGTACGAGACCATCGAGAAAGGAAATCTCGTCTACAAAATTGACGTCTTTCTTACATCCAGCATTTTCAGGAGCTGGAAGGACTCCATAATCGTGCTTCAGACAACGAAATCTCTTCTCCCCTGGTCAGAGGAATTGAAGATCGTCAGCCACTGCCTCGATTCGATAGCTTCTAAAGCCTCCGTTGACCCTCTGAAAGTCAACTGGTCGTACACTTATAATCGTAAAAAGCTCCCGTCTGAGAATGAACACGTTAAAATCGTGCCCAAAGACTGGTGGGTGGAAGACATTTGCCAACTTCCAATCGATATATACAAACGGGTCGTTTCAACAATACAAGCCAAAGGAAAAGTATCATCTGACGTGATAGGGGAGTCGTTGAAAGCGTATGCTTTGAAAAGGGTCCCGGGGTTTGAGCAAAGGGACCGTACAAGGCGATACTTTGAAGTATCGTTACTTGGTTGATACCATAACCGAGCTGCTGCTTCCAACGGAGAAAAGCTCAGTTTCTTGTAGTTTCTTGCTCAAGTTATTACAAGCTTCATTCATACTAGAATGCAGAGAGACGACGTCTAGCACCCTAATGCAGAAAATTGCAGAGCAGCTCGATGAGGCAACAATGGCTGATCTTGTGATACGTTCTCCAAGTGGCGAGACGGCCTTGTACAATATAGATATAGTACGGGACTTGGTTGAGCACTTTGTGATGCAAGAGGGTAGCACGCAGAGCGATGATCCTGACTTTAATGACATATATAGAGGTTTATCTGTGGATGCTTCCAAGATTAAGGTTGCCCGATTGGTTGATAGTTATTTGGCCGAAGCTGCTCGTGATTCGTCTCTACCCCTATCCAAATTTTTCGATCTAGCGGCTATGGTTTCCGCCTTTCCAAGATCAACACATGATGGAATCTACCGTGCTATTGACATGTATCTCAAGGTTTGTTTCTGTATTCTTCTCCATTATATTTGCCACTCGTATTAGCTGTTTCACTAAAAGGTATTAGTTGTTTTCACTGAAAAGTATCAGTTGTTTACAGTTGCACTACACGACTGTCATACAAGAGTGTTACTCTTAATATAAGTACATCAATCATTTATACAAGACAAAAACTTGTATGCACCTTGAAGTTCAAGTGTACTTTTAAATGATAAGCTGTTTTACTAAAAGGTATTAGTTGTTTCACCATAGAGTATTAGTTTTTCACTGAAAAGTATTAGTTGCATACAGCTGCAATGTAACACTATCCATTTCAGGAACACCCGGGGATTACAAAGAGCGAGAAAAAGAAGCTATGCCGATTAATGGATTGCAGAAAGCTATCAAGCGATGCATGCGGGCACGCTGTGCAAAACGAGAGGCTTCCATTACGGGTGGTGGTTCAGGTCCTTTTCTTCGAGCAAGCCAGAGCAGCAGGGAGTAGTGGTAGTAGCTTGCCTGATCTACCGGGCTCTCTACGGGCTTTGCTGCCAGGTGGATCGTACGGTAGCTCTAGGTCTGCAACTACCAACACGGACGAGGAATTATGGGACGCTGATCAAACTGCCGAAGAACTCAAGTCGTTGAAGCTGGAGCTTGCTTCGATCAGGCTCAGAAACAACGGCAGCTGTGGTAACATTAAATGATTATTGTATCCGCTAATTCCCTTAGGATGTTAGAGACCCAAAGCCATTATTTGGAGAAATTTTCTGCTCAAATTTTGGATATTTGTGTTTTGCTGCTTGTTTTTTTTTTCAAATTTTGGCTCTTCCCAAGGGAGAATGTAGGTTTTAGTTTGTTTTTTTTTAGCTATGTACCTCCTAATTTAGGGCTTCATTCTTGTACGATTAGTATAAACGTATTGTCTTGATGATGCTACTTTATAAAAGTGTTATGTATTAATGGGTTAAAATAAAAAATGAGATATTATTATTTGATATAGTGGTGTCAGTGCATGGAGAAGAGAGTTGTGCACGGGAGTTTGGAGGTTATCGAATTCATATTGAAAAAATAAATTGAAAATATTTGTTGATTTTATTTTTCTACCGAACGAATTGAACAATATATTTTAAAAAATGGATGGTAAAATATAGTGTGAACAAGTTTCACAGTGAAACTGGTTAAGGAGTGTGATTTATATTACTAAAGAATGTGACTTTTTACTGTAAAGGGTGTGACGTTTTACTATAAAGAATATTATTCATAAAAGTGAAGGGTGTGACTTATATTATAGCAAAGAGTGTCGTAATGATAATTGAAGGGTGTGACTTATATTACTAAAGGGTGTAACTTATATTACTAAAGAGTATGTCTGTAAACAAAAAAAATTAATTTCACGGTGAATAAGTTTCACAGCATACCAACTCAAAATGGATAGTAGTATTTAATTAGTCGCACTAAAGGAGTCAAAATTTAGTTAAAATTAGAGGAAGTAAAAAGTTATAGATGTGAACAACCTTAAATAAATTTTGTACAATTTCCTGAAAAAAATGAGAATTGGAATCAAAAGCTTTCAAAGAAAAGTGTTGATAGAGAAGAAAAGAGTCTCCAATAAATAAATAAGTTTCATAATATGAAATTGAATTATTTGACTCATTTTACTCATTCTAACACCTTTTTCTAACTCATTAAACTTGATCGGTATTATACACTAAATAGGTTCAAATGCTCATAAATTGAAAACCAACTTCATAATTCCACAATCAATCACAACCGTTCATCCAAAATTGAAAATCCACAGTATGTCTTAGGAAAATATCTAAAATTGGGAAATTATGATCCAAGTATTTTCCTAGATTCTGCAAACTTCTTCCCCTTTAATTCTTAGCTTTTATATAAACAAGATTTCTGTATGATCCAACACAGTCTCTTTATCAATTACTTTTGTTGGCTCTTGATAAATCTTAATGCCCAGTTCTTTATAAATTTGGACATAATAATGTTAGACAAGTTGTGGGACAAATTAAAATCAAATATATATTACTTACTCACTAACTCAATTTGATTTTTCTTTCTACTAACTCAAGTTGTGGTTGAGATATTCTTGTCAGAGTCTCTCGTTTATTTAGTGCTAATTGTACTATCAAGAAGGTGCTTGAAGGAGTCGAATGAGTTGCAGTTAAAAATGAAGCTACAGAAGGTCTGAGAGGGGTAATAAGGTCACTTTCCTAGATCAAGTAGTAAAAAGGGTATAGACATCCACTTGAAGATGAAAAGTAGATAATCATCATCCATCACAGTGTTATATCTACAACAGTAACACTCATGTCAATTAGGTCCACACTATAAACCCTAATTTAATATGACTTATTTTGAGGATGAATTGACCCGAATTTTGCCCAATTGAATCCACGCGCTTCAGTCTCATTCCACCTCCTCTCGCGCCGTGGCACACTCATTCCAGCTCTGCTTTCGTCGTCGCATAATAGTAATAGTTTATATGTGTAATGTTGGAAAATGGAGCCCATTTTTCGGGTGAATGAGAAATTATATTCTCAATAAATGTTGTAACCAACAAATGGGAAAGTGGGAAAAGGAAAAACAAAGAGTTTCTATCCCACATTGGAAAATGAGAAAATAGGAAGTGAGTATATAAAGAGCTATCCACTTGTTGCTTGTAAAATATTGTGGTTCACTCTTCTCCACCTTCTACGCGGGGGTGCAGGGGGGTGCAAATCTTGATCGAATTTGACCTTCGAAACCCGAACTTGTGAGCGAGCGCGACCTGCGTACACGAATGTCGCACCTGTTTGGTGGCGGACGTGCAAGACAACTTTAACTCATACGTTTGAAAAAATACAAGCAATTGCTAATATCATACTGCTTGTGTTTGCTTTCTTATTTCGTTCATACTCCGGTGATAATATCGAGCATTTCTCAGTTCGACATGAGAAAGATAAAGTGCTATTATCTTCGCTTTATAATCGTTTTATTTTGGAAGACAAGTGTCCTACGAATCACTAGCACCGAGAGTGAAGGGCATAATTGTTTTAAGAAAATCGTGCTCTCACGAGACTCGATTTTCGTTTCGTTTAATTTTCATTGTTCATTATTTTATCAGTCATTTTCGGTGCACCCTACCTACTTGTAATAGTGAAACTTAGGAAGCATACGGTGACAGTGATAGTTTTTATATATAGTAGTGATAGTTTATGTGTTTAACAATGATACTTAGTATATCATATAGTGACAGTGATAGTTTTTATGAGTAATAATGATAGTTATTCTTAATAACAATGATAGTGATAATTTTTCTGAGTAACAGTGATAGTTTTTCTAAATAATAGTAATAGTTTTTTTTTAGTAAAAGTGATAGTTTGTCCACATTATAGTGAGAATTAATTTGAATAACTGCGGGAGAAGAGAAACACTCGAACTCATCCACATAGACAAAACCACCGCGTTCTTGGAAGCCGCGGTCATATTAGTGGCAATCATGATCTGCGGAACCCATGAACAAGTGGAGAAACTCAGAACCTTTGCTCAAAAAATCTGGTTGGTGTTTGCAGTTTTGCACGGCTGAGAGAGAGAAGCTATGCATTAAAAAGCGGATCTGATCGGTCGGTCGGACCTCTACTCGGCAACGATACTGAATCGCTTTGGAATATTGGAACGCTCGATGAGCGACTCGGCCATGAACCGCCCAAAACAGACGAAAAGCGGAACGAACCGGGGACCGTTGAACCGTTCACTCACCGATTCGACTCTACTTTTTTTTAAAAATAATTAGAAAGACCGAAAACACCATCATTTTCGGTTAGTGGTGGAGGACCCTTCCCTTCGCGAACACCACATGATATTTAGTTATCCATTTGCTTGCAAAAGTCTCTCTCCTTTTCTCTTTCTCTCTATGTCAAAAATAGTTGTAAAATGTGAAGGGGAGTGGGGACTGGGCAGGCGTGAAGAAGGGGAGCGGAGGAGGCGGAAATATATTGAAATGATGGGCCTCAATATTTTTTTATTGAACTAGGTTGACCTATTATTAGATAAACTAGCATCGCTACGGATATTATTATCACTTAATATTTTATATATTAAAATATTATTCTAAATTAATATAAATATAAATTTTTACATTGACAATTTGTTATATTTTTTAATTTTATATTTATAAATAATGTGAGTTTTAAATCTAAGATTTTAAATTTTTAAATAACGTATAATTTTATTTCATAACAATATTAATTTGTTAAAAGATAATTATTTACATTAAAGAATTATAATTTTTGACTTTATAGTATTTTTATGACATATATAATATTAATATTATTATGTATCTATAACAAAATATATATATTGTGTAATGTTTATGTTTTTTTTTCAAGATAAAAATATGGATTTAATTTTAAAACATATAATTTTGATATATTCTTTAATTAATAAATTTTAAGAAATTTTATAACAAATAAATGGTAAATACATATATATATATATATATATATATATATATATATATATATGAATTCATCATATACATAAGATATCTAATATTTTCATGTTAGGCATAATTTTTGAAAATCATATAGTGTTACATAAACTATAATAATTATTTTATATTTAATGATAAAAATGATTATTGTTATAATAATTTTATACGCAAAGGACACTACTACACATTTGAGCTTGGAGAGCTCAACTTGGACAACCCTTTTTTTTGAATAATTTCTCCAAATGATCCTTGAAAGCGGTTCTATATAAAAAAAAAAAAATGATGGTTAAAAATTGTCCAAGATCAGTCTTAGACAACGGTTCATAACATTTGTCTGCAAAATCTTTGGAGGCGGTTTTGAAGCCGTCTATCTGAAAAATAACGGGAGAAGCAATTCATACTTAAATTTCTCCAAGTTTTTTTTTTTATAAAGCTTGTATAATTACACTGAGCAATCTTCATTGAGCAGTTTTTTTTTTATCTTACAATTTTTTTATTTCTAATTACACTAATCTTATTTTAAGTTTTAACTTCCAAAATTTCTAACTTTCTCATTATTAAATTTCCAGATCCAATGTTATTTAACCACTCTAAAAATTCACTATCTCTTTTTTCGTAGTTCTTTTATTATTCTACATTTTTTTTTTTTTTTTTAATTAAAGTTTAATTAAAATTTTCAAATCTAATCTTAATGAAATTAATAATTTTTTAAAAATTCGTTTAACATGTGGGAATTACATTAACTTCTAAAATCCTTAATTGTATTTTTCTCTCCTCCCTAGCTCGTGTAACACTCTTTTTCCATTCACATTAAATCACGGAAAAATTTGAACAAACCTCTTAAACAATTGTCTCTCTTCCATCCAACTTTAATAAATATTACTCACAAATATTAAATCATTTGCAGCAAATCAAATTCAAAGTTAGTTGAAAAAAATGGATTGAACCAAACTCATTTTGACTAAAAAACCAGAAAATAAATTTATGGACACTTTAAATTAAAGAAAACCAAAACTCGTTGAAATATAGGAAGATGCCACGCACTGCTGTATTTGAAATTCGCCGGTCAATTCAAAAGTTAATTTTAATTAAATTTTGTAAAAGTACAAGTAAAAAATATAATTTTAATTTAATTTAATTAAATTTAAAATTTATAAAAAAAATATTATATAAAAATGTGATTGAATTAATAAATAAGATAATTGAAATAAAGAATTTTAAAAAAAAATTGTAAGAAAAAAAACGATTTTTAGAACATATAGAATTAATTTCATTAAAAACGCAGAAGAAAGTTGAAGTCCCGCGGAATTGATCATTCACAGCGCCCAAGGTCCCGTGTTCGGTCCCCATGGGAGCGAATAATTGTCTCAATTAATTGGGAGGCTTTGGTGGGCTTATATATGAGATCTTGGTGGGGCCCGTCTTTTAAAAGTTGATTTTTTTTAAAAAAAACTATTAGCAATTTGTTGAAAACCATTGTCAAGTGCTTTTCTTGGACAACGGTTTTTTATCAGTTGTCCAAGTTTGGACAGTTGATGCTTGGAGAGCGGTTATAACCGCTCTCAAAGATCATTTTTCACAGCTGTCCAAGCCCAAATGTGTATTAGTGGGACTTTAACAAAAATAAAACACTATGAATATGATGAAAATTGATTTAAATATTTATTATTACAGAAATAGATATTTCTTAAAAAAAATTATTAAAAGCTACATTTCTTGTGATACTACCATCACAATTATCATCGTGACACAGTAAAATCTTTAATTCATGTCAGTTTGTTATCCGAGAAACACCTATTTACAATGGTCCATGACAAAAAACGGCTTCTGCAAAAAAAATTATGCAATAAACAGATTGTCCTTAAATTTTGTTTATACATATAGCATTTGAAACAACGGGAACTGTCTTCGTTGATGAAAATTAATTCTTCTTCTTAAGCACAAGGTAAAATTCATAATCTAAAGAGAACAAATGAGAACAAGAGTACGGAATATATGAGGATGTCCAACCACAAGCACCGATAGATCAATCCAACAACCAATTCTCTTTTAACAATATGATTTTGATATCCTGTTTAAAAAAAAAAACAATAAAAACTATCTCAATTTGTTATCAATATTTGTAAAAATGAAATGTCAAGTCCAAATTTAATAATCATAATACATAATCAGATAATCTATGATATGTCCACATAGTTAAACATTTTCTTGGGAAATATAGTAGGGATTGTACACAATGCTACATTAACATTTTTAATGTAAAAAGTTTAGCTTTTGAAAACTTATCAATAAGTTAAGGTATTTCTGTAATAAAATGTCGCAAGGTATTTACCATTTGCTCTAAAAATATCACAAGTCACGTTCAAGTTGTATAATTATTTGGAGTAAATTGCGTCAAATTCTACAGTGATTCTAAAAATTGGCGCCAAGCACCCAGGTAATTTAAAAATTGTATGTAACCTCATTGTGTTTTATAAATATGGCATGAAATCTCTTTTTTTTTTATAATGGAAAGTTTATACACGCTTGCTTAATGCGATTTATAGTGTTTTTCTTCTTACATTTTTTGTTGAAAAATGATAGAATATACCTTCATTGACTATGTTAAAGGGGCATATTTTTACAATTTTAAATTTTTATATAATTATTTAATTGTTATTCGTAAATACTGTAAAGTGACAAGGTGAATTTTTTTTATCCTTTGTGTATCTAATTATCGTTAATGTATTATTAAGTAAATAATTTATATATTAATATGAAGTTAGAAATATTAAGGATAAAATTACAATAAAATAAATATAATTTTTTTTAAAAACCTTATAATCTGTACTTAGAAAAATGAAAAAAAATGTGTAAAATAATTTTAAAATGTTTTAGATATATAGAGAATTTTTTCACATGATCAAAAAAAATTCTTCACCGTCCATGAAAAAAGTGAGTTAATATAAATAGGAGAATAGAAGGTTATTTCTATCAATTTCCAACAAAAAAGTTGAAAAAAAAAAGAAAACACTAAAAATCACATGAAATAAGTGTGTAATGCACTTTCTATTTTTTTATCAAGAAAATTATCATTCATTAAATAAGGTACAAGTTGTAGCAACATAATTCCACAAATCTTTCTAAAATCACAGTTCCACCCACCGAAGGAAACACCACATATTAGCTCCAAAATCTCCCTTTTTTTCTCATCAACAATATTCTCCTCGTTCCATTCAATCTAGTAAAAAATAACGAGTTGATATGCTGTGAAATTTGTTCACCGTGAAATTAATTTTTTTTTTTACAGACATACACTTTAGTAATATAAATCACACTCTTTAGTAATATAAGTCACACACTTCAGTTATCACTGCGACACTCTTTGCTATAATATAAGTCACACCCTTCACTTTTATGAGTAATACACTTTACAGTAAAAAGTCACACACTTTAGTAATATAAGTCACACTCCTTAACCAGTTTCACCGTAAAACTTGTTCACACTATACTTTGCCAAAAATAACACTGTTTCTCCACTTCCACATAACCCGAACTACACAAATCCAAAGATCAATAGCACTTTATATTGTCTCAATAAAAATGGGGGTTTCAGGGCATATTTATAAAACTTTTGATGCCGGTTTTTCACATTATACGGTGACCTGATTCAATTTACCTTAATTATTTGCCATGAAAAAGTATTTGACCATTGTTAGATGACTAATGAGAACCTCTACTACAATAATCTTTTATTGAAAAAAATCTCTTTTAAACATAATGATAAATATAATTTAAATAATACTAAATACACAGGCACGTGCAATGTTCTAAAAATTTATAGTAGAGTAGAAATGATAAGTTTGTTGTCTTCAATGAAATTTAATAAATTAGTTGAAGAATCAATCAAAAAGACATTATGGATCTCTAATGCACGGATTCTTCAAAAATTAACAATATGCAGTATCGGATTTGCCTGGGGTGCGATTCAGGTGGGATTCGCCTGGGATTCGCACCCGATTCGCCACGTGGCGAATCCCAATTTTTTTTAATTTTTTTATTATCGGATACGCGTATCCTGTTCCGAGGATACGCGTATCGGATACGTATCGGGATTTTTTTGTAAAATTTATTAAATTTTGGGGTTTTTGTTTTTGTAAAAAAATAAAACTTACTAATAATTTGAAGGACACACTCTAAAACTTATTAAATATTAAAATTTATTAATCTTTTATTATGATTTATGACTTGTATGTGTTAATGATATTTGATTTAATTGTTGTTTTGTTACTTATGGGATGAATTCCTTGATATTAGTACTTGTGTTTTAAATACTCTTGATATTACTACATGTGTTATATATAATTGTTGTAAATTTTTCAATATTATTACAGGTGATATATATAATTAAATTAAAAAAATTGACGTATTCTGGCCGTATCGTATCCTAAAAATTTGAAAATCTACGAATCCCCGCACCCAAATCGTATCGTATCTGCACCCCGCACCCGCGCAACACATTTATGGGTTGATTTGATGAAGCATACATCAAAAGATTAAGAAAAAAATTCCTTTAACTAAATCCTTAACACATAAGGTAATTAAGTTGTTTTGTAAACACAGTTACATGATACAATTGATGAGGTATGTTTTAGCAACATCTTCACAATTCTTAATTATCCAGCGCTATTAAAATATAAAATTATCTATTAATATATTTGTAAATCATAATTTCAGAGATACATTAATTTCATCAAAGTGAAAAATTTTAGAAAATGAAAAATGAATAAATGTATATATATAAAAAAAAATAAGAATATAAATGATAAGATGTTAAATATGGTTTTAATATTCTTGAGTCTTAGATGGATAGTTCATAGGTAAATCTTTCAAGTTCCAGATTTATAGTTTCCTATTAGTGAGGTTCTATTTAAAATCATTTAGTCCATATATTAATTGTTTTACTAAATTTTAGGCCAAAAATTGATATATTTCTAGTTTTTATAAGCATGGTAATTAATGTCAAATAATTTATAAAAGGTTTTAATAAATGTGGCAATCATTATGTTCCTCTTTTGTGGTAACGTAAGTTCTTTCCTAAGAAGAATCCCTAATTGCACTTATGTTTCCTTATGTTTAATTCATTAGTTAATTTGTTGGAGTGAGTCTCGTGTGCATCCAGGTGCACTGTGCATGCATTTTAGAAAAATGCAACTTGTTATACTGAAATATACAATTTGTTTATACTGAATCGTGCAACTATTTTTCCATATTAATAGTTGCATGGTTCAATGTAAACAAGTTGCATCTTTTAGTATAATAAATTACATATTTTTAAAATGTACTATACGTACACGGTGCACTTGGATGTATACTCAATTTGTTCTAAACATACAATATACGAGCATATCTTAATCTTAGTATAAAGAATCTTGAAAGTAGATGTATTTTTCTGCATCATCTAATAAAATTAAGAGTAGATAACAATAAACAAATGACAAATTAAAGAATATAAAATAAAAATAAAAGTAAAGATTCATAAGTACTAAATAGAGGGGCCTCTGTGTATAACAAATAAAGATCCATAACAAATTTAGTAAAAAATGTCAAGATCGAAAGTATCAAGGCCCAAATTTTCATCCCAAATACATTGACCCTTCATTACACGACCGATATAAACAGGTGTGCAAGTGAAGAATCAAGCTATTCAAATGCCATGCCCCATTGGTGGATCCATATAATCAAATAGGGACATCTTTATAGTGCAAGCAATTTTTCTTGAATCCAAAATACATATTTAATTTATACAATTCAGACACAAATAAGACATTAATTAAGTGATACCCGTAATAAATGACAAAAGAGCAGGTTTTTTGTGAAAGTTGTGCACCATACATTACTATCCATATTTCAAATGTGGATCCTAATCGGGTTGGTATGTATTAATTAGAGCGCAACAATTTTTGTACATGACTTAGCTCTGTCTTGGTGGTTCTTTGTTGCTTGATTAACTGTTTAGTACTGTGGTTTGACTTTTGAACCTAACAGTGTTGCTCATTTTTAAGTTCCCTCTTTCTTGAACCTAACAGGGTTGTTCTTTTTTAATTTCCCTCTTTCTTACTTGTTTCTGAACTTTTGGCAGCATTATTTGAAATAATCAATATTCAAAATATATATTCACTAAATAAATTAATAATTTATTATTTTTTAAAATTTATTCTCAAATAAAAATATTAATTAAACAAAAATAATTTCATCTTGTTAATTTGTTCATAATATTAGAATTAATATATTTTCAACTAGTATTATTGCTCAAATCATCTAATACTATAAAATATTTGAACTAATACTAAATAATATCAACTAATGCTATAGCGCATATCAACTAATATTATAGATAAATATCAGATAATACTATACAAATTGTGAACTTATACTATAGTGCATTATACCTTAATATTATAGTGCATATCAATTAATACTATAGATAATATCATATAATACTACACAATATGTAAATTTATACTATAGCTCATGTCATTTGATACTATAGCTCACTAACAATATATACACACAATACACATTAATTAAAGACAAGAACAAATCAAATTCTATAAAATGCACTTGAGTTGCACGTTTTAAAAATACATCTAAGTTACACGACACACTCGATGCATGCAGGACTTTGCCTTTCAAAACAAATTTAAAGAAGGAAAAAAATAAAATAAAAAAGTTATCTTTCACCCACAATATATATCTTTTATCAATCAATATGATCAACTTGTGTTGCTAGAAAGAGACCACATTAGTTTCAATAGCCATTGAAATGATTGATGCTTAAAGTCATTTTTCAATGTAGTATTTCATTGCCTTGGGTTGTTCTATAATTAAAACTCAACTCCCAACTTTCAACTATGTATCTTGTTATGATGAAAAGTTCATATAATGCTTTGCCACTAATTATAACACATACAAACGAATTACAAGTCTAGTTTCACTCAAGTATTAATCAATCTTCCTCTCTTCTCATCTAACTTCAATCAAGTTCTTCAAGGTCAGATTTTAGTGAGATTGAAAAAATTAAACTTCCACAAATCTCCACCCTCAATGCGTTCTATGTTGATAACAACATATGATATAAGAATCTGCACAAAGAATTAATATGATATAAAAATTAGGTGGCTTAGCCCACCTGGTCACTGAGCTCCTCATTTGAGTGGGAGACCCATGGTTCGATTCCCTTTGAGAACGAATTTGGAGTTATAGGAGTTATAAGGTGAATTTGTGATATTTTGGAGTATTTTGGTGCTTGATGTACTAACTACTAACAACTAACTTTGCCGGATCAAAAAAAATATTATTAGGCTAAAAACAAGAAACCTAAATTATAAATATAATTAAATAAATTAATACTACACAATATGTGAACTAATACTATAGCTCATATCATCTAATACTATAGCTCATATCCACTTATACTACATCTCATATCATGTAATACTATACCCCATATCCACTAATACTACAAGTCATATCATCTGATACTATAGCTCATATCTTCTAATACTATAGTTCATATCTTTTCATACTATAGTTTATATCCACTAATACTTTAGCTCCTAATAACTATAACTTATATCCACTTGTACTATAGCTCATATCATCTAATACTATAACTCATATAAACCAATCCTATAACTTATATCCACTAACACTATAGCTCATAAATAAAAATAATCACAATACATGGAGTCTAAAATAATGTAAAATAAGAACAAGTGATATAATCATATTAGGACTGACTAAAATTGCAATCAAGATATGGAACATAATATCCTTATTCACTAACAAGTTAATTTCAACAAATTAAACAACTACTTGCAAAATATAAAATAGCAAATCATTCTATACAATAGAATAATTTTTTACAAGTCTATGTAGAAGCAATGGGCTTCTAATACACTACAAGAAATAACATCAAACCTAGCAAAAATGTGAGATAAAAGATGAGTAATTCTGAGAGCCCAAGAAAGACTTGAACATGCAACTAAGAGGGATGAGGTCTAAGAAAGACTTAAATAGAAACCAACAAAACTTTTGATCATACTAAATAGAAGATGAGTTATTCTGAGAGCCACATAAATGAACTACTGCAATCGCAAGCAGAAGAAATAGTAACTGTCAATTATATGTATGAAGAAGTAGGTAGCAATGATTAAGGAACATTAGAAACTTCAGTTTGCAAGAAAAGCATTTTGATTCTTGTCCACCACCTAAAATTATTGCCAAAATACTTGGGTGAAGTTAAGCTAGTAGTTAACAATTTCTTGGGCATTCATCATATCTATTCCTCTAATACAAATACAAAGAGAGCAGGTAATGAAGTCATCTAGATAGTTCCTTGAATATTATTTTGGAATGCATATGTTGCGCCTTATATATGAAATTGAATCAACAAGAAGGAGAGATAGAAAAGTGTAAAACCCCTGCTTCGGTTTTCCACAAGAATTGCTTCAAAAAACTAGCTATGCATTTGTCCCTGTGGTGTTCACTTTAAGCTATTTCAGCAATTTTACTAATTTGCATTCTATTCATAATTGCTTTGTACCAAAATCCTATAAGAAACTAATGATGATCACAAACCTAATTCATATACATCACATCTCTCGTTAAGAAATTTAATATAACATGAAATTTTCTATTTAATCATTTCATCAAACATATGGTAGGCGTAAAATCATAATAAAGGAATAAAAGGATCATAAACACGTTACATGTTACACGAAATCAACCGTCAATGTAAGATCTTCGAAGAACCAAAGTCAGAAGACACAGAAGTCACGCGAATCGCACATATTTATCATAAAGAAAGCACACAAATTATTGAAGAAATTGGACTATTTAGTGTCATGAAATCGAAGAATTCTTCTCGTGAATCTTCGAAGAAATCGCACAAATTTGCTCGTGAATCTTCGAAGAAATCTCTTGCAAATCGCGAGCACTGAAAGAGAGAATTGGGGAGTGAGAGAGAATTGGGGAGCAGGCGATTTAGAGAGAGAAAATTGGCTGAAAATTAATGATGGGAAAAAATTTGATTTTTATACTGACCCGTTTATTGACCCGAAATTAAAATGGATAGCGATGTATGGATATTATTGTGGTGTAATTTGTTCATATAATACTTTGTCATTAAAAAAAATAGACAACAAAAATATATTATATTTACAAATGTAAATGAAATTGTAGCGGCGGCACGAATTGATTATGATGAAAGGTGAGCCCTCTGCGTTGTAAGGAGAAAGAGTGAAAATTGAGAATCCGCTTGGTTGAGGGTAATGGAAGTGGGTAATGAAAATCACTTCTATTAATGTTGCTTGATAGTTTTGATACACAAGTAATATGAATAGAAGTAAATAATTGATTACCCTTACCCACTCAGTCTACCTCACATGATACTTATTGTTGATGTTCTAATCAAATAATTATGCAATTACAATACAATCAATAACACTTATTAATTGAATTTTCAAAGATACTCATTAAATTAAGGAAATTAATTGCGGCTAGATTCCATAATATGGAATAGACAATCAACATTATAAAATAAGGTAAGGTTTCATAAGCACTTGGTGCACAGATTCTAAATTTGTGCACTTGGTGCACAGATTCTAAATCTGTGCACTCATTTTGACCATATCCATTTTTTTATTGTGGATCCTCATTTTCACTAATTGCAAGATCTCATTTTCTTAATGAATCACTCTTATACCCGAGTGCACGGTGTACTTAGTGCACAGGAGACTCACTCATAAAATAAATGTAAATAAATTAAAGATGAAAAGTAAATTAAGACATTAAGTGAGCGACCGAGATTATCATCAAAATTAGATCAACGGCTTAAAAAAATTGGCGGGAAATTTTAATAGAAAGACTGTTGGTGTATTATTTTAATAGGAAGAGTGTAGGCATATTATATATGTATATACGTTCCTAACGGGGCTGGAGAATTCATTACTTAAATTTAGTGTAAAAAGTTAAAAGTTTAATTATTAATAATAAATAAAATATATTTTATTTATATATTATGTAATTATGATATTATATCAATTCAATCACTTCAATAACGGTCGAATCGGACCGAAAGCGTTAAGGTAATCCGATTCAACGTCCACTTTCGCTTTTAAAATATAGGAGAGAAGGAAAAGAGATGACTTATATCAAACTCATTTGTAGTCAAGGACGGGCCTGTAGTGGGACCAAGGGGGTCATTGGGCCCCCTGGCCCCACTTGAACTTTATATATGTATGTATATATATATATATGTATTTTTTTATTTTTATAATTGAGACACATTTACGTGATATTGATCTATTTCGCGGTGAGGCGAGGGTATAATTGTGCAATGATGGAGTGGGTATTATTTGTGTTATATTAATCTGTTTTTTCTTATGTATGAGATTATACCATATTTATTTTTTATCTTTATTTAGTTCAAATAATTTTTAAAAATATATAAAAAATTGAAAAAGACAATTAATTACACTACATTATAAATTGGGCTAGGTCTTATACGCACTTTTAGGTGCCAAGTCAAACAAGACTCATAGTCAAGTTTTAAAACAAGCAACTTGTTATCTTTGAAAAAAATGCAACTTATTATCTTGAATCGTTGCAACTATCAATATGGAAAAGTAGTTCTTGGCGGTTCAAAGATAAATAAATCAGATTTTTCAATATAACAAGTTGCATGGTTTTAAAATATATTGTAAGTGCACGGTGCACTTGAGTGTATATATATGAGACCGGCCCACTCTATAAATTGGGTCCCCCTCGATGAAATTCCTGGATCCGTCTCTGTTTGTAGTATATGGGTCAGATTTAACTCGAGTTCATGCGTGAGGCAGGGTCCATCTGATATTTGTCTCTTTTTAAATACCACTATATTTTTTCAAGAGACAACTTATATGAGACGATTTCACGATGAAATTGACATAATTTGAGCATTGATGCTTTAATATTTTAAAAATGAGTATGCGTTGGTTTATCCTAATTTGTATCCCGGATAATACGAGTTTGTCTTTCTTTCAAACGTAACATCTCCCATCTCTCATTCAATTAGCAAGTTTATACACTAGAAATGGGTAGCAAATTAATCTAGTTCTTGTTTCTAATCTATGTTTCAGAAAGATAAAAGATTACAAGCCAGCATGCCATATTGCCTTGTGATTATGTGATGGTACAAAAGTGCCATGTCAATCTTCAAGTGGGTCGAGGGTACCGAAACCAATTCAGAATGACAAAACAAAGACATTGCTATTCACAGACATGTAGAGGCAGAACAATCAATATAAAAGCCATGTTTGTGAGACAGTAAAACTTTTGTGTGTAACAAGTGATACTTTACACATATAAGAACCTCACAAAGACCTCAGTTCAGAAGTTGTTATGAAATTGGTCAAAATTCAATCTCCCTCAACACATTTTAGTAATATGGAAGAAGATACAACATCAAAACCATAATCGAGCAGCTAGTAGTAGCAATACACTATAATAAAAAACAATTTCATTAAATTTCCAGAAGTTTGTTTCATTTGGAGATGCCACAACTCTACTTCTCAGATGAGTTTGGCCCTCGTTTCTTACCGAAGCCAACAACTGCAAGCACAAAAAGAAAGTATAACCGTCATTATACATAAAGGAATTTGCAAAACTGCTACATTTCACTTTAATATTTAAGATACCCCTTCTGATATTTTTATCTATCACCCTAAATTGTACAAACTGCTATTTCGGTCAAGGGTAGTAGTTTGAAGATCTATAATGTGATCTTTACAAATAGTCATGGGCAGTTTAACTTTTGAGGTCATAAGTAGTAAGGAGTCGTGATTTTAAGGTTGTAGTTAAAACCTAAGGTTTTTAAGTCACAGCAACACTAAACTCACAAACTAGGAAATACATAAAAATTTGGAAAAGGGGGTCATCCAAATTTGTATCCATCTACGAATTTATCAACTTAAATAAAACTAGCATGTTAATTCCTCATGATTGATAACACATGTTTAGAAATTGGAATGGATCTTGCTCTAGTGGCTTAAGTTTAAAATTTTAGCCAAACATTTTCCATAATTACCATAAACAGAAACACCTCAATGGCAAATCATCACAGCAAAAATTACAGTACCGCTCAACATGTTAAATACAAGAAATTCAGCAAGGCTAAAAATATAGCAATTCACTATCAAGAGACACATGATATCAACAGAAATAGTCAAGATTTCTATTGCCCATCATACCAATGACACAAGAATCACTTTCGTGAATACTTATTAACTGATATCAAACAATCATAAAATGCAGAACATCAAAAGATAAAATCGATGCAAATGTCAAAAGAGGGATAAATTTAGGGTTACCGGCGGTGACGAAACGGCGGTTGTACTGCATCCGCTTGTGAGCGCGGCCGCGGGGTTTCTTCTTCTTGTCCTGCTTCGCCACTTTGGGCGTTTGTCCTCTCACCTTTCCGGCACGCGCCAACGATCCGTGAACCTTACCTGAAACAGTACTCCTCAAATTAAACCAATACTAATCAAACATATTCACTAATTAATTAACTCCGGCGCAAATCTTACCCATGATTGTCTGTTGTTCGCTGAACGGCGACGCGACCTTTGTTCTGCTGCAGGGAAATTGGGGATATT
Source organism: Stenogyne calaminthoides (assembly GCA_037126765.1). Lineage (NCBI taxonomy): Eukaryota > Viridiplantae > Streptophyta > Magnoliopsida > Lamiales > Lamiaceae > Stenogyne > Stenogyne calaminthoides. Next base: position 21,169,352 of record JBBCBC010000003.1, read on the forward strand.
CTAGTGGTTAGGGTTTCTATGAGATTTTGCTTTTTATACCAATAAATTTTATGTTGGGCTGGGCCTTAGGCAAATGATGAGTTGGGTTGAACATTTTGGCCCAAATATTTCTGATCGCGTAATTGCCGCCTAACCCTGCTTTTCTTTAAAATATCCAAATATTTTATTTTAATAATTATGTTTTCATTTATTTATTATGCAGTATACCATAAAATAAAATTATTCATTAAAGAATTAATAATTAAATGCATAACATAGAAAATGGGTTGAATTGGAAATTTTACTTAAATTAAATTTAAGTAAAAAAAAAAATAACAACTGAAATAAATAATACTAGTAAATAAAATACTATAATGAAGTTAAAATAAATATATATGAAGTACTAAATGTTAATGCCTATAAAGGCTGCACATTCTATAACAATCACATCATACCTTAAACACTAAATTCATTATTTACATGTTGTATAAATCTTACTTCTCAATTAGACGATGCATCATCGGGGATGTACCAAAAATCAACTAAACATAAACAATATAATTTCTTATTAGTATATAGTGGATAATAATAAATTTATTAATTTCATGAATTTCAATTATTATTTCTAAAGTAAAAATTGTCACTAATTTTAAATTTTCGTACATACTCCACTATCATTGATTTTATATCAATTAAAAAAAATGGTATGTGTTTGGATAATGTATGCATATTTTTGCTAATTTTTGTTATGGTATAAACATTGTGCTTTACATCTCATCATTTTGTATCATCAAGAAATATACTCATTATAAATTAGTCTAGCTCCCCCGGTGGCTGTTGTTGGGTCGGAAAATCGGATATTAATTTGGGCCTGAAGCATTAATGGGCTTCAATTCAATTTGTTACAATTATAGAGAACAAATCCATTCTCCATATCATCTCAATTATAGAGAACAAGTTCATATATACAGCAAAAATGCATTAGGCATGAAAGCATTATAATTATATCTCATCTAAAAGTTCGAACTAGTAAAAAGATATGAAATTAATTCGTTTATATAATTTTCCTAACACTCTCTCTCATTCGTGGGCTTAATTCGCTTACTTCATCATTGGAAGGAGACTCATTGAGTGGACAGTTTAATATATTGGAGTTGCTTTCAGCGGGAATCCAAGCCAGAACATGGGCGTGAGCCTGAACGCTCTGATACCATGAAAGAATCATATATCTTCTAAAAATCCAAACTTGTAAAGAGCATTGATCATTTTCAGCAATAGTAATAGTGGTGTACGGTAAAAGTGGTGCATACAATACCTTCTCATATATAAATCTTTTGATTTATTGCAATTTTAGTAGATAATAATTTCATATATACTGCAAAAATGGAAATCGCACAAGAACAAAAGACCAATTGTACGATAAACTTAAAAACAATTGTAGACACTTAAATTTTATTAAATTTAATGATGTTATATATCTGTGTAAATTTTAATATGGAGATAATAGTATAAAAATATCTCTAAAATTTGAGATGATATTTTCATTTTCTCTCAAATTTGGAATTATAACTTTCTTGTTCTCTAGTCATGGATCTCTTATAAATTAGAGAGTCAAGATAGAGTTTCACTATGTCAAACTCCATTGTCTTTCTACTATCAAATTGTAGGTCAAATTCTAGGTTAGATGGAATAAATCACTAACGACTCTATCAACTCCGTACTACCACATTGTAGGTCAAATCCCAGGTCAGATGAAATAAGTCACAAACGACTCCATCAACTTCCTACCACCAAATTGTAGGAAAATTCAAAATAAGTCGTTGAGGTTCCAAAGATCATATGTCTTTAGATTTAAAGAGGAGGAATTAAGAGATCAACTGGAATTATAACCCAAAATTCTTAATAAAATACGTTTACCTCGCCTTCTATATATTTACTTACAAGTGCTGAAATTTATTGATTCACATCGACAAGAGGATAACTTTGGTCTCTTAAGATGTATTCTACTTAATTTTCAAATAATCCCACACCCAAATAATAAATAAATACATATAAATCATCTAAATCTATAAGCTTCCTCTATATTATATGAGTAACGCATTTGATTGAGACAATAATCATATAATGAGACTGAGCATAATTTATATATAATATTTTTAACATTTAAAAAATAATAATATTAATTTGTATTAATTTGTATCTCATCTCATACGAATTTTTATCCTATTATATTATGATGTACACTTGTATGAGAAGGTCTCACGGTGAGACGAACATAAATTGGGCATTAAGGCTTTAAAATTTGAGAATAATGAATGTGATTTACCTTTAGGGATTGACGTCTTTATTAGGCAAATGGCATGCGAGTTTTTAAATCTTATATTATATATTTTGTTTATGTCAATTTCGTTTCCAATCCTTTTTTTTTTCTTAAGTCCAAAAGAACAGCGTTAATTAACAGTCACGATCATATCTACACAAAATACTGAAAAGTCTCTCCACAAATTTGGAGGTTCGGCCAACAATGAGAGCTATCATACTTTAACTTTTCAGAAACTTTACTTCTGAGCAGTTTTCTTTTTTTCAAGCTTAAATGGATTAATATAATAGGAGCATTTGAAGAATTCTTTTGAATTCTATAAACACTTCGTATAAAATAAGCAAATAACGTATGAAATGAATTAAACACAAAAGTTGCACCTCAGAGTTCCAACTCCTACTACTTTTTTAGTTCTTTATTCAAAAGTAATTAAACATATAATATATATTTAAATTCATAATGAAACTACTCATTCATTTGTCGGAAAGTTGTCCTTAAATATGGATTAATATTTTCTTTTGGTGAGACAAAAGCAAAGTTAGCACTTAGCAAACCTTCATTTGCCAATAAAATTATCCTTCGGAATTTAAGATGCAACTTGGACTGCCGAATCAATTAAAGAAAGGAACTTTAGAACGTTATTGGACTCAAATTATTAACCAATGAAATTGAAATTATCCAAGGCATTAACCTTTCCGACCACACTAAAATCACTTATTCCACAACCACTTTCTATTTGATATTTTGTTTTACAATTATAATTACTAATTTTGTTTGTATAAAAGTTCTTATATATTTTAATACAAATCTCAATTTAACAAGTGAAATAGCTTAAGTGATTATAACATCACTAGCTATACTTGATAGAAGATTCTGATTCTAAATTTTTTCTTATCATCTAGTGCTGCAGGTTGATTCAATTATTTATTACATTTTATTTTCATAATAATTATTATTTGATGCTTTAACTATCACATGATAACTATTGGAATTATGATTTATGAATCATGATAACTATTTGACGCTTCAAGTATCACGTGCAACAATCTAATAAATAGCGACGCATTGTGTTTTCACTTTATATATGGTTATCATTTCTTCACCACTAACGTTTCCACTTTCCACGCTCATCATCACATTTATGATTTAACCCAATTTCATGAAACTCGTGACTCTAAAAATTCGCCGCATTTTTTGTTGCCGTTTTTATTCTTTTTGATTCGTTATATTCTTTTTTTTTGTGTGTGTATACATTTTAGCAAAATATACATTTTTGTTGATTCTTTTATATCTGCGCCTTAATTTTGATCGGAAAATATTATCAAGCATCGATTTGAACCGTGGATTAGGGGTGCGTGTATCACACGCCCAAAAACGACGTTTTGGGGGTAGTTTGATCGATCTCCGTGATTTGAGACTAAATCGACACAAATTGAAAAACATCTGGAATTAAATTGAAAAATGTGATATATATAAAAAACATTTTCAATAAAGGTCTGAAAGCTACTTTTAACCATTTTGATTTAAATTCCCCTAATTTCCGCCTCTCCATATTCACATACTCTTTCATCCTTATAGATTAAGATTTCTTTGTTACAATTTAGATATATTTAATCATCTTCACCCCACTAATGTTAGCAACATAACTTCCATTGGTGAGGGAATTTGTTTTATAAACAAATGGACTTCAATCTCCAATGATAGAGTAAGAGAATTAAACCTACAAGTAAAGGGAATGTAAGAAGAATTAAATAAAAAAAATTAATTTTACATCTTTCTACAAGTTCAACCTTTTATTCGAGATGGAATTCTTTCATACTAACAGCATAAATTTTACAGTATATACTCACAATTTAGGACACACACACGAACATGATTTAAATGAACTGATATATGACTACGGTTAATTCATTTAAGAGTTCGAAAGCTCTTAAATTATTTTAATTATATATATAGCTTATTTGAATTTAAGATAATATTTATACCAACATATACATTTTGCTTAATTAGTATGAAAAAAAAATTACGTGACCAATAAATTGATAGTCAGTCTCCAATAAAATTTATTCACAAAATAAAATTAATACAATTGTACTTATAAATTAATATCATGACATTTATCAACTCATACCATTACATTTATAACTTAATATCATTAGTATATAATTTGTAAGAGTAATAGTATTAATTAACAAATATAATAGTATTATTATGGATCCAGTTTGATACTGCATGAATCTGTGTAAATTTAATTTGTGTATATTAGACACACATGTTTACACATAGACCCACAAAAAATGGATTCATGGCCCCCCAAAAATTGTACCCTAAACGAAATTGTGGCCTTCATGAAAAGGCAAACGCCAGTGGTTTCTCCAATATATATTTGTCACTAGCGACTCAAAGATTGCAACCCACATCTTTTTTCCCAAGTATATTCATACACCCACATACAAATATTTGATGTCACCCGGTGCTTTATATAATTCATGATATGTCACACTTTCGAATATCCCAATATATTTCTATGACGATTGCCATAACATAATATGGCAATCCAACATCACATGCAAGCAAAAATAAAATAAAATGAGGATCTTAGACAAAATTAACTAAACCCATTTACAAAAAAAGGGGATGGCATTTCTCTTTACACAACAAAAGTTGGATCCATATATCTTCTCATTTCTTCCATTCCACTACCATCACTATATTCACCAATCGTTCATTCCATAAAAAGTTAACCTCCAAATAAAATCTAAAATAAAGATTTTTTTTTTTTTTTAATTTTCATTTTGTTTTCTAAATTAACTAGATTCGTTTTAGCCAAACTAAAACTCTCTTGGATCAACAAAAATAGACGAGCCAGGCGGTGACTTAGTCCAGTCACCGACAGACCCGTCACTGTAGTCTTCCCCTAATCGCTTTATGCACCACAAATCCTCCGCGCACGATAGCCTCTCCCAGTGCGGTATCCCTAACCTGAGCGGCTCCCGGTTTGCCACCTCAGTTGCCACCACCCCACACCCACTCTGTTGGGCCAAGTTATGGGCCCAACAGCACAGGGCCTTAATCATCTTCACAGCATTTGGGCCTTCCCCACCAAGCCCATACAAAAAATGAAACCCAAACGGCCTAAAAACCTCAGGCACCGAGGGTATTCGCAGCCACGGAAAAGCCCGGTCCAAGACGCGCGTGGTCTTCGCCAACGCCCTCCTCACTAGCGACGCGCCACGCACCTCGAGTTTGTACACGTCCTGGCAGTTCCACACACTGAGTACGGCCCACGACTCGGGCTGAGTCGCGAGGAACTCGTCGGCGCCGCCCGGCCACGACGAGCCGTTTGGGACGGCGAGGAAGGTGCCGAGGCTGAGCTTGTTGTTGAGCACGGCGTCGATGTCGCGGGGGAAGAACTCGGTGGCGGAGAAGCGGCGGCGGTAGAGGGACTCGGAGTCGGCGGCGGCGAGTTTGATGATGGTGACTCGGTCGCTGATGGTGAGTCGGTGAGCGAACACGGGGTGGACCAGGATGGAGGGTGTACGGAACTTGGTGTAGCCGCATTTTTTAGTAAAGAGTGTGACGGACGGTTGGTTGTCGTTTTCAGTGGCCATGTAGGAATATTCAGCCCCGTTTTCTCCAAACCATTCTTCTATTTTACGTACTAGCTTCAATCCAATCCCCATTCTCCTGCAAAAACATCCAATTATTTTTTAATTAAATTATATAAATAAAAACATTAATTTGCCCGTATCGGGAGGGTTTAAGAAAGAGTATATGTCTTAAATGTAAATTAGACTGATATTATCCGGATATCACCAATATTATTTAATAAAAAATATCAAATAAAATCATTATTGTCCAAATAATGCTATTTGTTTAGTGAAAAATTATCGACAAAAATTTGTGTAACCCCAATTTTTTTTAGTATCACTATTATATATAAAAATTATCACTATTATATCTTAATTATTATGTACTAAAACTATTACTATTTGAAAGTTAAGTTTTTGTGCAATAAAGCAATAGTTTTTTTGCATATAAATTAATAGAGTTCATATATAGACTTAATTCATCGAAGTGTTACTCAAAATTATTTAACGAAAAAAATTAATATTGTTAGGTAAATAAGTTGAAAATTAAGAAGTAATATTAAGAATTTGATTTTGCATACAAGAATTTGCCTAATTTATATATGAATGAGGAAAAAAAGAGAAAAACAAGTGGGGAATCAATAGTTAGGTGACCTCACATAAATCCAATTTTGGCAACTTGTGTGTTGATCATTGTTGAACAATTAATATGAAGTAGAGTATAATTAATAATTATAGGAATAACATATATACGTTGAGATAATAGATAGATATTGAAATAATGTGATAAATGAAAGAAATAGTATAGTATAGTACCTATGAGATGCAGAAACGCGAAGGCCTAAAATATAGGCAAGTTTAGTGTAAACTGGGAGGGCTTTAAAATTATCAATATTTCTAGAGAGTTTGGTTCCACAAGTAACGGTTTTGATACACCCCCTAATCGTCCCCACGATCTCTCTCCTCTCCTTAATTTCTCCTCCTCCTCCGCCGCCGTCCTCCACCACCATCTCCGCCACCTGAAAAAGCACCTCCACGTCAGCATAATAACAATAATAATATAGTTTAATTTTAGCATAAAAAAGGGTAATATATAAAAAAAAAAAAAACTTGCCAGCATGAGATAAGCAGGGGAATTGCGAACCCGGCAAATGGGGTCCCCTAATTGGTCGGTGTAGAGGGACAGTCCCCCATTGGGCCCCACGTCGCAACTATTCTCCATTTCCTCCACCGCCTTGCAGTCTTTTTTCTCCCAATATTCTCTCACCACCACCACCACTGCCGCCCCGCCGCTACCACCCTCCGCCGCCATTTTTATTTCTTTCTCTTTAATTCTATATATATGTGTTTATAGGAGTGTTGACACTTATTATGGCAAAGTGTGATACTTTTGATAAGAGAAGGATGGATGTGGTTGTTTATATAGCCGTGGAGGGAGGCTAAAGTTTGCAGCCTTTTCAAGATTGCCTTGCGAAATTGATGTGCTATATATTTATTTTACAACAAATATATTAAACATTTAATTAATAATAAAATTCAGTTATACATACAAATTTTATTTTTAATATTATATATATGTGTATAATGTGCTCCTATTTCTGGGCAAAATTTTACATCTAGTTATTTCGGGAGTCCTAAACATTTAAAACTTTAAATTTCTATTTTTGTCAAGTTGTATCTCCGGTCACTATAAACAAATTAAATGTTTCAGTGCAATAAATTATATATTTTCAAGATTAACAATTATAAAATCTTGTGATCTTGGCTCTGATACAAAACTTAGCCCTATATATATTGCATATAACATAGTAGTGTAGAAATTGGAGTATGTTGTTAAAATGACTATGAAAAACAATGACCAAAATGAAAACAACAATGACATTTTGAACCACTTTAAAAATATGAGAACTTGTCGAGGACAATGTAATATTTTATTTAGATAAAAAAATATTTACAACTATTAATATTATAATATATTTTAAAATTATAGGTTGTCATATTTTGTTTATGTTACTTTTTTTTAGGAACATGCTTTTAGCATTTTGAATTGTATGATTTTAATTTTTTTTTAAATATTTTTTATAATTGTGCATACCCTATTTTAAACTTCGGATCCATTAATGTGTTTTAGTATAAACAAATTGAATGCTTCAAATGCAACAAATTATATATTTTCAAGATCACTATAGAATAGAATGCGTGATGCACCTCGTGCATACAAGACTTAACTCTATATTGCATATAATATAGTAGTGTAGAAACTGAAGTATGTTGTTAAACATAACTATGAAAACACTGACCAAATGAGCAACAATGACATTTTGAACCACTTTTAAAATATGAGAACTTGTCGAGGACAATACAATATTATATTTAGATAAAAAAATATTTACAACTATTAATATTATAATATGTTTTCAAATTATAGATTGTCGATATTTTGTTATGTTTGCTTTTTTTTAGGAACCTGCTTTTAGCATTTTGAATTGTATGATTTTAATTTTTTTTAAAATATTTTTTATAATTGTGCATACCCTATTTTAAACTTCTAAATCCGCCACTGGGTTTTAGTATAAACAAATTGAATGCTTCAGTGCAATAAATTGTATATTTTCAAGTTACACTATAGAATGCACGGTGCACCTGGTGCATACAAGACTTAGCTCTATATTGCATATAATATAGTAGTGTAGAAACTGAAGTATGTTGTTAAACAGAACTATGAAAACACTGACCAAATGAGCAACAATGACATTTTGAACCAATTTTAAAATATGAGAACTTGTCGAGGACAATATAATATTTTATTTAGATAAAAAAATATTTACAACACTTAATATTATAATATGTTTTCAAATTATAGATTGTCGATATTTTGTTATGTTTCCTTTTTTTTAGGAAGCTGCTTTTACCATTTTGGATTGTATAAATTTAATTTTATAAATATTATTTATAATTATGCATACCCTATTTTAAATTTCTGGATCCGCCATTGTGTTTCAGTATAAACAAATTGAATGCTTTAGTGCAACAAATTGTATATTTCCAAGATACACTATAGAATGCACGGTGCACTTGGTGCATACAAAACTTAGCCCTATATTGCATATAACATAGTAGTGTAGAAACTCAAGTATGTTGTTAAACGTAACTATTTAAAAACTTGACCAAATGAGCAACAATGACATTTTGAACCACTTTTAAAATACGAGAACTTGTCGAGGACAATGTAATATTTTATTTAGATAAAAAAACATTTACAAATCTTAATATTATAATATATTTTCAAATTATAGGTTGTCATATTTTGTTTATGTTACTTTTTTTTAGGAACCTGCTTTTAGCATTTTGAATTATATGATTTTAATTTTTTTAAAATATTTTTTTATAATTGTGCATACCCTATTTTTAACTTCAGGATCTGCCACTGTGTTTTAGTATAAACAAATTGAATGCTTCAGTGCAACAAATTGTATATTTTCAAGATACACTATATAATGCACGGTGCACCTGGTGCATACAAGACTTAGCTCTATATTGCATATAATATAGTAGTGTAGAAACTGAAGTATGTTGTTAAACAGAACTATGAAAACACTGACCAAATGAGCAACAATGACATTTTGAACCACTTTTAAAATATGAGAACTTGTCGAGGACAATATAATATTTTATTTAGATAAAAAAATATTTACAACTCTTAATATTATAATATGTTTTCAAATTATAGATTGTCGATATTTTTTTATGTTTGCTTTTTTTTTTAGGAACCTGCTTTTACCATTTTGAATTGTATGATTTTAATTTTTTTAAAATATTTTTTATAATTGTGCATACCCTATTTTAAACTTCTAAATCCGCCACTGTGTTTTAGTATAAACAAATTGAATACTTCAGTGCAACAAATTGTATATTTTCAAGATACCTTTATAGAATGCTTGCTGCACCGGGTGCATACAAGACATAGCTTCTATATTGCATATAATATAGTAGTGTAGAAACCAAGTATGTTGTTAAATGTAACTATGAAAAAATAAACTAAAAAAAGAAAAACAATGACATTTTGAACCACTTTTTAAAATATGAGAACTTGTCGAGGACAAAATAATATTTTATTTAGATAAAAAAATATTTACAACTCTTAATATTATAATATGTTTTCAAATTATAGATTGTCGATATTTTGTTATATTTTCTTTTTTTTAGGAACCTGCTTTTACCATTTTGAATTGTATAAATTTAATTTTATAAATATTATTTATAATTATGCATACCCTATTTTAAATTTTGGATCTAGTGCTTTTGTGTTTCAAAGATAAACAAATTGAATGCTTCAGTGCAACAAATTGTATATTTCCAAGATGCACTATAGAATGCACGGTGCACTTGGTGCATACAAAACTTAGCCCTATATTGCATATAACATAGTAGTGTAGAAACTCAAGTACGTTGTTAAACAGAACTACGAAAACACTGACCAAATGAGCAACAATGACATTTTGAACCACTTTTAAAGTACGAGAACTTGTCGAGGACAATGTAATATTTTATTTAGATAAAAAAATATTTACAACTCTTAATATTATAATATACTTTCAAATTATAGGTTGTCATATTTTGTTTATGTTACTTTTTTTTAGGAACCTGCTTTTAGCATTTTGAATTATATGATTTTAATTTTTTTTAAATATTTTTTATAATTGTGCATACCCTATTTTAAACATCTGGATCTGCCACTGTGTTTTAGTATAAACAAATTGAATGCTTCAGTGCAACAAATTGTATATTTTCAAGATACACTATAGAATGCACGGTGCACCTGGTGCATACAAGACTTAGCTCTATATTGCATATAATATAGTAGTGTAGAAACTGAAGTATGTTGTTAAACAGAACTATGAAAACACTGACCAAATGAGCAACAATGACATTTTTAACCACTTTTAAAATATGAGAACTTGTCGAGGACAGTATAATATTTAATTTAGATAAAAAAATATTTACAACTCTTAATATTATAATATGTTTTCAAATTATAGATTGTCGATATTTTATTATGTTTGCTTTTTTTTAGGAACCTGCTTTTACCAATTTGAATTGTATGATTTTTTTTTTAATTTTTTTTTTATAATTGTGCATACCCTATTTTAAACTTCTAAATCCGCCACTGTGTTTTAGTATAAACAAATTGAATGCTTCAGTGCAACAAATTGTATATTTTCAAGATACACTATAGAATGCACGGTGCACCTGGTGCATACAAGACTTAGCTCTATATTCCATATAATATAGTAGTGTAGAAACTGAAGTATGTTGTTAAACAGAACTATGAAAACACTGACCAAATGAGCAACAATGACATTTTGAACCACTTTTAAAATATGAGAACTTGTCGAGGATAATATAATATTTTATTTAGATAAAAAAATATTTACAACTCTTAATATTATAATATGTTTTCAAATTATAGATTGTCGATATTTTGTTATGTTTCCTTTTTTTTTAGGAACCTGCTTTTACCATTTTGAATTGTATAAATTTAATTTTATAAATATTATTTATAATTATGCATACCCTATTTTAAATTTCTGGATTCGCCACTGTGTTTCAGTATAAACAAATTGAATGCTTCAGTGCAACAAATTGTATATTTCCAAGATACACTATAGAATGCACGGTGCACTTGGTGCATACAAAACTTAGCCCTATATTGCATATAACATAGTAGTGTAGAAACTCAAGTATGTTGTTAAACAGAACTACGAAAACACTGACCAAATGAGCAACAATGACATTTTGAACCACTTTTAAAATACGAGAACTTGTCGAGGACAATGTAATATTATATTTAGATAAAAAACTATTTACAACTCTTAATATTATAATATATTTTCAAATTATAGGTTGTCATATTTTGTTTATGTTACTTTTTAGGAACCTGCTTTTAGCATTTTGAATTATATGATTTTAATTTTTTTAAATATTTTTTATAATTGTTCATACCCTATTTTAAACTTCTGGATCTGCCACTGTGTTTTAGTATAAACAAATTGAATGCTTCAGTGCAACAAATTGTATATTTTCAAGATACACTATAGAATGCACGGTGCACATTGTGTATACAAGACTTAGCTCTATATTGCATATAATATAGTAGTGTAGAAACCAAGTATGTTGTTAAACGTAACTATGAAAAAACATTGACTAAAATGAGCAACAATGACATTTTGAACCACTTTTAAAATATGAGAACTTGTCGAGGACAATACAATATTTTATTTAGATAAAAAAATATTTACAACTCTTAATATTATAATATGTTTTCAAATTATAGATTGTCGATATTTTATTATGTTTGCTTTTTTTTTAGAAACCTGCTTTTACCATTTTGAATTGTATGATTTTATTTTTTTTTAAATATTTTTATAATTGTGCATACTCTATTTTAAACTTCTAAATCCTTGTTAACGTGTTTTAGTATAAACAAATTGAATCTTCTAAAAGGCAAACAAATTGTATATTTTCAAGATACATTATAGAATGCACCTTGGCACCCGGTGCATACAAGACTTAGCTCTATATTGCATATAATATAGTAGTGTAGAAATCAAGTATGTTGTTAAATGTAACTATGAAAAACATCGACCAAATGAGCAACAATGACATTTTGAACCACTTTTAAAATATGAGAACTTGTCGAGACAATATAATATTTTATTTAGATAAAAAAATATTTACAACTCTTAATATTATAATATGTTTTCAAATTATAGATTGTCGATATTTTATTATGTTTGCTTTTTTTTTAGAAACCTGCTTTTACCATTTTGAATTGTATGATTTTATTTTTTTTTTAAATATTTTTTATAATTGTGCATACCCTATTTTAAACTTCTAAATCCGCAACTGTGTTTTAGTATAAACAAATTGAATGCTTCAGTGCAACAAATTGTATATTTTCAAGATACACTATAGAATGAGCAACGGGTGCATACAAGACTTAGCTCTATATTGCATATAATATAGTAGTGTAGAAACTGAAGTATGTTGTTAAACAGAACTATGAAAACACTGACCAAATGAGCAACAATGACATTTTGAACCACTTTTAAAATATGAGAACTTGTCGAGGATAATATAATATTTTATTTAGATAAAAAAATATTTACAACTCTTAATATTGTAATATGTTTTCAAATTATAGATTGTCGATATTTTGTTATGTTTCCTTTTTTTTTAGGAACCTGCTTTTACCATTTTGAATTGTATAAATTTTATTTTATAAATATTATTTATAATTATGCATATCCTATTTTAAATTTCTGGATTCGCCATCGTGTTTCAAAGATAAACAAATTGAATGCTTCAGTGCAACAAATTGTATATTTCCAAGATACACTATAGAATGCACGGTGCACTTGGTGCATACAAAACTTAGCCCTATATTGCATATAACATAGTAGTGTAGAAACTCAAGTATGTTGTTAAAATGTAACTTCTTAAAACACCCACCAAAATGAGCAACAATGACATTTTGAACCACTTTTAAAATACGAGAACTTGTCGAGGACAATGTAATATTATATTTAGATAAAAAACTATTTACAACTCTTAATATTATAATATATTTTCAAATTATAGGTTGTCATATTTTGTTTATGTTACTTTTTTTTAGGAACCCGCTTTTTTAGCATTTTGAATTATATGATTTTAATTTTTTTAAATATTTTTTATAATTGTGCATACCCTATTTTAAACTTCTGGATCTCGCTTAATTGTGTTTTAGTATAAACAAATTGAATGCTTCAAAGTCAACAAATTGTATATTTTCAAGATCTGTTATAGAATCTTTTGGTCACCCTGGTGCATACAAGACTTAGCTCTATATTGCATATAATATAGTAGTGTAGAAACTGAAGTATGTTGTTAAACAGAACTATGAAAACACTGACCAATTGAACAACAATGACATTTTGAACCACTTTTAAAATATGAGAACTTGTCGAGGACAATATAATATTTTATTTAGATAAAAAAATATTTACAACTCTTAATATTATAATATATTTTCAAATTATAGATTGTCGATATTTTGTTATGTTTGCTTTTTTTTAGGAACCTGCTTTTACCATTTTGAATTGTATAAATTTAATTTTATAAATATTATTTATAATTATGCATACCTTATTTTAAATTTCTGGATCCGCCACTGTGTTTCAGTATAAACAAATTGAATGCTTCAGTGCAACAAATTGTATATTTCCAAGATACACTATAGAATGCACGGTGCACTTGGTGCATACAAAACTTAGCCCTATATTGCATATAACATAGTAGTGTAGAAACTCAAGTATGTTGTTGAACAGAACTACGAAAACACTGACCAAATGAGCAACAATGACATTTGAACCACTTTTAAAATATGAGAACTTGTCGAGGACAATGTAATATTTTATTTAGATAAAAAAATATTTACAACTCTTAATATTATAATATATTTTCAAATTATAGGTTGTCATATTTTGTTTATGTTACTTTTTTTTAGGAACCTGCCTTTAGCATTTTGAATTATATGATTTTAATTTTTTTTTAAATATTTTTTATAATTGTGCATACCTATTTTAAACTTCCGGATATGCCTTGTGTTTTAGTATAAACAAATTGAATGCTTCAAAGGCAATAAATTGTATATTTTCAAGATACATTATAGAATGCAGTGCACTTTTGTATAGACATACAAGACTTAACTCTATATTGCATATAATATAGTAGTGTAGAAACTGAAGTATGTTGTTAAACAAAACTATGAAAACACTGACCAAATGAGCAACAATGACATTTTGAACCACTTTTAAAATATGAGAACTTGTCGAGGACAATATAATATTTTATTTAGATAAAAAAATATTTACAACTCTTAATATTATAATATGTTTTCAAATTATAGATTGTCGATATTTTGTTATGTTTCCTTTTTTTTAGGAACTTGCTTTTACCATTTTGAATTGTATATTTTTAATTTTTTTTTAAATATTTTTTATAATTGTGCATACCCTATTTTAAATTTCTGGATCCGCCAATGTGTTTCAGTATAAACAAATTGAATGCTTCAGTGCAACAAATTGATTATATTTTCAATATACACTATAAAATGCAAGATGATCTGTCAAGATACAAGACTTAGCCCTATATTGCATATAATATAGTAGTGTAGAAACTGAAGTATGTTTTTAAACAGAACTATGAAAACACTGACCAAATGAGCAACAATGACATTTTAAATCACTTTTAAATTTTATGAAAACACTGACCAGATTCTATGTATATATTTTAAAATTTTTAAAGTATCTATAAATAATTACTTGGTTTAAAAATAGAACCCTCGGTTCCATAGAGATTAAGATAAGATAACGTGTGTTTGATGCAAGAGATTAGATATTTTTTAAAAGATAAAGTATAGGGAGAATAAGTTTCACACAAAAATTTGTGAAATTAGTTAAGGAGTGTGACTTATATTATTAAAGATATTAGTTGTGATAATTGAAGGGTGTGACTTTTTACTACAAAAGGTATTACTCATAACACTGAAGGGTGTGACATATATTACATCGAGTAACACTCATGTGAATCAGATTCACATATGAACTCTATCACTGTTATGTGTAAAAACTATAAATGTTATGCACAAATATTTTCACTGTTAAAAAATATAAAACATTTTCTAAACAGTGATAGTTTTTATACATAATAAATGAGAATTTTTTATATGAGTTATCTTAAATAACAGGGTTAATAAAGATAAATCGCGTCTATATAGTTTTTTTTGTCTATTACATTAGATAATATTTGTATTGATAACAGAATGATGTGACTTATATTAAAAAATAATATTAATCGTGATAATTAAAGGGTCATATCTGTAAAAAGAAAATTAATTTTACGATGAATTAATTTTCCAGCATATATATCAACTCTTTTAAAAAAAAAATTAATACTTCGGAGAAAAAAGTATGGAATTAGAGAGAAGAATGAAAAGGGCGAAGTGGTGATTTGTGCGCTTTATTCACATGATTGTTGATGGGCCTCGATATTAAAGACAAATGAAATAATCTTTAGTGATTTAATTTTAATCAGTCCGTGTAAATCCAAAAATAAAACAAAACTCTTGATTCATATAAATCCAAACCTTAAACCAAAGTCCATAATCAATTTCTTTTTTATTAAAAAGTTAATTAATTAATTGTAATTTGCAAGTCTCTATCTGTTTTCTTTTCCATGTCTCTTCACCTCTCTCTCGATGATATTATTTATTATTATTATTATCGATTATTATCAATTTTAGCAATAAATACTAATGATGACAAAAAAAGGTGGAAGAAGAAATGGCGGCTGTGGTGGCTGGTTTCAATTAAATGATGATGGATGTTACGGTTCCCATCACGACCCCATATATAATGATTGCCACTCACCTTCCTTCCTCGTGTGAACATCTATAGTTAATGTGATATATATGTTGAAAAAGGATAGTGTGATTGGATGTGATTTTTTTTTTTTTTAGAATAGTAATATGCTAAGATTGAGTTGGGTGGTTGTAATAATTTTCTCACTAAAATAGTTAGTATTAAAATATCTTTTTATTGTGTATATATATAAATATGTTAAAATTAAATTTTCTATAATTTATATTAGTTTTTTAATGCTTCCTTATATTATGATTCTCCAAACGTTAACAACAATTTTTTCAATGTAGAAAATACAAATAAATGTAGAAAATACAAATAAATGACGAGACAAAATATTATTAGGTTAGGTTATTATCAATTATTATTCGTGTTAACTCTTTCTTAGTTATTTCCCCATCTCAATCTTAAGGGAACTCTTTCCATTTTTTTTGAAATATTAATAAATAACTCTTTCTACACCCATCATCACTTAAACTCTTTTCAATACCAATAAACAATTCTTTCTATACCCAACACTTTATCACTATTTCTTGAAATTCTCAATTACAGTTGGGATGAAGGGAGTATTATATTATACTTTTAATGTTAAGCATTAAATATAAATATGTAATTAATTAACACACAATAGGATTTTAATAAAATGCCCTGTTATTTAAATATACAATATATAAAAAATACCCACAATGGTAATATTAATTATTTTATTTCACGTTTATATTTTATATTTTTTTATTTAGAATTTTTTAATATAATTACAGAACCTGGGATAAGTGAGGATTGCAAAAGAAAAGGTGGGTCCCATATTACTTTGAAAAGCGAACACATGGGGTCCACTTGTGTTTAGAGATGAGAGTTTCAATTTTGTATTTTGTTTACTGTAGTTTTAGAATTTTTTTTGTTGAATAGTATTGAAATATTACTGTAGATTTAAGTTAATAATATTAAAAATTGAGAATTATTATGAAAACTGGACTTTAAAAAAAAATGAAAAATTTTCCCACATCCAAGCACAGCCTAAAAGTTTATCCTCACAAAATCAACCAATTTTATGATTGATGTGGTGAGTATATATATATTTAAAAAATAGTAAATAAAATAAATAAATTAAGAATATTATGAGTATTGTGAGATCTATTTATAAATAAAATGATTGTTTGTTAGTAAATTATAATGACATTTGAAATAATGAAGTGATGATTGAGAGATAAAAATAAAATAACTTTTTTTTATAAAAGGAATGTGCATAAATTTAGTAACTAAGCGGATGAATAAAAGTTAAATGTCATAAATTTGGTGAACGGATGAATAAAATAAGTGTTCATAAATTTGATGAACGGAGGGAGTATATATAACTTTTTTAATAATAATAAAAATATACATGTATAAAAATTTTTACTTAACTTATGAGAACCTACAACTCAACTCATTCTTTTTCTTTTTTCATAATTTATCAACACTCTATTTAAAATTTTAATATATCAAAATATTAATTGATATTTTCGTAAAATTAAATTGAAATTGCAATACTTTTAGTGATATTGATTTCATCCTTTCCCTTGCCATTCATTGGATTTGATGTTCTTAAGTGCAATGTGTATCATTTTAGAATCATGTTATTTATAATATTGAAAAATATAATTTATTTATAGTGAATCCTGCAATTGTTAATATAAAAGAATAGTTGCACAATTTATAAACCGTGCAATCATAATTTGACTTTATATTGGAATAGTGCCATAATTTATGATTATATATGACGTGAACGTAACCACTTTAAAAAGTTTTGGGCGAGAGAATATAACCATAAAAATGATGAGAAGATAAAACAACATAAAATGAATATCCCGTCCTAAATAACATGTCGGGCCGCGAATCCTCTGAATATCTAAATTGATTTTGCACTTTGGAAAGAGAAAAGGGGAAGAAAATAAAGCAATAATAAAGAATTAGTAACAATAAAATGCGTGCATATTCATCTTGAAGCATTTTAACTGGCAGCGAAGAAATCTTAGCCCAATAATGAGAGCAACTTGTATATGTTAAGAAAATTAAGGTTGGAGCCCAAGGGGTATATATAGTTGAGCTATAAGACTTGTAGTGACGTGGAAATCAACAATGCAATAATTTCGTATGATTTTTTTTATTAATATATTATTATACATGCTTGTTCTAGGTAGGGGTGAAAAATAACGAATATTTCGATATCCTGCCATTATCGTATAAAATTTTTTTAAAAAAATTTAATATTTTTCGATATATCAAAACTTTTCGGTATGATATGATAGAGTATCTAAAAGTTTCAGTGCATTAACGATATGACAAATAAAAACCTTTGGTACTTCGACATATCAATATACCAATTTTTTTTTGGTATTTTTTATATACCGGTATACCAATTTTTTTTTTTGTATTTCTTTAGTTCGATATCTCTATTTCAGTATCTAGTAAATAATCTAAAAAATTCCGTATGAAACAGTATATCGAAATTTTAGCGTGGAGCGGTGGTGTATAAAATTTTCGCTGTGGCTTGTATTTTACAGAAAATTCAATTTTTTGATACGACATATGGTATGTAATTTTAATATGCCGATATATAAAAAAATTGGTACGATAACTGTATATGATTTTTTAAATATAAAAAGTTTCGGTACGGTATACGATCCCTAGTCCCGAATTGAATCTTGTTGGCTCTCTTCCACAAGTGTATGCCACTCTGACACATCCCTCAATTTATAACCCACTCGATTGAGGGGCCAACAACACGGGTGGATAATTTTTTCGTTTTTGCTGCCAAATAGAAAAGGATGGTTGAATTATCTCAAGAAAGATTTACAATTGAGTTAGGGGGTGTTTGCGAAAAATTATCATACTGAAGAAGTGATTAGAATTTGTGATTGTGAGAAAATTAATTAGTAGTAGAAGTTGATGATGTTTGTAATTTTAAAAAAAAAAAAATTGATAGTGTTTTAAAAAAATACTTAAAATATGCTCATAAGCTACTAAAAGCACCCTCCTTTCAACTTTTAGCATAACTTTTGAGAACTTATTTAATCTAATAAAAAGAAAATAAAATATTTCAAATTGCTTATGCATACAATTTTAAATGACTATAATTGCTTATAATTTCTTGCAAACTCTCCTTTACTATACTTGGAATCTTTAACTTTCTTCTTCGTCGTTTCCACTTTTTCTCCTTAGGGTTTCGGCACCTCGCCGGAACCACCTTCCTTTTTAGTTCCTATGGGGACTTCCTCCTCCAATTCTTCCCCAGAGTTGTTAAGATTTGAACAAATTTGTAGGGAAAATCCTTTGTTTCTTGAATTCCCAAAAAATTACAACGTTTCTTCCGCTAGGGTTTCTTCCGATGACATAGGCTATCTAATCAGAAATCTTCGCAATTCTTCCACCGGTCCTGTTTCCACCACCCCTCCGCCGGCTTCAGTGGCACCGACGTATTCTTATGTCACCTCTACCAGAGGCGAGTCTTCTACGTCTCCGCCGATGCGTTTCGTTCCTAGAGCTCTCGATGTTTCCATGGTCTGTAACGACTTCCCTCGTGCGACTAAAGTGGGTGCTTTCTACTCGATTGAGGTCGATGAAAATGATTATCAGAAGGGGTGGATCGTTACAAGAATTCACTAATTGACAGGGTGTTCTTCCCTTTCAAGGATAGGCCGAGAACACTTGAGTTACTCAAGGCCAGACTAACGGATTGTTGGGGTCTCAGATCCGATTGCAAGGTTCTATAATCTGCAGTTTCAGTCTCCGGAAGAAAAGTCAAGAATCTTCAGTCAGAGTTCTTGGAACCTGAATCCGGGGTCCATCAATCTCCGCCGATGGGTTCCGAATTTTAACCCCTACAAGATGAGTTCCTCCATTGCAGAAGTGTGGATTCGTATCTACGAATTGAGTGTAGAGTATTGGAGCCCGAAATTAATTTTAGGCATCGCTTCGGCCGTGGGAAATCCGGTCAAGATTGACGAGCGATCTACAGATAAAGACACTTGGACACTTCACCCGGTTTCGGTGGAAGAGATATGAAGGAGAGCTCCAAGAAAGGGTCATGGTTGTTCGAAGGACCTCTCTTTCTTTGTTGGTATTACTTATGAAAACTTACCTGCTTTCTGTACTCACTGTGGTATTACGGGTCATGCTCTGGCCTCTTCTCGACTTTTGTAAGTCCGATGGTTGGGGGATAAGAGGCTTTAAGTCACCTAAGGGGGCCTCTGATTAATAAAGAAAATCCGTCGTCCTCGAGCTCTCTTCTCATTCAGGATAAGGAACCTGCCAGTTTCTCGGATCTGGTTAAGGAAGGGACATATAAATTTTTTGATATGGTGCTTTTCTCGGCTCCACCTGAGGCTATGGTTTCTTAGCCTTTAGTTCCGGTTCATACCAGTAATGCTTTCCAGGTGTTACCGGTTGATGGAGATGATGAGGCTCTTCGTTTCTTGGAGGGCCTCACTGGTACAAAGCTGGCTGCGGATACTTCTAAATTTGCTCAGAGCAATGAGGAGAAGCGGTTTACTAAGATTCAGGACACTAAGATCAAAGACAAGGGATCGGGGAAGTCAGATAACACCAAACCAATGAAGTCTTGTCTCAAAAAATCGGGTCCGGAAGGAATCAATCCTGTGATTGCTTCTTCTGGTCTGCCTTTTAGAGCCATGAACATTGCAGCTACCAGACAATGGAGTGATCCTATAAATGCTTCCAAGCCGCCTGAGCACGTCACACACTCGGTTTCCTCATGAATGTGGCCTTCTGGAATGCCAATGGGATTTTGGGATCCCCAACCAGGTCAACCTTGGTTGATCTTATCATCAGTACTAACTCTTTTCTGTTTGCTATTGCAGAACCTAAAATAGCTCCGGATTCCATCCCTCCTGCTTTCTGGAATGGTTTAAATATGGAATTCTTTTGCAGTAATGCTAGGGCTAATATGCTTCCCAACCTTTGGGTGGTGGCGAAAAAGATGGATAATTTGGTGCTATTTATCACTTTTTCTAGTTCTCAATGTGTTGTCATTAAATGTGTCCTCCCCAATTTTACTTGCTTTATTGCTTTTGTGCATACTAGTAACTGTTATATTACTAGAAGGGCTCTTTGGAATGATCTTGCTGCTTTTTGTAATGAGGTTATCCTTATTATGGGGGACTTTAATGCTGTTATGGGTATGCATGATAGAATTGGCCTTGCCCCTCCTATACAGGCTTCTTGTTTGGATTTTAGAACTTTCTTTGATGATTCTGGTTTGTTGGAGTGTGATACCACGGGGCCCTTCTATACTTGGGTGTCTAGGGTTAATTCTGGCTATTTAATGGCCTCTAGGATTGATAGAATTTTTGCCAGTCCTGCCTTTTCCATTCTTTTTACTGCTGTCAATGGTGAAGTTCTGACTAGGCATAACTCTGATCATCATCCTATTCTTGTGTCTTGTTCCCTCCTGCATAAAACCTCTAATATGTCTTTCAGATTTCAATCTATGTGGTTTGAGGACCCCTCTTGTATGGAGCTTATAAAAAATTATTGGAGTGTTTATATTTCTGTGAGAGATCCTATTACCCTTATGATTAAAAAACTCAAAAGGCTTAAAGGTGAGTTAAAATTGTGGAATAAGCATACTTTTAAGGATGTCCATTTTTCTGTGAAACAGGCTCAGCTCCATCTTAAAGATGTTCAAGAGAGGAGATCTCACACCCAAAATTACAAAGAACCTTTTCACGGGTTAAGTGGATGCTCATGAGAAACTTGACTTAGCCTTGAAAAAGATGGGACATCCTCGTAACCCAAAAAGTACAAAACCAACTAGATGAAGGATGGTGACAAAACTCTAAATTCTTCCATGCTATACACAATGTAAAACAAATGTAGAAGCAAAGATCTTATCCTTGACATTGATGGCACTGTAATCATCGATCAGGAGTCCTTGTCAATCATATCCTTGCTTTCTATATTGCTCCTTTTAATACTAATCATTATAGTCCTACTGATTTTTCCTGTCTGAAGACTCTCAAAATCAATAGGATCTCCAACAATGATGGGGAAGAGATGGACAGAATTCCTTACCCTGATGAGATAAGGAATGCAGTGTTTGCCCTCTCTGGGGACAACACCCCTGGTCCTGATTGTTATCCTGGTTATTTCTTTCAGAAAACTTGGCATATTATTGATACTGATTTGGTGAATGCTTTCCAATTTTTCTTCACTAACCATTTCATACCCTATGGTCTCAATTCCAGTTTTGTGACCCTTGTCCCTAAGGTTAAGGGTCTTGTTAGAATTGATGATTATAGCCTATTAGGCTTAACAACTTTTTGTTTAAGGTTTTTACCAAAATTCTTTTCTAATAGACTTGGCCCCATTGTTGCTAGAATTTAACTCCTTATCAGTTTGGATTCATCCCTGGGAAACAAATTAATCATTGTATTGCTTTAGCCTCTGAGAGCTTTAATTGTCTAGATAAGGTTAGGGATAAGAGGGGGATTGCTTTCAAGATTGACATAAAAAAAGCTTTTGATACTATCAATTGGTAGCTTTTGCTCCTGTCCTGTCACTTAAATGGCTTTTTTGAGCATTTCATTGATGTTATTCATTGCATTCTTGTCTCAGTTAGGTTATCTGTTCTTATTAATGGCTCCCCCAGAGGGTATTTTTCTTGTTCTCGTAGGAAGAAAGGGAGATCCCCGATCTCCCTACTTTTTCTCATATTGGCCGAGGAAAGGCCGGGTCTTCTAATCAATCACAGTATCCATAACAACAAACTCCTCTAGGTGAAAGAAAGCCATACTCTTCAGGTGCCCCCTTTCCTGTTTTATGCTGATGATGTCCTCATATTCATGGGTCATAAGAAAAGAAATGTTAGACAGATTCACAAGATTTTTAATACTTACTCTTTTCTCTCTGGTCAATTCATTAATGCTGCTAAATCCGAAGTTTACTTTGGTAATAATATTTCTAATCACTTCAAACATTATGCTAGAAATATCACTGGTTTCTCTGAGGGTGATGTCCCTTTTACTTACTTAGGGGCCCTTATTTTCAAAAGGGCTCCCAAGCCTGATTACTTCAGGAAAACAACTGATAAAATTGTTTGTAAGATGGATAAGTGGAAAGGCTCCAGCCTTTCCATGGCTGGTAGGGCATGTCTGGTTAATACTGTGATTATCCCTTCCTGTATTCACATAATGAAAGTCTATCTGTGGCCTTCTTCTAATTTACTTTTTGTTGAGAAAGCTATGATAAATTTTATATGGACTAATTCTACTAGATCAAGGGTAAGCTGAATGTGTGTTGGTAAGGTTTGTGCTCCCTATGCTGATGGGGGTTATGGGGTTACTTCTATCACTACTCTCAACAGGTCCATTCTTCTTAAGTCTTTGTGGGACATTATGTGCTCTCATGATGAGGGGAACTGTTTTATTAAAACTAGACTTATTAATAAACATGATTAATAATGTGAGGGTATCACATTCCATCTTCTATTATCTCTGGTGTATGACTCTTTTGGCCCTATATCCAGGACAATTCTAGATGGATTTGTGGTCTCCCCTCCAGTGTTTCTTTCTGGTTTGATAATTGGTTAGGTTATGTGATTGTTGACATGATTGGTATCTCTGTTGCCTGGAGAAATATGTTTAACTTTTCTATTTCTGATTACTACTTTAATGGTGTTTGGAATATGGAAGTTGCCTTTATAATGAAATATCCCGATATTGTGGATGATATTAGTAGATTACGTGTACACCGAGGGTTCTAAGAACATCGTAATCCGGGAGAAGTCTCGCATGGGACTTTATCCTCCAAATTGGCCTACTATATCCTTAGCCCCCATTTTCCCGAGGTGAATTGGGGCTCTCGGATATGGCAATCTTTTTATTCCTAAGTGCAGATCTTCCACCATTTGGAAAGTTGTTCACAATAAGCTTCGACTTGGGATAAAATCCGTAATTGGGGCTCCTATGGTCCCTCCCCGGTGCTCTTTTTGCAAGCAAACATGAGGAAGATCTCAATCATCTCTTCCTCATTTGCCCTCTCTCAACCTTTTTACTGTTCAACATTTATTTCACTTTTGGGTTTAATTTGAACAACATCACTAATGTTCATGTGTTTCTTCTGCAGGCCATGCAATTTCAGGCTGACCCTCAAGTTCTAAGTGCTTGGAAATATGTTGTGGTTACTTACTTTTGGTTGATCTGGCATACCAGGAACATGATCATCTTTGATGATAAAACTTTCAACATCAATGATCTTCACATCAGATTTTGGGCTCATATGAGGGAGCTGAATTATCTGTTTCATGGTATTTCTAGCTCACAAACTAACTCTCCTTTTTTTGGATGTTTTCAAGGTACTCACTAGAGTACATAAGGATAAACAGTAGATCCAGGTTAGATGGTGGAGACCTCAACCTGGTTGGATCAAATGTAACACCGATGCTAGTGCTTTGGCAGCTCCTGGGCAACTCAAGGGTGGTGGCCTCTTTAGGAATGACAAGGGTGAGTTTCTTACTGCTAATCTAGGGGTGGGCTTTGCTTTTGAAGGAGAGCTGGCTACTGCCCTTCTTGGTATTGAGATTGCTTGTGAGAGGGGGTGGAATAACCTCTGGATTGAGAGTGACTCATTGTATGTGGTTCACTTCCTCAATGCTACTAGCCCCAATGTACCTTAGAAATGCATAGAGAAGTGGAGGTTCATTAAAAGACATGTGAAGACCATCCACTGGTTTGCTTCTCACACCTTTAGGGAGTCAAATGCGGTAGCGGATTGCTTTGCTAGTTTCAATAGTGATTACACTTTCCAGTGGTGGGATCACAAACCCCCTGGATATATACTTTTCTTTACAATGACTTGTATACTTCTTTTACCAGATATTAGTTCTCTTGTGGGTGTTGGGATTATACTGGAAAGTATGCTTTTACTTTGTATAATCAAAACTGAATTTCGGACTTATTTACTGAAATAAATTGTTTATCACTGATGCTTTAAATATTATCGAATGTTACATATATTTATTGCATAATTGTTCAATAAATCGTACGTGTTACATTGTAGTTAATTTAGTGATACCAGATCACAGAAGATTAAATTAACAAATCCGCCTTGTAACTAAAAGTACGCCATTCACGACCTAGATGAAAATGAACAATGCATCGTGAAAGGTTGAAGTGTAAGGCTCAGATTGGCTTGTCTTGACCAAGAGATTACACTAGTGCATGACTGATGCACTGAATAGGACCTACATGAGGACAAATTCGTCAGAACTGAACAAGGAAGAATTAGACCTCAGTGGTTCGTTATTTCTTAATCTTCGTTCCTTAAATAGGATCACGTGTGATTGGTAACTATTGCTTTGACTTATCATGGGTAGCGAATCAATGAGATTCAATACTTTTTATCTTGGGCAATATTATTGGTCACATGTGATTGCTAAGATTTAATACGGAGAATCGTGTGCAAGTACGCTTGTTTGATTTGCCCCCCCTAGGAGGTTCATGTTTTATCATACCAAATCTTGCAAGTGGAATTAGTTTCCTAGTATGGATAATAATGTTGAACTGCTCTCGACCAAGGACAAAAGATATTAATTAATTGAAAGCTATTTCAAATGGCTTGAATTAATTAATGGGCTAGATAATCTTAAACACGGAAATAATAACCGGAGCCATATTGACCGTAATACGGGTTAAGATGGATAGTGCAATATTAATTATGTAGTGGAATTAATTAATATTTATGGGCTTGAATAATATTGTGGCTCAATATTGATAATTCAAGATCCATTGGAAGGTCCAATCTTAATTCTCCTAAAGGCCCCCGAAAGTAGCCCAACATATAGTCCAATAACCGAAAAATGTGTTTAAAATAAAATAAATATTGTTGCTTATTTTTCCTCATTAAATTCGGAAATTTATGGATAAAAGGAGAAATATTTTCTTTTGAATTTTGTTATGGAATGAAGATATGTATTCTTGGAATACAAGATTATCTCATTAAATTCAAGAAATTTCCCAATTGGTTATCTATAAGAGAATTTCAAAAATTTTGATAAATTAAGGGCAAGAAAGATTTTCTTGATTTTCTTGAAAAGATATTATGGAAGATATGTATTTTTGAAATATAAGAATATCTCATAAATTCAAGAAGATCCAAATCTTGGAATCTTGACCCATAATTTTCAAATTATCCATAACAAAAAAAGTAGGTGGGATTTTGTGGAATATTATAATTATGGGGAAAAAGAATATAGGAGATATATTCAAGATTTCTTGGAGATCAAGAAAAGATTTTCCCACACATTTTTTTTTGCCAAAATTTTCGACCACCCATGCTCTATAAATAGGGGATGACTCTTTTCATTCCCAAGTACAATTACATGTGCCGAAAAAATTAGTAAATCCACAAAAGGTGGTGCAACATAATTTATTTTCCTTTTGTTAATTGTTCACAAGTGTCCTACCACCGGATAGTCGAACAAGGATTAAGGGAATACTTGGGAAGTTCTTTTTTCGTTAGTCTAATCACTGCACCATTCTTGCCCCAAGAGGTAACGCTCACACGAAACTCGTAGAATTCGCATGCGAGAGGGATTTACGTGAATTAATTATATGCATGATATGTTGTTGATTATTATTTGAATTAATATAGGATTAATTCATGCTAGTAATAATTATAAGAATTAAATTTGTATTTAAATATTCACCCTTAATAGATCCATGCAACTTATTCCCCAACAATCGTATCGAGCCACGATTTTTGCTCAATTTTTTTAAATTGTAATTTAATTCACGACATTAAATTTGAAATTGGATAGTAGAATTGCTAGATCTGCTTTTTGCGGTATCCAATTGTCATGGAATTTAATGTGTTTATTTACGCATTTATATAAATTGTGGTTTTTAATTCGATTCGATTTCAATTCGCTTTTGCCTCGTGGAGAAAATCCACTTTAAAGTAGATTAGGATTTGTTTGATTTGATCAATGTAATAGACTAGTTCAGATCTAGGTTTATTTATTTTTTATAAATAAATTGTAACCGGATCGAAAAGCGGAGACGAGATTCCGAGATTTAAGAATTAAAGGATAAAAAATTTAATCCCGGCATAGGCGGCGGTGTCGCGCGAAATGTGCTTAAGGAGGCACGTGGCGCGACGCGGACACACGCAGCACGACGGTGGCAAGGCCGAGGGTCGAAGCGAGCCGAGGACAAGGTGGCACGACGGGGGCGTTAGCGCACACAAAGGCTGCGGCGCGAGCGCGCAGGCTTGTGAGGCAAAGTAAGCGCGGCTACGGGACACGCCATACGCCGAAAGTACCGCGGGTGAGGTAAGGCCGGCGAAGCGCCTACGGATGCGTAGGGTATGCTGCCGCCGCCGAGGTACCGCCGAAGCCTCGCCGAGGTCGCTGAGGGCGCGGCGGGCGCGCCGAGGGTGCCGGTTACCGAGGTTAAACTTGCCAGTGGCCGCCGGACGCGGCATGCATCCCGCCGCGAGCTACTGGCGTATGCTTCGAGATGGAGTATCTTTTCGAGACAATCGTGGGAGAAATTCAAGACGGCGTTTTTCAAGATCAAGCCAAGAAAAATCAAACCATGACAATTCGATAATTTGTGCCCAATATGTTTATTTTTTCGCTTTTGCTTGATTTATTATTGTGATATCTTATGCTTTTTTTTAATTTGTTTAAATGTGTTTGCATGATAGTTGCCCAATGAAAAATCTCACCTTCAAAATTACTAAGTATGTTTAAATAATTAATTGACAATTTTATTAGGATAATAAAATTGAATTAATTTTGACCTCCATGATTTATTTATTT
The DNA here is from genome assembly GCA_037126765.1 of Stenogyne calaminthoides. Classification (NCBI taxonomy): domain Eukaryota; kingdom Viridiplantae; phylum Streptophyta; class Magnoliopsida; order Lamiales; family Lamiaceae; genus Stenogyne; species Stenogyne calaminthoides. The sequence continues at coordinate 21,197,522 of JBBCBC010000003.1, forward strand.
GTGAATTCTTTTGGAGAAATTCCCCCAACGGGACGGTCAAAAGATAGCTTTCACATGAATAAATTCTAAATGGATGATTGTGGATTATTACTAGTGGCGAAGATGACCCTCCCCACGAGGCTCGTTCAATACGAAATAATAATCATGTATTTAATCATGGTTATTACTTAGGTATAAAATTGATATGCATATACTTCCCCAAAGTCCCCGCTAATTTTGTATTGGTCAAGTGGGAGCCAACTATTAACTGGATATTAAAGGTTTGTAATCGTTTTTTGTTTGTAACTCGCTTTGAATGTGTTTAAATAATGACCCACCCCACGTTGTTTATTTAAGCTGTTTTGAGATGTTGGCTGATGCATGTTCATATTTTTTTTGAGATTTTAATATGATGCATGTGATCGAACCTTGTGATATATTTGTGCTTATGCATATTATTGTTTATTTCAGTTCATCATGTCGCAACCTTCTAATCCACTGTCCAATATACTTAAAGACAATTTGCTTATCGATGAAAAACTATTTTGATTGGAAATACAAACTAAAACCCGCCCTAACAAGATTACCTTCCAAATGGGTACTTGATACACCAAAAACCCGAAAAACCAACTAAGGGCGCCGGAATATGGGATGAGATGGTTTATGGTGAATGGGAGCTGGCAAATGAACTGATGAAGGATACAATTCTGGCACATATGTCAGATGCGTTGAGACACCTTCATCAAGAATATGAGTCAACTGCAGACATCTTACAGAATCTCGAAGCGACGTTCGCACATCAGACCCATATGGTAGTCCAAAGTGTGAAGCAAGAAATTGCTGAATTAAAAATGGAAAAAGGGACGAGTGAAAAGACAAAGACGCCCTTAGGTTATGGTGCTATTTGAGGAACTTGAGATCCTCGGCTAAAAAATGTGATTTCAAGACTAAGATTGATTTCATTCTCCAATCCTTACCAAAGAGCTATAATCACCACTATATTGAGTATCTAATGGAAGATCTAGATTTTACAGTGGATGATCTTGTAAATGCTCTGACTTTGGTTGAAAGGGAAAAGGAGCGCGAGGAAAAGAACTTGGGAAAACAAAAATCTTTTTTTAATCCTAGGTCATGTGGTGATAAGGATGATGAAAAGAGAAGAAAGTTGAACCAAGCAGACTCAACATCAAATAAAAGCATGGAATCAAGCATGAGGAAATTTTGGAAAGCGGGAGAGTAGGACACTTGAGGTCAGCCTGTTCCAATCCCAAAGGGAATGGAAAGAAAGGTAATTCTCACGCACTAGTTGTTGAAACTTGTTTAGCGGTGTATGCCTCCCATTTATGGGTGGTGGATACGGGATCCACTGATCATGTTTGTTTCACTTTACTGGGGTTCAAGCCGGACCCGCAACTTAGTGGGAGTGAGATCCTCATCACATCGGGCGATCTTACGAGAGTGGCAAATGAAAAAGCAATGGGAGAAGTGCACCGCCTTTTGAAGACAGTAGTTTTAATTTTAAGAGATGTTCTTTACGCTCCAAGTTTTAGAAAGAATTTGATTTCGTTTCTAATCTTTTTTCATGATAGATATTCGTTACTTTTAATAAAGTTGTTACCATTTCTCTTTTTTGATAAATTTATCTGTCATGGAACGTTGTTTAATAATCTCTATACAATTAATCGGCACACCACTCACTTAAATGCATCCTATAACACATCAAATGTTTCCGAGAAAAGAAAAACGTTCATCGACGTGAACGAGACACTTCTTTGGCATCTAAGATTGGGTCATATAAATCCAAAAGAGGATCCAAAGGTTGGTGAAAGACGGTTCATCGGAGTTTCTCCAAGTTGAACCAATTCCAACCTCGCGAATCATGTTTGGAGGGTAAAATGACCAAGAGGGCATTTGGAGCCAAGGGAATAGAGCCAAAGAAGTGTTGTTAGAGATAGTTCACATGTATGTATGTGGTCCAATGTCAACCAAAGCAAGAGGAGGTTATGAGTATTTTGTCACTTTTATTGATGATTACTCAAGGTACATTTATATTTTCCTTATGAAGCATAAATCTGAGACCTTTGAGAAATTCAAAGAATTTAAGGCTCAAGCAGAGAATCATAGGGAAAAACGATCAAGTCTCTACGATCCGATCGTGGAGGCGTAATACCTTAGCGATGAGTTTTTTGAACTACTTATTCGATGAAGGATTGCATCCAAAAACCATCGCATCTTTAACCCTCAACAAAACGGGGTTGCAGAGCTTAAGAAAATGTAACTCTTTTGGAAATGGTTAGATCTATGATGAGTTACGCGGATCTTCCCAAGTCGTTTTGGGGTCATGCCTTGGAAACAAAGAACTTACATTCGAACTTGGTGGCATCCAAATTGGTTCCCAAAACTCCCAAAGAATTGTGGACCCGGCGCAAGCCCAAAGATGAGACACATGAGAATTTTTGGGGTGTCCGAGCCCACGTGTTGGACAAGGAAGTTTTAAAAATCGATCCTCGATCGTAATTAAGGTTGTTTGTGGGATACCCCGAGGAACAAAAATGGTGTATGTTCTATGGTCCCAAGATCAAAAGGTGGTAATAAGCACCCACTTTAGATTTTTGGAAGAAGACTATATGAACGAAAAAAGACCCAGAAGTGAGATTACCTTAAATGAGCTAAGAGGGCTAACCTCAATGCTAACTGTACGAGATGACTTACCAAACGACACACTTACACAACCGGAGCCTCATTGTAGTGGAAGGGTTGTGAAAAAACCAGAGATTCATGGGAATAGGAGAGTCCCCTGACTTGATTCCCTAACAAGATTTAATCAGATCCATGGACATATGACGAGGCAATCCAAGACAAGGATGCAGATTCTTGGCAAACAGCAATGAAAGCCAAAATGGGTTATATGTTTCATAACAGAGTGTGGGAGCTAGTCGAACCACTTAATGGGGTCAAACCCATTGGATGCAAGTGGGTATATAAGAGGAAAAGAGGACCGGACGGGAAGGTTGAAACCTTCAAAGCAAGATTAGTGACTTAAAGGTTATACTCGAGAAAGAAGGATCGACATGAGGAAACTTTTTTCGCCCGTAGCCATGCTCAAGTCCATCCAGATTCTCTTATCGATTCACAAGATCTCGACTTTGAAATCTGGCAAATGGATGTCAAGATGCCTTTCCTTAACTAAGTCTTGATGAAGAGATCTATATGCAACAACCCCAAGGCTTCATTGAAAAAGGCCAAGAACACCTAGTTTGTAAGCTCATGAAGTCCATTTACGGACTCAAACAGGCATTCAAAGCTTGGAACCAATGTTTTGATCATGTTATAAAGTCTTATGGGTTCGATCAAAATGAGTTCGAAAGTTGTGTGTACAAAAAGCGTGTCGGAACTGCATTGGTATTCTTAGTACTATACGTAGACGACATACTGATCATCGGGAACGATGTGAAGGTGTTATCGACGTAAGGGCATGGCTTTTAAAAACAGTTTTGATATGAAGGACTTAGGGGAAGTCAAGACACATCCTTGGGATCAAGATCACTCGAGATCGCAAGAAAAAAAGATGATAGGCTTATCGCAAGCTTCATACATAGACACCGCCTTGAAACGATTCAGCATGCAAGATTACAAGAAAGGCTTCGTACCTTTCGCATATGGAATCCATCTATCCAAGAAAATGTCCCCTAAGACGAAAAAGGAGATAGATGACATGAGAGGCATTCCTTATGCTTCTACCGTCTGAAGCCTTTTATGTATGCAATCGTATACGAGACCAGGATATCTCGCTTTTACCGTTGGCATGGTGGCAAGATATCAAAGTAACCATGGGAAAGAGCATTGGACGGCAGTTAAAAACATTTTGAAGTATCTGAAAAGAACTCGGGATAGAATGTTAATTTATCAGTCAGATAGTCCAATCCCCATCGGCTACACGGACTCGGATTTCCAATCGACATAGACTCAAAAATCTACCTCCAGTAGTGTGTTTTTGCATGGGGGAGGAGCCGTGACATGGAGAAGTCAAGCGTAAATGCGCCGCAGATTCTACCATGGAAGTTTAATATGTAGTCGTTACAGGCAAATGAAAAGAAGGGTTTGACTCAAGAACTTCCTAGTGGACTTGGATGTGGTTCCAATTTACCCAAAAGAATCATCATTTATTGTGGCAATGACGAGCATTTTGCAAATTCAAAGGAACCACGAGCCCACAAAGCCAAAGAAACACATTGAAAGGAAATACCATCTTATACGAGATATCGTTAAGAGATGAGATATAGATGCAAAGAAAAGATAATGGCTCAAGACAACCTAGCAGATCCATTCACAAAGTGGTGGCCTCTCAATACATTCGAGAGACATGTGGAAGGAATGAGTGTCAAGACCGGTTGCTAACTGCTTTGAGTATAAGTGTGAGAAATTATTAGGTTCGTGTAGGTGACATTAGATGTCATGCACTACACAAGACATGTTTGTAGTATACTTAAAAGCGCACTTTGAGTATAAGTAGGAGATTGTTGGGATTATAATCGAAAATAAGCTTTTACTTTGTATAATCAAAACCTAATTTCTAACTTATTTATCTAAATAAATTGTTTATCAATCGATGCATTAAATATTATCGAATGTTACATATATTTATCGCATAACTGCTCAATAAATCGAGACGTGTTACATTGTAGTTAATTTAGTGATACCGCATCACGTAAGATTAAATTAATGTCCCATTGTAACTAAAAAGTACGCCATTCATTTACCTAGATGGAAATGAACAATCCATCGTGAAAGGTTGAAGTGTAAGGCGGGGACTGGCTTGTCTTGACCAAGAGATTATACTAAGGCATGACCGATGAATCGAATAGGACTCCACAGGAGGACAAATTCTTGAATCGAACAAGGAAGAATTAGACCTCGTTGGTTCGTTATTTCTTAATCTTTGTTCCTTAAATAGGATCACGTGTGATTGGTAACTATTGCTTTGACTTATCATGGGTAGAGAATCAATGAGATTCAATACTTTTTATCTTGGGCAATATTATTGGTCACATGTGATTGCTAAGATTTAATACGGAGAATCGTGTGCAAGTACGCTTTGTTCGATTTGCCCCTTGGGAGGTTCATGTTTTATCATACCAAATCTTGCAAGTGAAATTAGTTTTCAGTATGGATAATAATGTTGAACCGTTCCTTGACCAAGGACAAAATATATTAATTAACGGAAAGCTATTTCAGTGGCTTGAATTAATTAATGAGCTAGATAATCTTAAACACGGGAAATAATAATCGGGAGCCATATTGACTGTAATATGGGTTAAGATGGATAGCGCAATATTAATTATGTAGTGGGATTAATTAATATTTATGGGCTTGAATAATATTGTGGCTCAATATTGATAATTCAAGATCCATTGGAAGGTCCAATCTTAATTCTCCTAAAGGCCCACTGAGTAGCCCAACATATAGTCCAATAACTGAAAAAAGTGTTTAAAATAAAATAAATATTGTTGCTTATTTTTCCTCATTAAATTCGAAATTTATGGATAAAAGGGGAGAAAGATTTTCTTTGAATTTTGTCATGGAATGAAGATATGTATTCTTGGAATACAAGATTATCTCATTAAATTCAAGAAATCTCCCACTTGGTTATCTATAAGAGAATTTCAAAAATTTTGATAAATTAAGGGCAAGAAAGATTTTCTTGATTTTCTTGAAAAGATATTATGGAAGATATGTATTTCTTGAAATATAAGAATATCTCATAAATTCAAGAAGATCCAAATCTTGGAATCTTGACCCATAATTTTCGAAATTATCCATAACAAAGAGTAGGTGGGATTTTGTGGAATATTGTAATTATGAGAAAAAGAATATATGAGATATATTCAAGATTTTTGGAGATCAAGAAAAGATTTTCCCACACATTTTTTTTTTGCCACAAGTTTTTAACCACCTATGCTCTATAAATAGGAGATGACTTTTTCATTCCCAAAGAAAATTCCATGTCTTTGGAAAAAATTAGTAAATCCACAAAAGGTGGTGCAACATAATTTATTTTTCTTTTGTTAATTGTTCAAGTGTCCTACCAACCGGATAGTCGAACAAGGATTAAGGGAATACTTGAGAAGTTCTTTTGGTTAGTCTAATCGGCCTGCACTCATTGCCATCCCAAAGAGGACGCGCTCACGTAAACTCGAGAATTCGCGTGCGTAGGATTTCGTGAATTAATTATAGGCATGATATGTTGTTGGATTATTATTTGAATTAATATAGGATTAATTCATGCTAGTAATAATTATAAGAATTAAATTTGTATTTAAATATTCACCCCTAATAGATCTCACAGAATTTATTCCCCAACATATTGGGTGGCTTCCTCCCTGTTTTGGGGGATGGTCCTTTGGTTTTGGTCCCAGATAGTATGTTATCTGCTTGGACTTTGCTATTTCACAACTTTATTGTATTTAGAGGTTGGTTTTTTTTCCCTCCGTCAGCAGGGTTTTTTTCAAGGAGGTTTTTTCGCGATGGGTTTTTAATGGGGTCCCGACCACTAATTCATTTTTAGTTTAGTGGTTTTAGTTTTTGTTTTTAATAAAAGATTTGATTTGATACTTGGAATCTTTCTTTGGTGTTTGAAAAAATATAAATTTTAAAGATATTTTTTCAAATGCCGGGTCATGTACTTGCGAATTGCATGGAGGCTAACGAATATGGATTAAAAAATTAAATTACCACATTAAAAATGGTTGGCATAGCTTCCAGATATTTTCCTAGAAAGTATTAGAACGATGTTTTGAAGTCAATTATTGATGCATAAAAATAACTCCAAAGTAAATAAAAAAATAATCAAGCAAGCATCCCTATCTATAAATCAATTTATTAAGTTGTTTAATTTCTTCCATCTTCTTGAATATAACTTCTGCAATTTTTTAACACAGTTTTGGTCATTATCAGAGAAAAATACATACAAACAGTAACCCCACTAACCAGTCACAGGTGAGTGTGCAACTCAACTTTTTATTTATTTATTTAATTGTGCAACTGAACTTAAGATAAAAGAATGCTTATAATTGTCAATTTTGAAACCGCAAATTTAATTAATCGTGAATTTAGTGATGACGTGGACACTTCCTAAAAATTCCCAATTATTGTCAAAAACTGTTCAATGATTAATCATACGCTTATTGCATTTGCCACACCATTATGTACATCTCTTTTGGAATTTCCTATTGGGATGACGTCACGCATTACACCATGATCATTAATTTTTTTTAATTCCGCTTTATAAGATTAATTAATTTCTATTTCTAATTTATTGACATGTAGTTGAAGCAACCAAGACTCGAACAAGATGTTTAAGTTCGGTCCATTTCATTAAATAGACTTCGTCAGAGTAGTTCAATTGATTTAATTATTGTTCAATTATAATTCATTTTTGAGACTTTAGTTGAAATAAAATAAGTTATATGTTTCAATATAACAAGTTAAATGTTTCGAAATACATTACGGAGTGCACAGTATGAGATCCACTCAAAATTATATTGAATAGAAGGAGTAACATTTAAAAATAGTTTTAATAATTTCAAAGATAAATTGAGAAAAATATAATTAATTAGCCTTAAAAAATGAAGAATTGTCATTTAAACTTTAAATGTGAAATGTCACAACACCATCTAAAAAAAGAATTGGAGGGAGTAAAAATATGTATGCACAATAAATATACCAATTAGAATAGTAATGAAAATAAATACTATAAGATATTTGTGATGTATGAATAAGAATAAAAAAATAAATAATTTACCTTCATTATACTTACGAGATAATGATATTCAAAATAAATTATTTGTTACTCTATTTTGATAAATTACCACTTCATCTGTAATAATTTCTCCTCAATCTTTCACTATTAATTATTATTATACCCTTATTCAAAGACAAGAGCATACTAATTAGATAATTATTATTCTTATTGTTATTCTCTACTAGTATATCACCGTCGTTGCGGGCTTTTGTGAAAGATAAAATGAATATGATATGAAATTTATTCAATTTTGTGTTATATAAATTATAAAAAATTATTTTACTTATAATAAAAATAATTTTTTTTTATTTTTTAAAATATATTTCTTGATCCTTTTTTTTTTCAATTTTGATTCAACGCACGATTTATGAACATATTTTGCTTTTGCAATCAGGCATGTGAAATGGGTTCTTGGTCCAACCGCTAAAAATTACACATTGTTAAATAATGCAACTTTAAAGATATTTTTTTCCTTCTAATTTTGAATTATTCCCTTCTAAACTAGGTCAATTGTCATCTATTAACGTATTCCCATATGTGTTTTAAAAAGCGGATCGAACCGGCCGGTCCGACCACTACAAAGAATCATACTAATAAATAAGCAAATCGAGCTTTATCACAACCAACATAGTGTCATTTTACAATTCAACTAATGACGTCAACTAATAATTTAATTAAAAATTATTTAATTAACAATTTAAGTTTAGTATAAATAGCTCATGCAACTAATTTATAGTAATTGGATTAATCAATTTAAATTATACATTTTCATATATATAGTACTCCTCGACTCTTTTTTAGATTGCTCAAAATCTAAAAAGTCAATCTTTTATCGCATACTCAAAATAACAAAGTAACTATAAAGTTCATGCTACCCCCTACAAACATCACTAAATTACATCCCTTGTCACTAATAATTACATACAAAAATAACATATTTTTTTATCTTATTCACTAAAATTGAAAAAATACCTTTATCAAAAAGTTATTTTATTACCTTCAAATATTAACAAAGAATTTCCTCATTAAAACCCGTCTCAAAATCAAGTGAGCAATCTAAAAATAAAAGATGAAATGAGTAACTGGTTTTAAAATAATATATATTCATATCGACTACAAAATATAATATTTTATATTATTAATCATTAATGTGTCACTTTTAAGATTTCATGATAAATTTGTAATAATTTTTTTGTTGAATTTTTTTCTTTTTTGGTATAATATTTTTTGTTTATATATGTATAAATAGATCTAGTTCAAAAATTTGTATTAATTTTTTTGTTGAATGTTTTTCTTTTTTGGTATAATATTTTGTTATTATTTATGTATAAATAGATATAGTTCAAAAATTTAAAAATAATATTAATATTTTAGAAAACATTCAAAAAATAATTAGTATATATGTGTGGTAGATATGAGAAATTGAACCTAGTACCTCTTGTATACAACAAAGTTAAAAAAATTTATGATACTATTTGAGCTACATCAAATTTATTAAGATGTTTAAAATTTTATTAGAAAATTATAATAATTTTTTCGCCCAACATTTTGTTATTTGATATGTATAGATTTAATACTTTTCAATTACTAATTAGAAAATTTTGAACCGAACATTTGGATATTCATATTCATGAAATCTCAACTAGAACACATATCTTAAAAACTAGCTTGGTTGAATTTTGGCATTAGAAAGTTTGGTTGAAAATTTCCAATTAATATCAGAAACATGCACAAAATAAATAATTGACTTTGCAACCAAGCTCTGATCATACTAATATTGGAAAATTGATAATTTTATGTTAAAAATTGTCACGTATGGTTTTACATAGTAGAAATATTAAACACCATATCTCAAGCACTCCAAGCATCCCCTATTTCACATTATGGTAAAACAAATACAAAGAACTTAGCTAGTGCATGTACTTATTTAGGGATAGCTTTTTGAATTACAAGAATACATAATACAAACTCTAGTGTGACACCACTGTGTCTATAATGTCAAAATTGAGAGATCAATTTAAATTGAAAATATATAGTGTATGTATATGCACAAAGGATTTTAACTTAAAATTTTACCTAGGGGGCCCAAATTTATAAAATAGTGTAAAGGCACTTTAGAATTTTTATATATTTTAAAAATTATTTGGACTAAACATCTTTATATTAACAGAGTTTTAATACATTTATATGTATATTGAAAATGTGAATTATACATATTCTTTCTCTATTTTGTTACCCCTTTCTCACCTAAAAATCAACATTTTATTTATAGAGTGTTGATTTTTACAAGGATTAGTAATAGTGGTGTACATTGAACATGATGCGCATAATACTTTGTTTAAAGGAGACAGACATTCGTATGAGATGGTTTTATACATGATATATGATATAATCTATAACACAAATAATACTCATCCTTCCAAAATATTAGAGCGTTAATACACAATTTATGCTTCGCCTTACTATGAGACTGTCTCATACAGATGTATCTTAATTATAAGCCTGTATATATATATATAAGAAATTCAAGTGGGTCAGAGGGGCCCAAAGGACCCCTACCCTAAGGTAGGTCCACATCAGATATGCATAATATATATATAATTATAAATTATATTTAAAATTTTCTTCTTCAATAATTTATATATATATATTTTTTCACAAACAGATACATAATCTATTAGAATGAGTTCCTTTTGCTACATGACACATTTTTTTTTCATCTTATCTACCGAAACCACGACAACACCTTCTCCAATCCAAGCGTGAGGACAGGGGAGGTCAACACTCGCCCGCTTTCAGCATTTTTGAACATGGTCGATACTCCACACTAAAGTTTCATCCACATTCTTCAAGATCTCGAGCTTACGGACCCATAGAGGGCGGAGAACTCCATAAAGGGTAGAAAATCCCCATTAAATCCCAATAAAGGGGGACAACATGTCTCGAACCCAAGATCTATCGATTCAGGAAATGACGCTTCTAACCACTGGAAATGCAAGTTTCCACTTTGACAATAATTGATATAGTTAATTAACCCATAACCTAGCAGCTGAGCTAAACTTTAAAATTTTTAAAATTGTCATCCAGCATGGGCAAAATTGCCTCGTTAATACCTAGGGAGCATTTACCTCGTTAACACAGAGGGTCTATGGCTTTTCTCATTAAAATTTAGTGAAGATAAAATTATCAAGGGTTTTTCGTCCTTGTTAATACTGTCATTAAATTAATTTAAAAAGAGTGTGCTCTCGTTTACGTCTCATTTATTAAATGACAATTTTTTTTAAGGATTATGTGACCATTTCACAAGAGATAGTGTGTCTATAATCTTCAAAATTATTCATAATTTACCAAAATAGACTAATGAAGCTCCCATTGATTTTCCATCGCACTTCTATCGACAATGTTCTTTTCCATGTAATTATTCAATTAATATAGGACATCAAGATGTCATTTTTCACCCTAATCAACTTAGATTAAAAATTCATCCACAACAAAAGAAGCATAGCGACATTAAGATGTTGAAAGAATACAACATTAACATGATTAGTAATTATTGAAGTATTGACCATCAAGCTTAATTATATATATATATGTTCGTGACAATGATAGAAACTATAATTGTAATGAACTTATAAACTAATTAATTTGTATGAGTTGGTCATACACATGAGATCAATTGACTCGTCACATGAATATCATACGAGTAACACTCATGTACCAAAACTATTACTTCTATGCAAAAAAAAATTCACTATTTAAATATATAAAATACTAACACGTAATCATGCAAATTTTGTGGGATTGAATTTCTTTTTTTCACAATGTTAGTTTAGATAGAATACTTTAATTATTTTACTAATATAAAAAATACAATTGTAGATAATTTTATTTTTTAATATTATATATGCATAATATACTCTCTGTATTCCAAACAAAACTTTATATGTTGTCATTTCATGAATAAATATAAATATATATATATATATATATATATATATATATATATATATATATATATATATATATATATATATATATATATATATATTCTTTGGCAAGTTGTGTCTCCATTTTTCTTAACAAATATTCATATTTTTATTCAAAATTACATCAATTGTCACTCAATTACATTTGAAATACACATTTTTTTTTTCTTTTTCCACATTTTTTCTTTTTTTACACCTTCCACATATATATATATATAATGAGAAAATTATTATTAATGAAAACATTATAATCCACAAAAATGAATTTGATCCCGAAATAATTTCGGATTGTAACTTTAAAATTTAATTTTATAGATTTTACAAACTTTTTAGATTTTTCTAAAGGTTCTTCTACTAGAGCTCATATTAATGATGAGTTTAATAATCCCAAATGGGATAAGTTTAGAATTTGGTATTTTAAATCATTCTCAAAAGATGATTTAGATTACTTTGTTGACAGTTTTTATAAATCCTGTAAAAAGCATAATGAAAATACTTATTATGTTCCTTGGTTTATTAAAACTTTTTATATTGATTATATTTCAGTCATCGAAAGAGATTATAAAATAATTTCTGGTGGTATACAAAAATTTGTTTAACCTCTTCTGGCAAGATATCTGCCAAAGCCCCAAAATTTTCCCACCATGAGAAAAGCCAGTTAGGAATTTAATTCCTGCTAATGTTCTCACAGATTTTAATCAACCAAGTATGAGAATGCTTAGCATTCTCGATACAATAACGCTTTTTATAAAAACTTTGAAGGTAATCCCAAAGAATTGTGCGGGTAAGTGGTATGTGACTTCATTAGTCATACTTTTTATGTAAAAGGTGAAGTTCCCCATTCTTGGATGGAAATAATCTTTTGATAATAAATTTAGAGTAATTGATAACTTTACTCTTAGGAGAAAAATGTCGATTTCAAACTTCCCGAGACTAATGAGAATATTCTCATAAAATCCTCCGAATTTGTAAGTCTCAACATTCCAATTTGAATTTGGAAAATACTTTTCCATAAGAATCCACGGGGACTCTCTTTTGAATTTCTCATCATCATCTTCAATAATAAGAATCAATTCTTTCTTAGAAGAATCAAAGAATTTGTATTCTTTTTGTGCAATTGAAGAATATGATTCTCCATCTTCTGCTTTTGAGGAATTGTCCTCAATTGGTAAATTTTTTCCCCTTTGTCTCAAGAATTCTTGAAACTCCTTTTGTACATTGTCTCCTTTTGAAGAAGTGCCACTTCCGTAAATATTTCGTTAAAAAGGATTTCTTCCCATGTTGTATAATCGGAGGATGGCCTCTTCCTCCTCTTCCTCTATAAAGGAATATGGATTCCTTCCAAAGATGACTCATTTCTATCATGAAGAAATAAATTCACGAAGTTAAAAAATCTGGAAGATGATTATCCTTCCCTTGCTTATAAACAATATCAAAATCAAAATAAGCAAGATGCGATTGCCATCGGGCAAACATTTGTTTAGAAACATTATGTTCAAAATCTCTAAAGAGCATAAAAAAAAGAAATTTCGCAATCATTTTTAATAGTAGATTTTGATTATATAAATCATCCCAAAATTTAAGGACACATTTAACTATAGCAAGAATTTCTTTAATTGTGGCGGTAATAATTTTTTCCGACTATTATTCCATTTACCTAATAAAATCTAATGATATAATCGCTTTTTATTATCGGGATTAATTTGTTTTAAAATACCTCCATACCCCAAACTCGAGGCATCGGGTTTCAATAATTTTTTTCCCAAGAGGATTAGCCAAAGATAAGACAAGAAATATTTTTAACTTTTTTTTTTATCTTGATAACAACTTTTAGATGATCATCATTCCAAGGAGAAGGATTGATTTTTTAAATCTATCATATAAGATAGTGGAATCTTCAGCAAGATTCTTAATATAAGAAGACACATAATTAAGGCTTCATAAGAATCTTTGTAACTGAGTTTTATCAGTTATAACATCAAGGAATTTATTACCAAATTCAATACATCTTTGAATTGGAATAATATTACCTTTATCAATAATATGACCAAGAAATTTTACTTTAGTCTGGAATAAAACCATTTTAGGTTTTGAAATGACAAGACCATTTTTAATAACCAAATTTTTAAACATATCAAGATGTTTAAAATGTATTTCAATATCCTTAGAAAATACAAGGATGTCATCAATATAAACAATAATAAAATCACTATAAGGATTAAAAATGTCATTTATAATTTGTTGAAATTCAGACGGAGCATTTTTAAGCCCAAAAGGCATAACAGTCCATTCATAATGACCAAATGGTACATTAAAGGCACTTTTATACCTATCAGGTTGATTAATCTGAATTTGCCAAAAACCTGATTTTAAATCAAATTTAGAGAAAATAAGAGCATTGACTAATCTGTCAAGAAGATCTTTTTATTAGGAATAGGATGCCTAATCCATTTTAAAACCTTATTAAGATGTTTGTAATTAATAACTAAACGAGGAACTCCGCGTTCCTGCTCAGAATGTTTATTAACATAGAAAGCAGTACAAGACCAAGGAGATTTAGAAGGAGTTATAAGCTTCTTTTGTAATACGGAAGATATTTCCTTTTTACATAACTCTAAGTATTCAGAGTTCATTTGACAAGGTCTAGATTTAGTCGGAATTTTATTCTCTTTAAAATCTTCTTCATAAGGAACTATCCCAAAAAGCATTAGGAAAATCATTATAAATTTCAATAGAGAATTTATTTATTAAAAATTTGATTTTATCCTGTAGTTTAGGATTATTTAATCTATCACTTATAGTAATAGAATTAAGCTCATCTTTAAGAAAATTGATTTGACAAATTTTATTATTAATTTGATCTTGAATCAAATTAAGAACCTTATGAATAGGTTTAGTGATAAACTTAAAAGTAATAGGTTTACCATTATAAGTACCTGTAGTAACTTTTTCACCAACAAAAGTAAGAGGATATATTTTAAATAGAAAAGGAAGACCAATAATCATTTGACTAGTGATGTCTTCAGCAATAAGAAAGTCGTTAGGAATACAACAACCATCAACACAAACATAAGCATTTTTAAGCTTATAATTAATCTTTAAAGATCCTCCACCGCAATGAGAAAGTGAATGAGTAGTTTTTTCAAAAAACTTAGTAGGAATTATTCCTAATCAGATAACACTTAAATCAGCACGACTATCAATCACAACAATAAAATCTTTCTTATAAGAATTATTTATAAGAAGAGAAATCTTAGTATACCATTTCTGTGATATAACCATATTAATGGTAGATAAATGATTCTTCTCAATATTAAAATTATCATCAGTATCCAAGTATTGTGAAAGATTATTATAGCTGGTTTCACAATCTTCAATTTTTTCTTTACCTTTCTCCATAAAAGAAAGACGAAAAAAAAGATCAGTATTCTGTTTTTGAAGGATCTTTACATCAGTTTTGAGATTATCAATCTTGTTGGGAGATGAATTTAGTAAAGATATATGATTTTGATTAGATCCCAAAACCCCTGAGTATGACATTTTCAGGATAATCTTGATAGTTGAGTCGATTAGATTCTTTTTAGAGTATTCGGGATGATATCCGAAAATGTATAGTCGCCAGATATAGATCATGTTAGATCTCAAGATTCTCAAGAACTCAAGATATGTTTCAAGAAACCAAGTTTCAAAGATGAAAGTAAAAGTTTTCAAGACTCAAGAAGAAATCGAGAATCAAGACTCAGCAGAAATCGAGATATCAAGACTCAAGATAAAATCGGGAAATCAAGAACTCAAGATGTTTCAAGAAACCAAGTTTCAAAGATGAAACTGTGTTTTTCAAGACTCAAGAAGAAATCGAGAATCAAGACTCAAAGCAGAAATCGAGATATCAAGACTCAAGATGAAATCGAGGAACTAAAGACTCAAAGATGAATACTCAAGATATCACCAAGATATCTCAGAAGACTCGTAAGACTCAGAAGACGCCAAGACTCGAAGACTCAAGACTCGTAAGACTCAAGACGCAGAAGACAAGTAAGATCAAGAATCAAGATCAAGAATATCAAGGCACAAAAGAATTATCAAGACTTAGTAATGTAATCAATGCTCAAGATAAACTCAATGTTCCGAGGCACCGAGAATATCTATCTCAAGGATGCAATCTCGAGAAGATCGCGATTCCTTAGAAAAATAGATATTTGCCAAGACATTCAAATGCGCATAAAATGGAACTAAGTCGAGTGTTATTAAGATTATATCAACTCGTAGTTTGTAAACCAAAAGAGCCGTTGAAGGTGTCTACCTTTAACTGGAGACAAAAGTCAAAAAGAGGAGACAACATGCACTATACCGACATCGACAAAGGACTGGTCATTAAAAAAGATGTCAAGTACAAAAGTTCCAGATCGCAAAAAGTGAAGACCGCTACATGAAAGACTATTGCCTAAAACGTGTTAGGGAGTTTCAAACCCTAAATATAGCCGTTCCTTACACACCATAAGAGGAAACTCACGAAGCTATCTCCTCCAACGGATAGTTTTTCAAGAGTGACCTTGGTGTATGCCTATAAATACTTGTGACCCTCTACATTGTAAGGTTACGGGAAATTTGTAAGCAACTCAAGAGCTCAAACTTATTATCGCAGTTAAAGCACTTAAAAAAACATAGAATTTCCCAAGGGCTTTTAAATCGAAGAGAGCTCATTCCACTAAGCCTAGCTTGATAAGATATATCCAAAGCTTAGTCGAGATATCCTAGCCTTTGCATTGTACTTTATTGTAAAGGATTTCTCATCCTAGTTGGAAACCAACCAAGAAACCCCAAACCCTTTAGAAGGTAGTTTGAGTGTGATTGTTGGTGAGAAGAGTTGTAAAGAGTTAGTAAACTACGCGAGTAGTCGAAAAGCTCCAGAGGTGAAGTTAGTAAGCTACATGAGGTAGTCCGAAAGCTTGTTTTGTGTTTGAGTAAGTAAACTACGGAGGTAGTCGTAAAGCTCAAGGTCGGGTTGAGTAAGTAAACCACGGAGTAAAGTAAAAGCCGGTACGAAGTTGAGTAAGTAAACCACGCGAGGTAGTCGTAAAGCTCAAGGAAGTTGATTAGTGAATTTCTCCAAGAGATCGAGAGAGTGGACGAGGAGCTTGAGTCTCCAAACACTATAAATTGTTGTGTTGTTTATCGCTTTTTTATCCATGCTTAATCGTTGCATTGACTTAAATCAAAGCATATTTTCACCGACATTTCAGGTTGGAATCAATCCACCGAAGTTGCATGTAATTCAATCACAAATTTCAATCACTATTCCATTAAAGGAAGGTTTTCAAAGAAAGCTTAAAAACGAGTATAAACTAAAGGGCCAACCATTCAAGACATCCGAGTAGCTAGAACAAGATAGTTACCAAACCGAACTTACTCTTTCGAGGGTTCAAGAAGTTAGTTATCCGATCCAAGCAACTCAGATCTCTAAAAACTCAGGACTCGGTTGGGATTATCCGAGGTTTCGAAAAAGTATTTCCAGATCACCGCCTCAAAGAGACTTTGACTCAGAGTGATTTGTGCTTCTCAGACCTAATCTTCGTGGATTATCTCGACCCAAGTCGACCTCAAGAAAAGAAAAGTTAAAAAAACACCTAACACGTGTATTCCCCCATACACGTGTAAGACTGCGTTGCACGGATCAACAAGTGGTATCGAGCAAAGGGTTCAACTTGACCACTGCTTTGTTGACCAAAGTTTTATTTGCTAAAAATACTTGTGGTCTATTTGAACTGATCTTATTTGATGAATTCTTAAAAGACTCAGATAAAATGTCTTCTAAGAAACTTCCTATGTTCTCAGTGGAGAACTATGATTTATGGAGATTGAGAATGCAGCACACCAGATTCTAAACATGAACGAATGTGGAGAGTGGTCTTTGAAGGCCATTCCAATTCATCGTGGTGAATCCCAGAGGAATGTAAAATGAGAGAAACGATCCTAGAGCAGATTTCCTAAGTCCGATGACCAACCGACTCTCGAGGAGAGAAAGTTAGTCAATCTAGACTACATTGCTAAAGACACATTATACAAAGACAATTGATGATGGTGTGATGGGAATGATCTCTCACGCAATAACGCAAAAAGAAATTTGGGATACACTTGTGAATGTGCCAAGGCACGGATCATATCAAGGAAAATAAACTTTCAAATTGCAATTGAAAAGTTTGATAGTTTTGAATGGAAGAAGGTGAATCTATTGACAAATTGGAAGTCGATTCACTAAGATTATGAATGATCTAAATGCACTTGGAAAGAAATATCCACAGAGAGAAGTTGCATTGAAAATTCTTAGAGGTCTTTCTAAGAAATGAGATATACATGCAAAGGGTGATTGAAAACACCAAAAACATTAATTCAATGCCCTATCAACAAGTCTTCTCTGAGCTGAAGGCCTATGAGTTTGTAATTGATAAGAAATCCAAAAAGGCGGACAACAAAGATGATTCATCATCTAGTAAGAATGTGGCTTTTAAGGCCAAAGATAAACCTGTAAAACTAGAGAGTCTGAGAACTCCCTTGCTAAGAATCAGGATGAGCTTGAGGATAAGCTAAAGATCGATGGCAAGGAGGTTTGAAAGACTTAATAGTCGATATGGAAAATACAAAAGCTATTACAGAATCACAGTAAACCGTAAGAAACCCAAGACAAACCAACTGAGAAGAGAAAGGACCTGAAAACTGAAGGATCTTCATCCAGAAAGAAGGACTCCAAGTTCAAGGAAGAAAGTGACCAGGATAATGATGCCAACATATGCTACAATTGCCAAAAGAAAGGTCACTTCCAGTATGATTGTCCAGATCTGAGTGCTAAGGAGAGAAGAGAAAGGCAAGCTAAAAGAGACAAGAAGTTCTCTAGCAAAAAGGCCATGGTTGCAGAAGAAGAACATTCTGAGGAGGGATCTAGCTCTTCAGATGAGATATTCTCAGACAGTGAAAGTGATGACATTTGTCTGATGGCCATTGAGGAGGTAAACTCTTCTTTTCTCTCGTTGTTGTTTCCTATACTAAGACAAGAGTTGTCAAGTTCAACAAAAACAAATAATTTGACTCGATGGATTCTTTTGAGAATGGATGAAGGACTCCAAATTTTTACAAGAATCGCTAAATGAAACTCAAGAGCAAAATAAGGAATCAAGGTGAAAATCTAAAATGGAAAGACTCTTAGAAAAACCGAGATCACTTTCAATTAATGGGAGCTATCGATGAAATCGGATGTTTCAAAGTACAACTCTCGTGAGAAAGAGAAGTTTGATAGTGACCCTAATCGAAAAAAGCTAGAGAAATCCATCAAGAGATTCAAATTTGATCGTAACTAAGTTCAATGACCTCTCCGAGAAGCATGAAAACTCTACAGAATCAGGAGGATACTTACGTAAGTTTAACTCTATTGAATAATCGCATCTAAAGTAATAGATGAAATTCAGAGTTACCAGAGATCTCGCCACTATAAAAACTGGATTGGGATACATTCCAGGGGAACCTCACAAGGTCATCCTAATGTCGCATCAAGTAGCAAGAAGACAATCTTTTGTAAAACCAAAGGGCACTTACACTTCAAATCAAGAAATGCCCAAGGTTGTTGACAAGGAAAAAGGACCCATGGTTTCAAAAGAAACCTAATGATCAGTAGGAAAGCCCAAACCTCGGTGAAGGCTAGAAAACCCGAGCACTCATTGGAAAATTTCGTGCAAGTACTTCAAAGCCTCAGTTAAGAATGCAAACCCAAAGGATTCAGACCGAACCATCGTGAGGAATCTTCGTAAGAGAAACACTCAAGAAAGACATTCTCAATCGAAGAGACCAAGTCCTCAAGAGATAATCGAAGATCCAATTTTAGTATGCATAACCCGAACCCCCTTGCTTAAGGGTAAAGGTTATCCAACCCGAGTCAACAAAGATTTAGACCGGTTGCCATGTTGAAGCCAAAACAAATGAATGTAAGGCCCGAACCAAAGAAAATTCAAAAGCCCATGTTCATGCTAAGGTTACAAGACTATACACGTAAGACCGCTAAGGCACCCAGAGTAGTAAATGTATGTTGATGTTTATGGAAGACAAATTAGCCACTCTAAAGTGATTAGAGTTTTCGTGTGTTGGGATATTTTAGTTTTGATGAATTAAAAAAAACATTATCAACTTGTGTTTTTGAAGCTAATCTATGATAACAAGTTGAGGGGGGAATGAGAGAACAAATTGAGGGGGAACTCACGTAAATCGGGCGTAGATGATCGAGATCGACGAGGTTGTGCATTTAGACCGATCGAGATCGATGAGTAAGATGAGTTCGAGTTAATCGATGAGCCGTGGCAAAATCGTAAGAGAAGAAAAGCTAAGCCGGTGATCGGAAGAATCGAAGGTCAAATGATCGGATGACCAAATCGAATCGATCAGAGACCATATCGGATGACCCGATTTGCGATCGTAAGAGAAGGTTGCAGATCGGAAGAAGAGCGAGATAAGACCGACGAGATTCGACGCGGATCGAGATCGACATATGAAGATGAGCAGATGGTCAAGATCGACGGATTGAGACCGATGTGTTAACCTCGACATGCTAAATTAATATGCTAACTGATGAACTAACTGATGCATATAAACCGATACGTGACTCGATGCTATACGGATCCGATCATTGGAGAGCCGATCGATCAGCGAGAAGAAATCGACATCGAAAACCGTAAACTGTGATACCGATCGTAAGAGAAGTTAAAATAAGTCATGTTCACCGAGAATCGTAACGCCATCGGCGATGATCGCCAATCGATTCAGATAGTGACTGAGGGTCGATTGTCCAAGACAAGAAGAATCAACTCACCAACCAATGTCAAGATATCCGACATATAAGGTCCGACCGAAGAGAAGTCAGTGAAAAAAGATAGACCAAGGCTCGCACAGATCCAAGACTCAGAGAATTGAATGATTCCAAGGCGAGGAATCGAGGAATATAGCCGCTTAGAATCACCGACGCGACCAATGAGAGGAAGACAACCACCGAAAAGCAAAGCAAGAAGTTTATAGAACAGTATGGATTTGAATGTGACTCCATCCAACCAGAATATTCAAATCCACACTATAAATACAAGATCTTCATTCATTATCAAGTGTGGAAGTAAGAAGATAGCAACAATGCTACAGAGCCAAAGAGAGTTATACTCAAAAAGCATTCCCACCCTAGAACACAAGTCTCAGAGATATACAAATATATTCAAAGAGTGTTCTAGAACCCAATCTAAGCAACCCACGATGTATCCTAGTTTAGAGAGATTTTCCCAACCCAAGATTGAGGCTAAACAAATGTAAGGGAAAAAATCTCACCATAGTTGGAGACAACACCAAAATCCAAACCCCATGGTGAAGTGAGGTAGTTGTTAGGCAACCTGAGTGAGGTGATAAGTCCCCTGGAGTGTGAACCCCAGAAACATCTATAGCAATCCCGTGGAGGGTGATAAGTCCCGCTGGAGTGAAACCCCAGAAATATATATAGGCAATCCTGTGGAGGGTGATAAGTCCTGCTTGAAGGAATTTCCCTAGGAACAAGGGAGAGTGGATGTAGGAGCTTGAGTCTCCTAACCACTATACATTGTTGTGTTGTTTATCGCTTTTATGTTCATACTTGCCATATGCATTCTATTATAAGCAAAAAACAACACACATCGTTCTTAAAAGTAAAAAATCAGAATCACTCGCCTCACCCTCGCTTTTTTTATATGCATCAAATCTAAATGTTTTGTTTTCAAGACGCCTAAAATGGGTTTTCTAATCGGACCATCAATTGGTATCGAGAGGGTAGTTCAAAAGGTCACCAGCTTTTAGAGTGACCAACCGAATCGGGTCTTTTTAAAAGAAAACTTGTGTCTTTAAAAATGCATATATTCTAATGTTTTGGCTTCATTATCAAAAAAGGGGAAATTGTTGGGATATTTTAGTTTTGATGAATTATGAAAAAACATTATCAACTTGTGTTTTTGAAGCTAATCTACGAGATAACAAGTTGAGGTGGAACGAGAGAACAAATTGAGGGGAACTAAATAAATCGAGATAGATGATCGAGATCGACGAGGTGTTGCATTTAGACCGATCGAGATCGATGAGTAAAGATGAGTTCGAGTTAATCACGAGCCTGTGCAAAAAATCGTAAGAGAAGAAAAGCTACCGATCAAGAATCAAGGTCAAATGATCGATGACTAAAATCGAATCGATCAGAGACCGCATCGATGACCACATGAGAAGATCAAGAGAAGGTTGCGCATATTAGAAGAAGAGATGAGATCGACGAGAGACGCGATCGAGATCGACGTGATCGAGATCGATATGAAGATGAGCAGATGGTCAAGATCGGGACGGATTGAGACCGATGTGTTAACCCGATATGCTAGCCTAATATGCTAATCGATGAACTAACTGATGCAGATAAACCGACATGCGGACTGATACTATATTGATCCGATCATGCGAGCGATCGATCAAAGTAGGAGAAATCGACATCAAAAAACCGTAACCCAAAGATACCAGATCGTAAGAGAAGTCATCTCAAGTCTTGTTCATCGAGAATCGTAACGCCATCGATGATCGATTAGCTCGAAAATGCTAGTGACCGAGGGTCGATTGTTCAGAGACAAGAAGAATCGAACTGGGCCATTTGAGCCCAAAGATACCCGACGCACAAGGTCCGATCAAGAGAAGTCACCAAGGCTCGATAGACTCAAGGCTCGATAGACCAAGGCTCAATAGATCTCAAGACTCAGAGAATCAATGATTCCAAGGCGAGGAATCTCGAGGAATATACAAATTAGAATCACCGACGACGATGGACCAATGAGAGGAAGACAACCAACCGAAAAAGGAAAGAAGAGTTTACAGAATAGTATGGATTTGAATGTGACTCCATCCAACGGTAACATTCAAATCCACACTATAAATACAAGATCTTCATTCATTATCAAGTGTGGAAGTGCGAAGAAGATAGCAACAATGCTACAGAGCCAAAGAGAGTTATACTCAAAAGCATTCCCACCCTAGAACACAAGTCTGTAGATATACAAATATATTCAAAGAGTGTTCTAGAACCCAATCTAAGCAACCCACGATGTATCCTAAGCTTAGAGAGATTTTCCCAACCTTAAAGATTGAGGCTAAACAAATGTAAGGGAAAATCTCACCATAGTTGGAGACAACACCAAAATCCAAACCCCATGGTGAAGTGAGGTAGTTGTTAGGCAATCCCGAGTGAGGGTGATAAGTCCCGTTGGAGTGTGAACTCGGTAAACATCTATAGCAATCCGTGGAGGGTGATAAGTCCCGTTGGAGTGTGAACTCGGTAAATATCTATAGGCAATCCCGTGGAGGGTGATAAGTCCCGTTTGAAGGAATTTCCCTAGGAACAGGGAGAGTGGATGTAGGATCTTGAGTCTCCGAACCACTATACATTGTTGTGTTGTTTATCGCTTTATGTTCATACTTACCATATGCATTCTATTATAAAAAAAACAACACACATCGTTTTAAAAGCAAAAAAAATCAGAATCACTCCGCCTCCCCTCGCTTTTATATGCATCAAACTGAAATGTTTTGCTTCCGCACGCGCAAAATGAGTTTTCTAATCGGGACCATCATAAGGCAAATTTGGATTCCGAAAGGTACATCTAACCTTGTAGGACCCTACACAAATTGGGTACCTAAGAATTGGTCTGTTTTTTAGGAGGAAAACAAGGGCACCGAAATGATTAAAGATCACATAAGACCGATGAGCAGAGATGAAAAAGCCCTCGATGTATGGTATCTTGTGTTGGATGTTCAAGACATATGACAGATTCAAGAAAATACTCAATGACTATGTTGAACAAAGAGGCCCTCAGATCACTTTTGGAGATAACTCCAAGGGACAGACTGAAGGATATGGAACTTTGGAAATCGACTCAGTTCATATCCATGGTGTTTCATATGTATCTGGATTGAAGCATAATTTGCTTTCAATAAGCCAATTTTATGATAAGGGTTTTAATGTTGAGTTCTCTAAGAACTTATGTTATGTGAAAGATGATACAACACAGAAAATATTACTGACTGGTACTAGAAAAGGAAATGTATATTTGTTGATTGGAGTTTAACTCCTAAAGATACATGTTTGGTTGCTAAAAGTTCCACAGATACCATTTGGTTATGGCATAAAAGAATGAATCACCTGAATTTCAAAACCCTGAATAAGCTTGAAAGATTAGCTCTTGTGAGAGGGTTGCCTAATGAAGTGTTCAGTAAGGAACATATTTGTGATGCGTGTCAGAAAGGAAAACAAATTAAAACATCTTTTAAAAGTAAAAGTTAGATGTTTCACCGAAAGAATACTTCGCCATTACTGATATGGATCTTTTGGTCCTATAACACCAAAGGAGCACTAATGGCGGGTGAAATACACACTAGTAGTAGTTGATGACTACTCAAGATATACTTGGGTCATATTCTTACTCAAGAAGAAAGAGACTCGTATAAAGTCGCCAATTTAATTCATTGAAAAGGCTCAAGATTGAGAAAATCGAGTGTAGTCAAAATCGATCCGACAAAGGAACTCAATTTATAAATCATATCATATTCGATTATTCTCGCAAAGAAATGGAATTTCACATGAAACATCACCGCAAGGACCCCTCAACAAAATGGTGTTCTTTGAAAAGAAGGAAAATGACTCAAAGAAGCTGCAGAAGGACAATGATAATGAAGTCGATATTCCTAAAAGGTTTTAATGAAGCCAACACCGCATGCTACTCGTATCAGATCCATGCTGACCAAGAGTCAAGGCAAAACACCTTATGAGCTTTGGAATGAAAGGAAGCCTCTTGTTTCTTTCTTTAGTGTGTTTGGTTGCAAGTGTTTCATACACAATAATGGTAAAGATCGGGTTGAAAACATTTGATAGTAAAGTTTCGATGAAGGAATATTCTTAGGATATTTCAAGTCAAGAAAGCTTTTTTAGAGTTTACAAACCAGAGGACTCTTATTGTGGAGGAAACACCTCATGTTGTTTTTGATGAATCTACTTGTGTTCAGAAGAAATAGGAACATGATGAGGATGAACTGACCAAGAGGATCACCAGATTAAGCCTGAAAAAGAATGACAAATCATCCACTGAACCTGAAAAGAAGAAGTCAGTCACTATCTATGATTGGAGTGACTCAGACTCAGATAAAGAAGTTCAGGATGGAATTCAGGATGGTGAGACTCAGGAAAGCCAACACACCAAAGGTGACCAATCTGAACAGACACCAGTTCAGACTCAGGTATGTGATGCCAATGAAAATGTGGTCACAAATTTGGGCAAATTTCAATCTATCAACCAAAGGGGAACAAATGTCTCTGATAATGTTCTGAATAGAATTTCCCCCGAGGAAGATGATTCCCTTTCTTCTTTTCTGTTGTTCCCTAAGTTTACTGAATTAATTGAACCTAACATATCAAATGTTGAGGATACTGCCAAGTGGGAACATCAAGAAGGAAATGGTTAGATAGTCATCCTACAAGTCGACAGGGTGATCTAACCGAAGGTGTTAAAAACAAGAAGGTTCCATGGTGAGAGTGCACTATTTCGCTGCTTCCTATTAGAGAAAGAACCCATCGAGATTGGTGAAGCTCTACAAGATTCTCATCGATTATCGCTTATGCAAGATGAGATGAATCGATTCTCAAGGAATGAAGTATGGGAGCTAGTAGATAGACCTGAAAGGCACAATGGCATTGGAACCAAGTGGGTTTTTAAGAATAAAAGAGATGAAAATAACAACATTGTAAGAAACAAGGCAAGGCTAGTTGCAAAAGGTTATTCCTAAGAAGAAGACTTGGATTATGATGAAACCTTTTGCACCCGTTGCAAGACTAGAAGCCATCGATTATTTCTTGCATATCCGCCCACATGAAGTTCACGGCCTATCAAATGGATGTGAAAAGTGCATTTTCGAACGGTGTGCTTAAAGAAGAGGTTTATGTGGAACAACCTCCCGGTTTCAAACAGAATGACCAAGTTTCTGTGCTCGTAAAAGCTTTTGCATGGTCTTAAACAAGCACCGAGAGCATGGTATGATACTCTTTCTCAATTTCATCGACCATGGTTTTGTCAAAGGGATTGTTGATAGAACTCGCTCAGATAGAAGGTGGGGAAGATATCTCATCGGGTTCAGATATATGTTGATGACATCATTTTTGATCTCCAAACCATCACCGTGGTGAAAAGTTTTCAACACCGATGAAAGACAAGTTTGAGATGTCAATGATGGGGAGATGAATTTCTTTCTAGGTCTTCAAGTGAAACAATCAAATCAACCAGGCAAAGTACACCAGAGATCTGATTGCCAAATATGGTGTACAGATTGCAATGCGCTTAGGATTCCCATGAATACTAACTACAAGATGGATCCCGATTTCAAGGCAAATCAAATGAGTCATAATCGATTATAGAGGAATCATCGATCATTGCTCTATCTCACGACAAGTAGAGGCTGGATATAACATTTCTTTGTTAGGATATGTGCAAGATACCAAGCTAATCCTAAGGCTAGTCATAAGGAGGTCGCCAAAAAGATATCAAATATCTTAAGGGCACGCTATTAATAGAGGATTATGGTATCCAAACCGATGATAACCTTGAATTAACGGGTTACTCGATGTCGACATGGAGGTTGAAGAATTGACAGGAAGTCCACTACAGGAACTTGTCAATTTCTAGGAAGTAAGCTAATATCTTGGTTTTCGAAGAAACAAACCTAAGTAGCTTACCAAGATTATCAAGTTTTAATACATGGTCGCAGAAGTCGGCCAGGTTTTATTCTTTCGCTCGCATAACAATTAAGGGATTATAAAGTTGTAGCTAATGAAGTACCAATATTTTGTGACAATAATAGTGCCATTGCTATTTCACAAAAATTCCCAGATTGCACACCAGATGCAAGCATGTGGATATCGACATCACTTCATCGAGATCATGTCGAGAAAAGGACATAAGGATGGAGAAAATTCATACCGAAAAAGCAGAGAGAGTCGATATCTTGACTAAACCTTTTGGTCAATCAAGATTTTAGGAACTTTCGGTTGAATTAGGATGTTCGATCCAGTGTATAGAGTGAATCTGAAAAAATTGAAGGTTTTCGGATGCATGAAGTTTTTTTTAATTCTACCGAGAAACTCAGATAAAATGGAAATATCGAATCGAGTCTCAAGAAACTCGATTTCTTGAAGGTCAAGACTTGTTATATCGAACCCATTCAAGATTTCAAGATCATAATCGACATTTTATCAAGGTCAAGATCAAGAAGACCGATAGAGAGAAATTAGTCCAAGAAGTAATGACTCACGCGACTCATTTATTGCTTAAGTGAAGCTCAAGAATCATTTGCAATAAATACAAAACACCTAAGGAATGTTTTTGGGCGGGATCTTTTGAAATTCAAGAAGGTCAACACTCATTTAATGCTCGTTACATTAATGACCAATGAGGATATATTGGCGGCTTACTTTTTCGAATCGACCTTTTGCATAACCCGATTAATTGCCGATGAATCTTAACCGCTGCTTTTCACCTAACCTAACGCGAATTCCCACGATCTCAAACTATATATTCCTCAAGAACCCATTCAAACCAAATTTTATCAAACCCTTCGTTCCCAAAATCCTCTGCAAGAAAATCCCCTTTGCCCAGAAAACCTAAACCCTAAATCTTCAAATCTTTAATCTTTCAAATGGCTCCTACCATTTTCGACAAATTAGCCGAAAACCAATAAACCTTGGTACGAAGTTCGTTGTCTCGCCGATAGCACAACCAACTCTAAACCGTAAGAGGAGGCTCAGATTTGATCCATTCGCCAAGCTCACCAATCTCGCCGCAAAACCGACCGGACCAAGAATACGCGAAAGAGGTAATCGAGTTCATCTATAATATGAAAATAGATGAAGAGGATGGTATACATTCCAAGATTATCAGATCACATTTAGAACACTCATCTAAATACATCGACTTTTGAAAGGGAATTGTATATAATTCAAGAATTTAAACGATGTTTTTGAGCTTTGATGATAGATGAGAGGATCCCTTTTGTATATGTTGGGTAGAGAGTGGAGTTTTTAGATAGGATTGCCGAGAATCCTGTAAAATTTGAGGCTACACCGCATAAGAGGCATTTGAAGCCACAATATAGAGTTTTTTGTGGATATTGTGAGCAAGTGCATCATGAGTCATTCGGGAGTTTTGAGCAGATTAAGACTCAAGCTCGATTAATGGCGGCGATCGAGGCTTCACCCACCACCGACTTCAATCGCTCGATTCTTGATTCGGGACGGTGAGTGAACAAGCCAAGGTCGTAAAAAGGAGAAGGGACGGGCTATCTCGATCAAAGGCAAGATCCACTATGCCACCAAAATAGCATTTATTTTGGAGATGTGCAGAGAGAGGAGGACATCTTCGCTAATTCGACCCCATTCCCTAAATCCAAGGTGCTCTTCAAGCCCATTCTTTGGGAAGAAGTAGGCCATCGTGGGGGAAGAAAGAAAAGAAAGCAGAATCACCAAAAAAAAAAAAAGAAACCCAACAAACCAGGGGAAGGTTTTTTTGGAGGCCAAGATGGAGCAGGTGAGAAGTTGAAGAAGGTAAAACCCTCGCCTCCCAAGAGCAAAAAGAATGGTGGTTCTCACCGATGAAGATGATGTTGATTTCAAGAGATTCAACCCGAGGGCCAAACCGCCGTAAATCACCATTACAAGTCTCTGCTCAGTTATCTCTAAGGCATGTGAATGTGAATCGAGGAGCGTGTCTTCTCCGAGGTGCTTGAGACATCGCTTCGCTCGTATAAAATTTCTCAGAAATTTTTTTAAAGGAACTCGCACTTAGAGATTCCTACCAAAGATGTGGTACTCGCATGTAAGAGCTAACTTAGAGTCAATCTCGAGGGACGCAAACCAGCCCTTAACCTACTCAGATGTAAACCGAGGACTCGACCAAGACAACATTCAGATGTCCGAGACTCAGAGAGTTTTATTTTGATGAGCTCCTCGAAAGTGATCTACTTTTGATCCTTCGCTTGATGCTTCGATCGAACTAGAAAGCCCGAGATGGAAGAAGGGTGAAGTCGAAGAAACCGAAAGTGGAGGAGCAAGGGGGAACGGTTCATCCTCGATCGCTACCTCCGAGCTCAACCTTATACCCGATTGCAAGATATCTTCTTTAGATTAAGGACGACGGTTTTCATCCTCAATCAGACTCTTCCGGAGATGCTTAACATTGCTGCATTCAGAGGGGAAGACTCGTGGAATGAGGAGACAACTTTCCCGACCGAAGTTCTCGATTCGTAAAGATAAAGCTCGGGATGAAAATTTCCGATTTTGATGAGCTAGTTCGTAAGAAGATAGCCGAGAGAGGAGAGCTACCGGGTTGGTGCCCCTAGCAAACAGAGACAAATCTCAAGATGGGGACCAACAGGGAGATGCTGAGGATCAGTCTCAGATGGAGAAGGAAACTCCTTGTGCTGATCAACCTGAAATCATTCAACCTCAGACTGAAGCAAGCACTTTTTAGGTACCTTTTGGCACTATTAACAATTATGCCAAAGTTACTGAAGTTTCTATCTTTAACTCTGAATTGTCTGATGTACAGACTGAGGCTCAGTTAGAGACTGGAGCTCAGGATGAAGTCGATGCTCAAAAGTGCATCGACCCAAAGTTGTGCCTGAACCTCAGGATGATCAATCAGCACAAAAGGTGCAAAATGTTCCTGAGATCGACCTCACTCCCATACTGGAGAAGCTTGAGAAGGTTGAGCCAATGCTGAACAAGATCACTCAGATGGAAGAGACATTGGCTAGCCAAGCTCAGAAGATGGAGAATCTGAGTTCATCTTCAGAACTGGTGCAACTTCAAGACACTCTGACCTCAAAGATGACCTCCATGGAAGACAAGCTGAATGAAAAACTGGAGGGAGTCAAGGCTGAGCTGAGTGCTGAACTTAAACAGAAGCACCAGGAGAATATTGAGTTTCTAGAGGTGAAATTGGCAGAGAAGAACGAAGTGCTGATCAAGTCTGCTGTTGAGGAAATGAGCTCAATGCTCATGACCAAGATGACAGAGATGTTTAAAGATGCTCTCTCTGGCCGGCTTGCCCATCTTTCTGAAGAATTTTCTGTGGCTAAGAACCACCCAGAGGCTAGAAGATGAACATGATCGCTTAGCGGCGAGAGGGCTACCGTAAGCAAAGAGTAATACCATATGGACACAACACTCTCCAGATTTCTTCCAAATTACGGTGCCAAAGAAGGGAAAAGGCCGATGAAGACCTCGTAGTTATTGGCACGACTTTGGAGAAAAAGGTAAAAGGAAGTTTAAAATGAATAGCCTATCTAAAGCCTTGAAGGAAGTCGGTTACCGAGAAGATGAAGTTCAAGAAGGTGGAGAAGCCGATCTACACTCAGGTTTCTGAGGAAACCATGCTTGAAGTTGCAAGAGAGAAACTGAGTGATAGAACTAAGGTTGGAACAAGCCAGACTGCTGTTGAATTGCCTATGAAGAGCAAAGCCTTGGGCATTGTTGAACCTTAGAGCAAGCGTGCTAAGGCTTCTAAGCCAGTGCAAATAAAGTTGGTTGAAGAATTAGAAGAGTCCGCAGTCAACCTCGAGAGAAAAGTTTTCAACACAAGGAATGCTCAAGACACTCCAGATAGAACAAGCAAAGAAAGTTGTTGCCGGTCTTCAGCGTGCTGTGATCGTGAAGAAAAATAGATGAAGAGCAGGTCGAAGGAGTGGATACAAAAAGTTTTAGCAAACGGAGAGGGACATCAAAAGCACAAAAATGGCCACACATTGACAAATGGATGCCCATCCAATTCAACGACAGTTGGGAAGAGGTCAAGAGAACCTTCTGGTTCTACTATGCTGTGCTCAGGGAATGGAAAGGGGAAAACTCAGATCCAAATGAAGCATTTATTGAATATCTCCTAACCTTCTATCCTAAATATCTCCAAAGTGGATAAACCTTATGGATGAAGGAAAGGTGCGAGATAGTAGCCCCGGTCCATATACCTACCTCCTCCAAGACTTGATAATGGCTTGGTGAATGAAAAAGCCATTACTCAAGAAATTGCTCAATATGCTGCACAGTTAGGTCGGACAGGAAACGGTCCGGATATCATCAAGGAAAGAAATGCACTGAAGAAGAGGTATTTCGGAATGTTCAACCTGGAGGTGCCCGCTGATGAAATTGAAGAAGATGCAAAACTGAAGAGTAGAAGACTGAAGAGCCAAATCTGAAGACTGAAGACTTACCTGAAGACACTTGTAATTTTTCTATCTTTTTGTCTTTTATTTTCCTTGTTCTGATAAACTCATTGTAAGCTGTAAAACTCAAAAATCATCATCAATGAAGCTTTATCATTTGTGCTCAAAAGATAATATCTCATTATCTTATTTACATGTATTTTACTTTTGATATGCTGAATGATGTCTCGAATTAATTGTTTATGGGAAATTGTTTATTATATTTGGTGATGAATTTTGAGAGATTCATTATCGAAGAAATTGTTGAATGATTAATTGCCGAGAGATTCTCGTAAATTATTGGGAGATTCTCTGTTCAGGAAATAATTGGAGACATAACCAATCTTGTAATAGGATAAACTGAAACCTGAGTTTAGGTTATATGTTTGTAACAAGGTAGGTTTTGGCATCATCAAAAAGGGGGAAATTGTTGGGAGATGAATTTAATAAAGATATATGATTTTGATTAGATCCAAAAACCCCGAGTATGACATGTTCGTGATAATCTTGATAGTTGAGTCGATTCGGGCTTTTTAGAGTATTCGTGATGATATTCGCAAAATGTATAGTCAATGATATAGATCAAAGTTAGATATGAAGATTTCAAGAACTCAAGATAAGTTTCAAGAAACAAGTTTCAAAGATGAAACTAAAAGTTTTCAAGACTCAAGAAGAAATCGAGAATCAAGACTCAGTGAAATCGAGATATCAAGACTCAAGATGAAATCGAGGAATCAAGAACCCAGAGATGTTTTCAAGAAATCGAGAATCAAGACTCAAGCAGAAATCGAGATATCAAGACTCAAGATGAAATCGAGGAATCAAGACTCAAAGATGAATACTCAAAGAGATATCAAGAAGATTCTCAGAAGATTCAAGACTCAAGACTCAAGACGCCAAGACTCAGAAGACCCTAAAGACTCAGAAGACTCTGAAGACGCAGAAGACAGAAGACTGAAGAACTAAAGATCAAGTATATCGGAAGGCACAATAACCATCAAGACTCAAGAATGTAATGAATGCTCAAGATAAACTCAATGTTCCGAGGCATCGAGAATATCAATCAAGGATGCAACATCGGAGAAGATCGCGATTCCTTAGAAAAATAGATATTTGTCAAGACATTCAAATGCGCATAAAAGGAACTAAGTCGAAAGTGTTGTTAAGGTTATATCAACTCAGAGTTTGTAACCAAAAGAGCCGTTGAAAGTGTCTACCTTTAACTGGAGACAAAAGTCAAAAAGAGGAGACAACACTGTACCATACATCGACAATCGACAAATGGATGTGTCGCCAAAAAGATGTCGGAAGTACAAAAGTTCCATCGCAAAAAGTGAAGACCGGCTACATGAAAGGCTATTGCTTAAAACGTGTTAGGGAGTTTCAAACCCTAAATATACTGTTCTCACACACCATAAGTGGAAACTCACGGGTTATCTCCTCCAACGGATAGTTTTTCAAGAGTGACCTTGGTGTATGCCTATAAATACTTGCAAACCTCTACATTGTAAGGTTACGGAAAATTTGTAAGCAACTCAAGAGCTCAAACTTATTATCGCAGTTAAAGCACTCAAAAAACATAGAATTTCCTAAGTGATTTTAAATCAAGAGAGCTCATTCCACTAATCCTAGCTTGATAAGATATATCGAAGCTTAGTCGAGATATCCTAGCCTTTGCATTATACTTTATTGTAAAGGATATCTCATCCTAGTTGAAACCAACCAAGAAACCCCAAACCCTTTAGAAGGTAGTTTGAGTGTGATTGTTAAGAGAAGAGTTGTAAAGAGTTAGTAAACTACGCGGAGTAGTCGTAAAAGCTCCAGAGGTGAAGTTAGTAAGCTACATAGGTAGTCCAAAGCTTGTTTGTGTTTGAGTAAGTAAACTACGGAGGTAGTCGTAAAGCTCAAGGTCGGGTTGAGTAAGTAAACTACGTGGAGTAAATGTAAAGCTCAGGCGAAGTTGAGTAAGTAAACTACGCGAGGTAGTAAAAAAGCTCAAGGAAGTGGTTAGTGAATTTCTCGAAGAGATCGAGAGAGTGGACGAGGAGCTTGAGTCTCCGAACCACTATAAATTGTTTGGTTGTTTATTCTTTTTTATCTCAGGCTTAACTTTTCAGATCGACTTAAATCTGAATGCATATTTTCACTTACATTTCAGTTGGAATCAATCCACTGGAAGTTGCATGTAGTTGAATCACAACCTAATCACTATTCCATTAAAGGAAGGTTTTCAGCAAAGTTTAAAACGAGTATAAACTAAAGGGCCAATCATTCCGCACATCTGAGTAGCTAGAACAGATAGTTACCAAACTGAACTTACTCTTCCGAGGGTTCAAGAATTTAGTTATCGATCCAAGCAACTCGAGGATCTCGAAAAACTCGAGGACTCAGTTGGGATTATCTGAGGTTTCTGAAAGCAGCTCAGGATCACTGTCTTAGTAGACTTTGACTCAGAGTTATTTGTGCTTCTCAGGACCTAATCTTCAGGATTATCTGACCCAAGCTGACCTCAGTAAAAGAAAAGTTTTAAAAAAACACTGAACACGTGTATTCCCCCCCATACACGTGTAAGACTCGTTTGCACCGGGACGAACAAATCTCTTGAACTAAATCATTTATAGTTACAGGATTATTCTTTATATTTTTTAGGCGAAGAAGTCTTTCTAATTCACCCATATTATAATAATTACTATCAATCTTATTAGAAAGACTAGTTTTAACATGGTCTTCAATTATGATTTCTACCATCCCTAAGAGAAGCTAAAAAGCTTTCTGGTAAACCATTTAAGGTAAGCGGTCTAAAAACGACCTGAACACAACTAATATGTAAGAACTTATGAGTTCTTTTGTAAGGTAAAATATCATTTTTACTAAGCAGTTTAATAACCATCTCTTCTTCATGAAGAGGTATAGAGGATTCAGTAGTTTTAACAATTTGTCTGAAACCTATTTTTTCAAAAGCTCCTAATTTATAAACCATTTTAGGTTCAATTTTAGGAATAGTCCATTTATTCAATAAATCAAGATTTTCAGGAATATCATATTCCTGAGTCATACTGTTCTTAACAGTATCCTTCAATCGGAACATATTCATAAGAATCAAGATTTATTGAATCATGAAACCCTATAACTAATATATACCCTACTTCTCATGGCTTTGATACCATATTTTTACAAGGATCGTGCAAAGATCTATATCAATAGTATCCTGTGGATCTTTTACAAACACAAATAGGAAATTACTGAGAAATTCCATAGTCCATGAGTTAACCTGAAAAAAGCTTTTACGCCCAGAAAACGCCTGCGCCTATTTATTGGCAATACGGCAACAAGGGCTAGCCCACATAGTTAACTCATGAATATCACTGGAAAGCTCAAACCTACTGGTTAAACCAACTCTACCTTTGATATATCAAATTACAGATCATTATAGGAATATAATTCCAAATGCACATGATAGTAGAGTATATTTAAGTCTGGCCATGGTTCAATACAAGTATTCTAGCCGTCCATAGAGGCGTGATCATCAGAAATATAAATATAAATATAAAATAACAACAATTATACCTTAATGAGCCTTTACCATTAACAAACTTATAAGCAGATTTATTACAAGGCTACAAGGGTCACACACAAGAGAGGGGTAGAGAGAGAAAAAAGAGAGGGCGAGTCTAAACTCAAGCATATCTCTCAAATGAAAAATCAAGCCTATTTATAGATGAAAGAGTCGGACATGAAACCCCGGATTCCAAAATAAAAAATAAACAGTGCGGAAAAAACAAAACCGCAAAAGCTAAAAAGTAAAAAGTATGAATAGTAATTACTATTCAGGAACAATTCTTTGTCTGCTATCGTAAGCAATGGTGAAAATTTGATTTTGTCTGATACTATAGACACATCTTGCTGGAATGTGCTAAGTCCAAATCTTCACTAAATCGCCAATAATGAAGCTTGCTTTTTTAGGAGTTTAAGAGACTCCCTGAAATTGACCAATTCTTGACGATGAGTTGGATAAACATTTCTTCCTTGATTTCCTCTTAGTGAAGCTTCAAACCTTGGAATCCATACTTCCAAAACTCTAATAATTTTCTTAAGAATTTTGAGATAATTCTTATCATTAATAACATTATTCTCATGGTCAATAATAATTTGAGAAGGAATTCTCCAAATGTTGTAATGTAAGACTCCTGTATTAGTCAGGAGATAGTATAATCTGAAACGAATTATTCCATGCTGAATATCCCATCCTTCCGTTGTAAAGGATGTAAATAAACCATTAGGGTAAGAACCTTCCATTAAAACTTGCCTTATTTTAATTTTCCTTTGAGAGAATTCTTCAAAAGATCGAAACTTTCTTGAATAGAAAATTCCTGATCATCTTCATTTAGATCCTGCGCATCTTGAAGATCAGATCCAAAAATCATTGAAGCTTCTGATTTTGAATCAGAAAAATCAATATCTTTGAATAAATCATTCTTAATATGATCCATATAAAGATCCATAATTTTTTCTTTTGAGAAAACACCAAAATACTTCTTAAAGTATTCAGAGAATGATGGAAGAGAACTAGAAGTCTTATCAACATAAATTTTTCTGTATTCTTCCATTTTGGATTTAATCCGTGAAATATTTTCTTGTAATGGTGACTCATTGGAGCCAGGGGTAATAACATTTAAGTTATTCCAAAATAGTGTTGTATGTATTCTCCATAAACAAGGTGTACCATGTTCAGTATAACCAAACTCTGGTCTCCATTCCAGAATCCACGGGATTCCAGAATCCACAAAGAACATACAAGTAGTTTTACCACTCGTATTATGAGACTTTAAGTTTGAAGAAACAATAGTATATTCTTTTAAGAGATTTTTAACCTCTTCTGGCAAGATATCTGCCAAAGCCCCAAAATTTTCCCACCATGAGAAAAGCCAGTTAGGAATTTTAAATCTAATTATAAAAGAAGAAAACTTAATTCTTCAAAACAAAAAGAGAAAGATTATGATAATAATAAAAGTAAGAGAAAATATTTTAAAAAGAGAAGATATGATACAATTATTTGTAAAAAATGTAATAGGCCTGGTCATTATGTTAATCAGTGCTATGCAAAAGACAAGATTAAAAACCTTGATAATAATGAAGAGTTAAAAGAAACTCTTTTTAAAATTGTTATGAGTCCTAATATTGATACAGAATCAGAAAAGTCTTATAATGATTGTTCTTCTGTTGAATCGTCTTCGGATGATGATAATTCTGTTAAATCTGATAAAGAAAAATGCAATGAATGTGTACTTGGAAAACCTTGTCTTAATTGCATCAGTAATACTGATAATACTAATAATGTTGATAATGAGTTTTATAAACTCATGAGTCAATTTCAAGATATGAATATTAGTGTCTTAACTAATAATAATATTTTAGAATTTCTTAAATATATAAAAGATTCTAGTTTAAGAGATAAAATCATTGAAAAATTTCATGATTCTTTTAAGAATGAAGACAATGTTAAAACTAGTCTTTCTAAAAAGATTGATAGTAATTATTATAATATGGGTGAATTAGAAAGACTTCTTCGCCTAAAAAATATGAAGAATAATCATGTAACTATAAATGATTTAGTTCATGAGATTTATAATCTCAAAACTGATGTAAAGATCCTTCAAAAACAGAATATTGATCTTTCAGTTCGTCTTTCTTTTATGGAGAAAGGTAAAGAAAAAATTGAAGATTGTGAAACTAACTATAATACTCTTTCACAATACTTGGATATTGATGATAATTTTAATATTGAGAAGAATCATTTATCTACCATTAATATGGTTATATAACAGAAATGGTATACTAAGATTTCTCTTCTTATAAATAATTCTTATAAGAAAGATTTTATTGCTATGATTGATAGTGGTGCCGATTTAAGTGTTATACAGTTAGGAATAATTCCTACTAAGTTTTTTGAAAAAACTACTCATTCACTTTCTCATGCAGGTGGAGGATCTTTAAAGATTAATTATAAGCTTAAAAATGCTTATGTTTGTGTTGATGGTTGTTGTATTCCTAACGACTTTCTTATTGTTGAAGACATCACTAGTCAAATGATTATTGGTCTTCCTTTTCTATTTAAAATATATCCTCTTACTTTTGTTGGTGAAAAAGGTATTACAGGTACTTATAATGGTAAACCTATTACTTTTAAGTTTATCAATAAACCTATTCATAAGGTTCTTAATTTGATTCATTTGTCAAATCAATTTTCTTAAAGACAAGCTTAATTCTATTACTATAAGTGATAAATTAAATAATCCTAAACTACATGATAAAATTAAATTTTTAATAAATAAATTCTCTATTGAAATTTGTAATGATTTTCCTAATGCTTTTTGGGATAGAAAGAAACATATAGTTTCTCTTCCTTATGAAGAAGATTTTAAAAAGAATAAAATTCCGACTAAATCTAGACCTTGTCAAATGAACTCTGAATACTTAGAGTTATGTAAAAAGGAAATATCTTCCTTATTACAAAAGAAGCTTATAACTCCTTCTAAATCTCCTTGGTCTTGTACTGCTTTCTATGTTAATAAACATTCTGAGCAGGAACGCGGAGTTCCTCGTTTAGTTATTAATTACAAACCTCTTAATAAGGTTTTAAAATGGATTAGGCATCCTATTCCTAATAAAAAAGATCTCCTTGACAGATTAGTTAATGCTCTTATTTTCTCTAAATTTGATTTAAAATCAGGTTTTTGGCAAATTCAGATTAATCAACCTGATAGGTAATAAACTGCCTTTAATGTACCATTTGGTCATTATGAATGGACTGTTATGCCTTTTGGGCTTAAAAATGCTCCGTCTGAATTTCAACAAATTATGAATGACATTTTTAATCCTTATAGTGATTTTATTATTGTTTATATTAATGACATCCTTGTATTTTCTAAAGATATTGAAATACATTTTAAACATCTTGATATGTTTAAAAATTTGGTCATTAAAAATGGTCTTGTCATTTCAAAACCTAAAATGGTTTTATTCCAGACTAAAGTAAAATTTCTTGGTCATATTATTGATAAAGATAGTATTATTCTAATTCAAATAAGTATTGAATTTGGTAATAAATTCCCTGATGTTATAACTGATAAAACTCAGTTACAGAGATTCTTAGGAAGCCTTAATTATGTGTCTTCTTATATTAAGAATCTTGCTGAAGATTCCGCTATCATATATGATAGACTTAAAAAGAATCATTCTCCTTGGAATGATGATCATACTAAGGCTGTTATCAGGATAAAAGAAAAAGTTAAAAATATTCCTTGTCTTATGCTGGCTAATCCCTCTTGGGAAAAAAATATTGAAACTGATGCCTCAAATTTGGGGTATGGAGGTATTTTCAAATAAATTAATCCTGATAATAAAAACGATTATATCATTAGATTTTATTCCGGTAAATGGAATAATAGTCAGAAAAATTATCCTGCCACAGCTAAAGAAATTCTTGCTATAGTTAAATGTGTCCTTAAATTTCAGGATGATTTATATAATCAGAAATCTACTATTAAAACTGATTGCAGGGCTGCTACTTTTATGCTCTTCAGATATTTTGAACATAATGTTTCTAAACAAATGTTTGCCCGATAGCAATCGCATCTTGCTTATTTTGATTTTGATATTATTTATAAGCAAGGGAAGGATAATCATCTTCCAGATTTTTTAACTCGTGAATTTATTTCTTCATGATAGAAATAAGTCATGCTGGAAGGAATCCATATTCCTCTTATAGAGGAAGAGGCCATCCTCCGATTATACAACATGGGAAGAAATCCCTTTTTAACCAGAATATTTCTAGAAGTGGCTCTTCTTCAAAAGGAGACAATGTACAAAAGGAGTTTCAAGAATTCCTGAGACAAAGGGGAAAAAATTTACTAATTGAGGACAATTCCTCAAAAGCAGAAGATGAAGAATCATATTCTTCAATTTCACAAAAAGAATACAAATTCTTTGATTCTTCTATGAAAGAATTGATTCTTATTTTTGAAGATGATGATGAGAAATTCAAAGAGTCCCCATGGATTCTTATGGAAAAGTATTTTCCAAATTCAAATTGGAATGTTGAGACTTACAAATCCAGAGGATTTTATGAGAATATTCTCATTAGTCTCAGAAGTGTTGAAATCCAGCATTTTCCTCCTAAGAGTAAAGCTATCAATTACTCTAAATTTATTATCAAAAAGATTATTTCCATCTAAGAATGGGGAACTTCACCTTTTACAGAAAGAAGTATGACTAATGAAGTCACACATACCACTTACCAATACAATTACTGGGATTACCTTCAAAGTTTTTATAAAATGTTATTGTAT
This sequence comes from Stenogyne calaminthoides, assembly GCA_037126765.1. Taxonomy (NCBI): domain Eukaryota; kingdom Viridiplantae; phylum Streptophyta; class Magnoliopsida; order Lamiales; family Lamiaceae; genus Stenogyne; species Stenogyne calaminthoides. The sequence continues at coordinate 21,236,950 of JBBCBC010000003.1, forward strand.
CAGAATTCTAAGCATTCTCATACTTGGTTGATTAAAATCTGTGAGAACATTGGCAGGAATCAAATTCCTAACTGGCTTTTCTCATGGTGGGGAAATTTTGGGGCTTTGACAGATATCTTGCCAGAAGAGGTTAAAAATCTATTAAAAGAATATACTATTGTTTCTTCAGACTTAAAGTCTCATAATACGAATGGTAAAACTACTTGTATGTTCTTTGTGGATTCTGGAATCCTTGTGGATTCTGGAATCCCATGGGTTATAAAATGGAGACCAGAGTTTGGTTATACTGAACATGGTACACCTTGTTTATGGAGAATCCATACAACATGATTTTGGAATAACTTAAATGTTATTACCCTTGGCTCCAATGAGTCACCATTACAAGAAAATATTTCACGGATTAAATCCAAAATGGAAGAATACAGAAAAATTTATGTTGATAAGACTTCTTGTTCTCTTCCATCATTCTCTGAATACTCTAAGAAGTATTTTGGTATTTTCTCAAAAGAAAAAATTATGGATCTTTATATGGATCATATTAAGAATGATTTATTCAAAGATATTGATTTTTCTGATTCAAAATCAGATGCTTCAATGATTTCTGGATCTGATCTTCAAGATGCGTAGGATCCAAATGAAGATGATCAGGAATTTTCTATTCAAGAAAGTTTCGATCTTTTGAAGAATTCTCTCAAAGGGAAATTAAAATAATGCAAGTTTTAATGGAAGGTTCTTACCCTAATGGTTTCTTTACATCCTTTACAACTGAAGGATGGATATTCAACATGGAATAATTCGTTCCAGATTATACTATCTCCTGACTATTACAGAAGTCTTACATTACAACATTTGGAGAATTCCTTCTCAAATTATTATTGACCATGAGAATAATGTTATTAATGATAAGAATTATCTCAAAATTCTTAAGAAAATGATTAGAGTTTTGGAAGTATGGATTCCATGGCTCGAAGCTTCACTAAGAGGAAATCAAGGAAGAAATGTTTATCCAACTCATCGTCAAGAATTGGCCAATTTCAGGGAGTCTCTTAAACTCCTAAAAAAGCAAGCTCCATTATTGGCGATTTAGTGAAGATTTGGACTTAGCACATTCCAGCAAGATGTGTCTATAGTATCAGATAAAATCAAATTTTTGTCATTGCTTACGATAGCAGACAAAGAACTGTTCCTGAATAGTAATTACTATTTATACTTTTTACTTTTTAGCTTTTGCGGTTTTGTTTTTTCCGCACTGTTTATTTTTTATTTTGGAATCCGGGGTTTCATGTCCGGCTCTTTCCTCTATAAATAGGCTTGATTTTTCATTTGAGAGATACGCTTGAGTTTAGACTCGCCCTCTCTTTTTTCTCTCTCTACCCCTCTCTTGTGTGCAACCCTTGTAGCCTTGTAATAAATCTGTTTATAAGTTGATTTATGGTAAAGGCTCATTAAGGTATAATTGTTGTTATTTTGTTTTTATATTTATATTTCTGATGATCGCCGCCTCTATGGACGGCTAGAATACTTGCATTGAATCATGACCTGACTTAAAAATACTCTACTATCATGTGCATTTGGAATTATATTCCTATAATGATCTGTAATTTGATATATCAAAGGTACAGTTGGTTTAACCAGTAGGTTTGAGCTTTCCAGTGATATTCATGAGTTAACTATGTGGGCTAGCCCTTGTTTCCGTAATGCCAATAAATAGGCGCAGGTATTTTCTGGGCGTAAAAGCTTTTTTCAGGTTAACTCATGGACTATGGAATTTCTCAGTAAGTTTCTATTTGTGTTTGAAATCTCTTTTGTTAGTCTTAGACGAACTATTTTTAGAATTAAGATTATCTAGTCCAAATTGATCACATAATTGACCTAATTGTTTTCTTTCCGTAAGATTATCTTTTTAATTTGATTTTTTAATTTGAGTTCATTACAAAGATTTATTCCTTCCTGAACACAAACACTAATGATTTGACCAAAAGTATAAGACCTATAATAGATCGAATCAGAATCCTTTCTAAGAGTTTTCTTAACTCTTTCAGCAAATAAATTAGGAAGACCATCAACAAATTTATTCTTCCAAATATCCTGATTACAATCAGGGATCTCATAAATACGAGACAAGAAAGTATCTTTATACCATCTAAAATCAGTAAGAGTTTTACACCTATTTAAAAGAAGAGTTCTGGTATTTTCATATGTATTGGTATATTGACCAGTAAAATGATCCAAAATAGTAAGAATCAAATAATAAACCTCATTGGTTTTAGTCTCTCCGTTTTCAATTTTAATTGAATTAAAATTTTCCATTCTATTTTGGGGAGTCAAATAATTATCCCACCAACCTTTAAGTTGACCAATAAAACCAGAAGTAATAGCTTGTGCAGTACTAATATCATTATTACCACAAGTTTGACAAACAGAACTATACATAAGCATGCGATGACATTGAGTGAAAATATGATTATCACTTTCACCATCAATATTCCATTCATATATACCTTTTCCAGAATAAGAATTATTGAAAAAGTTTTTCTGTTCTTCATTAAGAACATCCATAGGAGTGAGTCTCTTATAATAATAAGTAGACATGGTAGGTCTATCAGCCCATTTCATTTTATTAATACTATCACTATTACTAGGACTACCATTATTGGGTTGAATAGCATGATTATCAGCTAAATCATCATCTAAAGCTGAAATATTAAGATTACTAAATTTATCATTAATAATCTTCTCTAGGTCACTAATAGAAGCTTCAGTTTTAAAATCTTTTATCTCAATAGGAGATTGAATAGACTAAGTTGTTTTAATAATAACATTATTATAATTATTATTATCATTTTCAGATTTATTTTGAGAATCTATCTTAGAGATAATTTTATCAACTTTATCATGTAAAGAAATAATTTCTTCTCCAATAATAGACATATAAAGATTACAAAAATTATTTTGCTCAATCATTTGATTAACATGTTTAATAGTAATTTGTAAGACATCATTTTCAATGATTCTGGAGAATGGAAGAAAATTAAATATCCTTTCTCCTTTTTCAATTTGAAAAGGAACATGAGGAGGGTAAACAGATTTTTGTATACCACCAGAAATTATTTTATAATCTCTTTCGATGACTGAAATATAATCACTATAAAAAATTTTAATAAATCAAGGAACATAATAAATAATTTCATTATGCTTTTTACAGAATTTATAAAAGTTGTCAACAAAGTAATATAAATCATCTTTTGAGAATGATTTAAAATACCAAATTCTAAACTTATCCCATTTAGGATTATTAAACTCATCATTAATATGAGCTCTAGTAGAAGAACCTTTAGAAAAATCTAAAAAGTTTGTAAAATCCATAAAATTAAATTTTAAAGTTACAATCCGAAATTGTTTCGGGATCAAATTCATCTTTGTGGATTATATTGTTTTCATTAATAATAATTTTCTCATTGTTATAATTATTATTTTTACAATGAGTATTTTCTCTATAAGAGGAAGTAGAAGCTCTAGATTCTGAGGGAAATTCTACTTCATAATCCAAAGGAGATATAAAAGAATGACTAGACATTGATCTAGTATAAGAAGTCGGATGTCTTCTTTGATTATTTTGAAAACCAATATTAATAATACCATCATTACTTTGAGCAATATGCTTAAAATCACTATTTATAATAGGATTTTTAGGAACAGATTGTTCTATTATCCAATTTTCAGGAAAAATAATTTCTTCCCACTTAATGGATCTTCTGGTAGTAATATTTGATTTTCCAAAATTACTTTCTATAAGAATAGTCTCATTATTATCTTTCTCAATTCTTTTACACATAGGATTGAGTGTAAATAAAGGCTTATAATAAATACGATAACAGATACACATAACCCTCTCAGACGGTATGTAATTATAACCATGAGTTTTAACATTTAATGTTAAGGCTTCTAGAATATTACTATCAGATAAAGATAGAGATAAATTAGGATATGCGTCAAAATAGACAGGTTCTAAAGCCAAACTAGATTCTATAATTCCCATTAAGGATTTGTTGGGAGATGAATTTAATAAAAGATTATATGATTTTGATTAAGATCCCAAAACCCCTGAGTATGACATGTTCAGAATGATCTTGATAATTGAGTTAGAATTCAGTTTTAGAGTATTCAGGATGTTATCTGCAAAATGTATAGTCAGCAGATATAGTTCAGGATAGGTTCTGAAGACTCTGAAAAACTCAGTATGTTTCTGAAGAAACTGAAGTTTCAGTATGAAACTGAAGTCTCTTAAGACTTCAAGATGAAATCGAGAATCAAGACTCAAGATGAAGACTCAAAGATATCGGTCAAGATAAATCAAGACTCGAAGACCTCAAGACTCGTAAGACTCAACACGCAAGATCAAGATCGAGAAATCAAGATCAAGAATATCGAAAGCACAAGAATTATCGATGACTCAAGAATGTATCGAAGCTCAAGATGAACCTGAATGTTCCAAGGCACTGAATATATCAATCTAAAGGATACAATACTGAGAGAAACGCGATGCCTTAGAAAGTTAGATATTGCCAAGACATTCAAATGCAGAGAAAATGAACTAAGTCAGAAGTGTTGTTAAGGTTATATCAAACTCAGAGTTTGTAACCAAAAGAGCCGTTGAAGGTGTCTACCTTTAACTGAAGACAAAAGTCAAAAAGAGGAAGATGACATCAGATGCCATACCGATTAATCGACAAAGGATAAAGTCAAAAAAAAGATGTCAGATGTACGAAAAGTTCCAGACTGCAAAAAGTGAAGACCGGCTACATGAAAGACTATTGCCTAAAACATGTTAGGGAGTTTCAAACCCTAAATATAGCCGTTTCTCACACACCATAAGAGGGAACTCACGAAGCTATCTCTCCAACGGATAGTTTTCAAGAGTGACCTTGGTGTATGCCTATAAATCTTGGTGACCTCTACTTTGTAAGGTTACGGAAATTTATACGCAACTCAAGAGCTCAAACTTATTCTTGCAAAAGTTAAAGCACTCAAATACCTTGAATTTCCCAAGTGCTTCTATATTGAAGAGAGCTCACTTTACTAAGCCTAGATTGATAAGATTTATCCAAAGCTTAATCGAGATATCCTAACCCTTTGCATTGTGCTTCATTGTAAAGGATATCTCATCCTAGTTGAAATCAACCAAGAAAACCCCAAACCCTTGAGAAGGTAGTTGGAGTGTGTTTTGTTGGTGAGTAGAGTTGTAAAGAGTTAGTAAACTACGCGGAGTAGTCAGAAAACTCTAGAGGAGAAGTTAGTAAGCTACAGGGGTAGTCTGAAAGCTTGTGTGTGATTGAGTAAGTAAACTACGGAGGTAGTCAGAAAACTCAAGGTCGGGTTGAGTAAGTAAACTACGTGGAGTAGTCAGAAAACTCAGGGCCGAGTTGAGTAAGTAAACTACGAGGTAGTCAGAAAGCTCAGAAGTTGATAGTGAATTTCTCTGAAGAGTCAGAGAGAGTGGATGTAGGAGCTTGAGTCTCCGAACCACTATAAGCTTTGTGTTCTTTATCGCTTTCTTATCCATGCTTAATCATTGCATTGACTTGATTTTGAAAGCATACTTTTCACTGATATTCAGTTGGAATCAATCCACTGAAGTTGCATAAGTGAATCACAGCCTAATCACTATTTCATAAAGGGAATGTTTTTCAGCAAAGCTTAAAACGAGTATAATCTAAGGGCCAACCATTCCGAACGACTGAGTAGCTAGAACAGATAGTTATCAAACTGAACTCTCTTATGAGGATTCAGTAAGCTAGTTATCTGATCCAAGCAACTCGGGATCTCTCGACACTCGGGATTCGGTTGGGATTATCTCGAGGTATCTGAAAAGCTTTCGGGATCACTGTCTCGAGAGACTTTGACTCAGAGCGTCTGTCTTTTCGTAACCTAATCTGCAGGATTATCGACCCAAGTGACCTCGAAGAAAAAAAGTTTTAAAATCATCGAACACGTGTATTCCCCCATACACGTGTAAGACTCGTTACAGGGACCAACAAGTGGTATCGGAGCGGTGGTTCAACTTGACCCTCTTGTGTTGACCAAAGTTTTATTTTCAAAAATACGTGTGGTCTATCCGAACCGATCTTAATTCTTTGAAATTTTTTTCTTTTCAAAAGATCGAAAAATGTCTTCTAAAAACTTCCCATGTTCTCGATGAGAGAACTATGATCTATGGAGATCGAGAATGCAGCTCATCTCAGATTCCAAACATGGCGATGTGGAGAGTGGTTTCTCAAGGACCATTCAAATTTTATTGTGGTGAATCCTTAATTACGAAAGAGGAGAGAATTGATCCTAGAGCATAATTTTCTAAGTCCGATGACCAACTAACTCCCCGAGGAGAGAAAGTTAGTCAATCTAGACTACATTGCAAAAAGACACACTATACAAAGATACAATTGATGATGGTGTGATGGGAATGATCTCTCCCGTAATATCGCTAAAGAGATATGGGATACACTAGTCATTTGTTATGTGTGCAAGCCGCACGATCATATAAAAGAAAACAAACTTTCAAATTGGCAATTGGAAAGTTTGACAGTTTTGAAAATGGATAATGGTGAATCAATAGACAAATTGGAAGTCGATTCACTAAAGCATCATGAATGATCTAAACGCACTTGGAAAGAAATATCCACAAAGAGAAGTGGCATTGAAAATTCTTAGAGGTCATCTAAGAAATGGGATATTCATGCAATGGTGATTGAAAACACCAAGAACATTAGTTCAATGCCATACCAACAAGTCTTTCTTCTCGAAATTTGAAAGCCTATGAATTTGTAATTGATAAAAAATCCAAAAAAGGCCGACAAAGAAAGATGATTCTTCATCGAAGTAAGAATGTGGCTTTAAAAGCCAAAGATAAAACTCATAAAACTAGAGAGTCTCGAGAACCCCCATGCCAAACATCAGGGATGAGCTTGAGGAAAAGCTAAGACCGATGGTAAGGAGGTTTGACAGACTTAATAGTAGATTTGGAAAATACAAAAAGCTATTACAGAACCATAGGTACCGGAGAAGAAACCCGAGGACGGATCAACCGAGAAGAAGAAGGACACGAAAAGTTGAAGGATCTTCATCCGAAAAGAAGGACTCCAAGTCCAAAGAAGAAAATGATCGAGGATGATGATACCAACAGATGCTATAATTGCGGAAGAAAGGTCACTTCCAAAGATGATTGTCGAGTTGAGTGCTAAGGAGAGAAGAGAAAGACAAGTTAAAAGAGACCGTAAGTTCTCAAGCAAAAAAGGCCATGATTGCAGAAGAAGAACACTCGAGGAGGGATCTAGCTCTTTCAGATGAGATATTCTCGAAAGTGAAAGTGATGACATCCGCGTCCGATGGCCATTGAGGAGGTAAACTCTTCATCTCTGTTGTTGCTCCTACACTAGCACAAGAGTTTTCAAGTTCCACCGAAAAAGTCTATTTTTGACTCGATGGATTCTTTTGAGAATCGATGAAGGACTATTTGTTTTTGCAAGGATCGCTAAATAAAACTCAAGAGCGTAATAAGGACCGAATCGTGAAAAATCTAAAATGGAAAGACTCTAGCAAAACTGAGATCACTTCTCAATTAATGGGAGCTACTGATGAACTGGATGTTCTGAAAGTACAACTCTCAGAGAAAGAGAAGTTGATCATGTCCCTACTTGAAAAGCTAGAGAAATCCACTAAAGAGATTCATTTAATCGTAATCGAAGTTCAATGACCTCTCCGAGAAGCATAAAAACTCTACAGAATCGTGAGGATAGTGCACATAAGAAGTTAACTCTATTGAATAAAGCATCTAATGTGATAGATGACATTGAGTTACCAGAGATCCGCCACTATAAAAACCGGATTGGGATACACCTGTGGGGAACCTCACAAGGTCATCCGAATCTTTGATCATGTAGCAAGAAGACTATCTTTGTAAAAACCAAAGGCACCTACACTTCAAGTCAAGTAATGCCCAAGGTTGTAGACAAGGAAAAGGACCTATGGTTTCAAAAAAAATGAATGATCAAAGTTAGAAAGCCCAAACCTCGGATGAAGGCTAGAAAACCCGAGCGGTCCCGATTGGAAACTTGGAAGTACTTCAAAAAGAATGCAAATCAAAAAGGCTCCTAAGAATGGAATCTCAGATGAGAAAAGGCAGAGACAGACATTCAACTGAAGAGGAATCCTCAAGATGAAGAAACATTTAAAGATGCATAAGAACATTCTCAAGGTTATCGAAGAGACCAAGTCAACAAAGATTTAGACCAAGACAAAAGCCCAACATCGAAGAACCAAAGAAGAATTCAAAAGATGTTCATCTAAAGCTAGCACAACCGAGTCGCTAAGGCACTTGAGTAAAGGTAATGTTTTGGAAGACAAATTAGTCCTCTAAAGTGATTAACAAAGATTTGGATTCGAAAGGTACATCTAACCTTGTAGGACCCACAAAAGCCCAAGCATCGGAGGAAAACAACAAAAGGATCGAACCAAAGAAGAATGAAAAAAAGCCGACATGTTCTTGCTGGATGTTCAAGACATATACGAGGATACAAAAGACGCTAAGGACTATGTTGAACAAAAGAGTAGTATACTTTTGAGATAATTTGATGTTTATGGAATGGAAATTAGAAATCACGATTCATATCCATGGTAAAGGATTAGCATAATTTGCTTTCAATTAGCCGATTCCGTGATAAGGTTTCAATGTTGATCTCTAAGAACTTATGTTTTGAAAAAATGACATCACACAAAGTTTCTTGGGTAGAAAAGGAAAGAATCGGAGTTCGCCTCCTAAAGATACATGTTTTTGCTAAAAGGAAAACAATTGGTTACCGAAAAGAATGAATCACCTAAATTTCAAAACCCTGAACAATAAAGATTAGCTCTTGTGAGAGGGAGCCCAACGAAAGTGTTGAAAAAAGCCCCCGATATAAGAGCATCATTTAAAAGTAAAGTTGAGGTTTCTACCGAAAAGAATACTTGATTATTACATATGGATCTTTTTGGTCCTATAACACCTGTAAGCACTAATGGCATGAAATACACATTGGTAGTAGTTGATGACTACTCGAGATATACTTGGGTCATATTCTTACTCAGTAAGAAAGAGACTCAGATAAAGCTGCCAGAGTTACTGAAAAGGCTCAGTATTGAGAAAAATCTGAGTGTGGTCAAAATCAGATCTGACAAAGGAACTGAATTCATAAATCATATCATATCTGATTATTGTGCAGAGAATGGAATTTCACATGAAACATCACCGCAAGGACCCTCAATGTAATGGTGTTCTTTGAAAGGAGAACAAGACGACGAAAGAAGTTCCAAGGACTATGATAAATGGGTCGACATTCCTAAAAGATTTTGGGTCAAGTCATCAACACCGCATGCTACTCTCGTAATGCAGATCCATCTCGACCAAGAGTCAAGGCAAAACACCCTATGAGCTTTGGAATGAAATGAAGCCTCTTGTTTTTTTCTTTCGTGTGTTTGGTTGCAAGTGTTTCATACACAATAATGGTAAAGATCAGTTGAAAACTTTTGATAGTAAAGCTGATGAAGGAATATTCTTAGGATATTTCAAGTCAAAAAAGCTTTCGAGTTTACAAACCAGAGGACTTTATTGTGGAGGAAACACCTCATGTTGTTTTTTGATGAATCTATTTGTGTTCGTAAGAAACAGAACATGATGCGGATGAACTAACTAAGAGGATCACCAGATTAAGCCTGAAAATGTAAAAACATAAATCATCCACTGAACCTGAAAAGAAGAAGTCAGTCACATTCTATGATTGGAGTGACTCAGACTCAGATAAGGAAGTTCAGAATGGAATTCAGGATGGTGAGCCTCAGGAAAACCAACACTCCAAAGGTGACCAATCTGAACAGACACCAGTTCAGACTCAGGTATGTGATGCCAATGAAGATGTGGTCACGGTGAGGCAATTTTTGAATCTATCAACCGAAGGGGAACAAATGTCTCGATAATGTTCAATAGAATCTCCCCGAGGAAGATGATTCCTTTCTCTTTTCTCGTTGTTCCTCGAGGTTGCTGATTTAACTGAACCTAACATCTCAAATGTTGAGGATATTATTGAAGGGGGAACATCAAGAAGGAAATGGTTAGATAGTCATCCTACAAGTCAGATTGTGGGTGATCTAACTGAAGGTGTTAAGACAAGAAGGTTCCATGGTGAGAGTGCACTATTCAAATTGTTTCCTTTCGGAGAAAGAACTCGCCGAGATTGGTGAAGCTCTACAAGATTCTTATTGGATTCTTGCTATGCAAGATGATTTGAATCAATTCTCAAGGAATGAAGTATGGGAGTTGGTAGATAGACTGAAAAGGCACAATGTCATTGGAACCAAGTGGGTTTTCAAGAATAAAAGAGATGAAAACAACAACATTGTAAGAAACAAGGCAAGGCTAGTCAGATAAGGTTATTCCCAAGAAGAAGGCTTGGATTATGATGAAACCTTTGCACTGTTGCAAGACTAGAAGCCATCAGATTGTTTCTTGCATATGCTGCCCACATGAAGTTCACATATCTATCAAATGGATGTGAAAAGTGCATTTACGAAGCGGTGTGCTTAAAGAAGAGGTTTATGTGGAACAAACCTCACGGATTCAAAACAGAATGACCAAGTTTCTGTGCTCGGAAAAAGCTTTGTATGGTCTCAAGCAAGCACCCGAGCATGGTATGATACTCTTTCTTTCGGTTTCATCGACCATGGTTTTGTCAAAGGATCATTGATAGAACTCTGTTCGGGATAGAGGATGGGGAAGAGATCTTACTAGTTCGGATATATGTTGATGACATCATTTTTGGATCTCCAAACCATCGGTACGTGTGAAAAGTTTTCAACACCGATGAAAGGCAAGTTTGAGATGTCAATGATGGGAGAGATGAATTTCTTTCTAGGTCTTCAAGTGAAACAATCAAAGGAAGGAATATTCATCAACCAGCAAAATACAAATGAGATCCGATTGCAAAATATGGTGTACAAAATTGCAATGCGTTAGGATTCCTATGAAAACTAAAACTACAAGATGGATCCCGATTCGGAAGGCAAATCGGTGAATCATACCGATTATAGAGAATCATTGGATCATTTTCTCTATCTCAAAGAAAGTAGGCCATATATAACATTTCTTTGTTGGGATATGTGCAAGATACCAAGCTAATCCTAAGACTAGTCACATGGAGGTCGCCAAAAAGATACTAAGATATCTTAAGGGCAATCGTGAATAGAGGATTATGGTATCCGGTGATGATAACCTTGAATTAACCGGTTACTCGGGGATGTCGACTATGGAGGTTGTAGAATTGATGGGAAGTCCACAACAGAACTTGTCAATTTCTAGGAAGCAAGTGATATCTTGGTTTTCAAAGAACAGACCTCGAGAGCAACCAAGTCTTCTTAAGTTGAATACATGGTTGCAGGAAGTCGGGCAGGCTCAAATTCTTTCGCTCGGACAACAATTAAGGGATTATAAAGTTGAAGTTAATGAAGTACCAATATTTTGTGACAACAATAGTGCCATTGCTATTTCACAAAATCCCAGATTGCACACCGGATGCAAGCATGTGGATATCGGAGACATCACTTCATCGAGAGATCATGTCGAGAAAAAGGACATAAGGATGGAGAAAATTCATCGATAGGCAAAAAGAGTCGATATCTTGACTAAACCTTCAATTTGAATCAAGATTTCGTGAATTTTCGGTTGAATTAGGGATGTTAGAACCAGTGTATAGAGTAAATCGAAAAATTGAAGATTTTCGGATGCATGAAGTTTTTCTCGAATTCTCTCGAGAAACTCGGGATAAAATGGAAATATCGAATCGAGTGTCGAAACTTAATTTTATCAAGGTCAAGATTTCAAGAAGCATCTTGAACCCATTCAAGATTTCAAGATTATCTCGACATTTTATCAGGACAAGACTCGAAGAAGACTGATAGAGGGAAATTAGTCTGAAGAAGTAAAGACTCATGCGACTCATTTATTGCTCAAGTAAAACTCAGTAAATCATTCACAATAAATATAAAACACCGAGGAATGTTTTTTAGGGGATCAATTTTTTATATTCGAAGAAGGTCAACAAATATTTAATGCTCGCCACATTATTGACCAATGAGGATATTTTGGCGGCTTAACTTTTTAGAGATCGTTGGTTCAGATAACCCGATTAATCGGAGATTAATCTCAACCGTTGCTTTTCACCTAACCAACACGATTCTCCACGATCTCGAAGCTATATATACCCCTTTAAGCCATTCAAGCCAAAATTTTATCAAACCCTTCGTTTCCAAATCCTCTGCAATTAAAAATCCATTTGCCCAGAAATCTCCAAACCCTAAAACTTCAAATTCTTAAATCAATCTCTAAAATGGCCCCAACCTTGTTCGAGAAATTAGCCATAACCAACAAGTTCGTGGTATGCAGTTCGTTGTCTCACTTGAAAGTACAACCAACTCAAAGCCGTAAGAGGAGGCTCTGATATGATTCGACCGGGCTAAAATCACCCATCTAGTCGCAGTTTAACCGCACAGAGTTCGCAAAAGAAGTAATCGAATTCATCTATAATTTGAGAATAGATGAAGAAAATGGTATGCATTCTTCGATTACCACATCACATTTAGAGCATTCGTCAAAATACGTCGATTTTGAGAGGGATTTGTGCATAATTCCAAAAAAATCTGAATGATGTCTTTGAGCTCGTGGATAGAGGAGAGGATCTGCGATGTATATGTCGGGTAGAGAGCAGGAGTACCTAGATACGATTCATTCGAGAAAACCTGTTAAATTTGAGGCGACATTGCATAAGAGGCATCTAAAGCCACAATATCGCAGGCCGATGAATATTGTGAGCAAGTGCATCATGAGTCTTCATGGGGAGTTTTGAGCAGATTAGTACCCCGAAGCTCAGACTGATGGCGGCGATCGAGGCATCTCCTACCACTGACTTCAACGGCTGAAATTTTTAATTCAGATGGTGACGGAGCAAGCCAAGGTCATAAAAAAGGGTCAATGGGACAATCACGATGAAAGGCAAAATCCACCATGCCACCAAAATTGCTTATATTTTGGAGATGTGCAGAGAGGAGGAGGATATCTTCGCCAATTCAACCCCATTCCCTAAAACCAAAATTCTCTTCAAGCCCATCGGGCAGTGAAGAAGGTGCCATTCGAGGAAAAGAGAAAAGAAGGTAGAATCACCTTCAAGGTCACGAGAAAGAGACCCAACAAACCGGGGGAAGGTTCCATTGGAGGCAAAGATGGAGCAAGGAGCAAAACCGATGAAGCGGAAGGATCTTGCTCCAAAGTGCAAAAAGATTGGTGGTTCTCACCGACGAAGGTAGCAAATGATTCCGAGGAGATACAACTCAAGGCAAAACCGCCAGAGTTCGCCATTACAAGTGTTGGCTCAGTTATCTCCGTGACACAAGATCGATCGAGGAGCAAGTCTTCCCCGAGGTGCTCGAGATATCACTCGATTCGAGATAAAATTTCTCAGAAATTTTTAAAGGAGCTCAGACCAGAGATGCCTACCTCGGATGTGCGCAGGCTCGCACGTAAGAGCCAACTCAGAGTCGATCCGAAGATGTGCAGCTCGACCGACGAGCCAACTCGGACTAAACCGAGGATATGCAGCTCCAGCCTCGTAACCCACTCAGATGCAAACCGAGGACTGAATGCACAAACTTGAGACACTAATGAGGCTCGGGAGCAAAATATTCTTGATGAGCTCGAGTGATCACCGCTTTGATCCCTTAGCGTTTTCATTGAACGAGAGCCCGAGATGGAAGAAGGGCGAGGCTGAAGAAGGCGAGTGGAGGAGCAAGGGGGAACGGTTCATCCTTGACCGCTACCCTGAGCTCAGCTCATACCCTGATCTGCAAGATGTTTTCTTCAGATTAAGGACGACAAAGATATATCCTCAATCAGACTCTTCCCGAGATGCTTGACATTGCAAGATTCGTAGAGGGAAGACTGTGGAATGAGGAGACACCTTTTCCCGACCGATTTCGGTGGTTCGATGACAAAGCTCAGGATGAAAAATTTCGATTTTGATGAGCTGGTTCAGAGGAAGCTAGCTGAGAAGAAAACAACTGAAGTTGGTGCCCCGAGCAGTGGAGACAAATCCAAAGATGGAGATGGGGACCAACAGGGAGATGCTGAGGATCGCCTCAAATGGAAAAGAGACTTGTTGTTCGATCAACCTCGATCAAGCTAAGCACTCTTCAGATCGAGGCTCAAATGGAGATCGAGCTCGGGGATGAAGTTTGGAAACTCGGGATGATCAAACAAAGACAGAAGGCGCAAAGTTCTGAGATTAATCTCACTCCCGTAATGGAGAAACTTGAGAAGATTGAGCCAATGGCGATCAAAATTGCTCAGATAGAAGAAACGTTGGCCAATCAAGCTCAGACAATGGAAGGACTTAGCCATTCTTCGTAATCGGTGCAAGATACAAAAACACTCGACCACTCGGATGACCTCCATGGAAGAAAAGTGAATGAAAAATTTCGAGGGAGTCAACGCAGAAAGTTAAGTCCGAAATGAAACGAAGCACTGGAATCGATCAATTTCTAGAGGTGAAACTAGCAGAGAAAAATGAGGGCCGATCGGATCTGTTGTTGAGGAAATGAGCTCAAGGTTCATGACCAAGATGACAGAGATGCTTAAAGATGCACTCTATGGCCGCTTTGCCCACATATTCGAAGAACTTTTCGCGGGCTAAGAACCACATCGTGAGAATGGAAGATGAGCAAGATGGAGTTAGCGAGGAGAGATCCATTGTGTGAGTAAAGAGCAAGATTTATCACATGGACACAGCTCTCTCCAGACTTCTTCCAAATTACGGTGCGTGAAGGGGAAAAGGAAGGTGAAGACCTCGGGAAGTTCATGGCACGTTTTTTGGAGAAGAAGGCTCGAAAGAGGTCAAATGTACAATCTAGCCAAAGCCTTAAAAGAAGTTGAAGCATCGATAAATTAAAATTCGCTCAAGTGGAGAAGCCCATCTACACTCGAAGTTTCGAGCAAACCATGCTTGAGGTTGCAAGAGAGAAACCGAAAGTGCTAGAACTAAGGTTGGAACAAGCGATCGGTGCCGAATCGCTTTATGAAGAGGAAAAGCCTTGGGCGTTGTTCAACTCAGAAGCAAGCGTCTTTAAGGCTTCTAAGCCAATCCAGAGAAAGTCGATTCGGATGATGAAGATCGAAGAATCTGAGTCTCAACCTCGGAAGAAAGTCTTCAACACCAAAAGATGATCCAAGACACTCCAAAAAAGAACAAGCCAAGAAAGTTTCAAGTTTCGGTCTCGGTGAGCGTCGTGATCGAGAAAAGAAGATAGACGAAGAGCGTATAAAGGAGTGACTTCGTGAAGTTTGCAGCGGGAGGAAGGAACATTGAAAAAGCCGAAAGTGGCCCCACGTTGATAAATGGATGCCCATTAAACTCAACGACATGTGGGAAGAAGTGAAGAGAACCTTCGGGTTCAATTACGATGTTCTCGGGGAATGGAGAGGGAAGGCTCGGATCGTAACGAAGCTTTTATTGAATATCTTCTAACCTTCTATCCAAAGTATCTCCAAGGTCGGATTAACCTTGCGGATGAAGGTGGGGTGCAGATAAAAGCCCCCGGTCCATATTCATTTCTCCTCCAAGACTTGGTAATGGCTTGGTAAACGAGAAGGCCATTACGCAAGAAATTGCTTTCGAAGATCTTGGTCGGGTTGGGATTAACAGGAACAAGTCCGGACATCATCAAGGAGAGGAATGAGTCAAGAAAAGATTTTTTTGAATGTTCAACCTGGAGGTGCCGGTGATGAAGTCGAAAAATGAAGCAAATCAAGAGCCGAATCAAGATCAAGATCAAGAACTCGTAAGATTCTCGTAATCTTTAAATTTTGTCTTTTTGATTTTGTTGATAAAAATCTCATTGTAATCTGTAATGGTATGCTTATCATCAATGAAGATTTATCATTTTGCTCAAAAGATAATATCTCATTATCTTATTTACATGTCTTTATTTTGATATGCTGAATGAATGTCTCTGAACTGATTGTATGATGATATGGGAGAAATTGCTTAAGTATTTGGTAATGATCTATTTAAGAAAGATTCATTACTGAAGAAATCTGTTGAATGATTTAAATTGTTGGGAGATTATTCATTTAAAGAGATTCCCTTCTTAAAGAAATTGTTGGGAGATTCTCTGTTTAGGAACCAAACTTGTGATAGGATAAACTGAAACCTGAGTATAGATTATGTATTTGTAACAAGATAGGTTTTGGCATCATCAAAAAGGGGGAAATTGTTGGGAGATGAATTTAATAAAAGATTATATGATTTTGATTAAGATCCCAAAACCCCTGAGTATGACATGTTCAGAATGATCTTTATAATTGAGTCGTAATTCGCTTTTTAGAGTATTCGGGGATGTTATCTCGCAAAATGTATAGTCAGCAGATATAGTTCAGATAGGTTCAAGACTGGAAAAACTCAAGATATGTTTTCAAGAAACCAAGTTTCAAAGATGAAATCAAGTCTCTAAAGACTCAAGATGAAATCGAGAATCAAGACTCAAAGATGAAGACTCAAGATATCTCACAAGATAAATCAAGACTCAAGACCTCAAGACTCGTAAGACTCAAGACTCAAGACTCAAGATCGAGAAATCAAGATCAAGAATATCGAAAAGACAAGAATTATCGATGACTCAAGATAAATGAAAAGCTCAAGATGAACCCGAATGTTCCAAGGCAATCGAATATATCTATCCAAGGATACAACATCGAGAGAAACGCGATGCCTTAGAAAGTTAGATATTGCCAAGACATTCAAATGCAGACAAAAGGAACTAAGTCAAAAGTGTTGTTAAGGTTATATCAAACTCAGAGTTTGTAACCAAAAGAGCCGTTGAAGGTGTCTACCTTTAACTGAAGACAAAAGTCAAAAAGAGGAAGATGACATCAGCACCATATCGACCATCGACAGGATGATGTGTAAAAAAAAGATGTCGATGTAACGAAAGTTCCGATCGCAAAAAGTGAAGACCAATTTAGATGAAAGGCTATTGCCTAAAACATGTTAGGGAGTTTCAAACCCTAAATATAGCCATTTCTCACACACCATAAGAGGGAACTCACGAAGCTATCTCTCCAACGGATAGTTTTCAAGGGTGACCTTGGTGTATGCCTATAAATACTGGTGACCCTCTACTTTGTAAGGTTACGAGAAATTTATACGCAACTCAAGAGCTCAAACTTATTCTTGCAAAAGTTAAAGCACTCGAAATACCTTGAATTTCCCAAGTGCTTCTATATTGAAGAGAGCTCACTTTACTAAGCCTAGATTGATAAGATTTATCCAAAGCTTAGTCGAGATATCCTAACCCTTTGCATTGTGCTTCATTGTAAAGGATATCTCATCCTAGTTGGAAACCAACCAAGAAACCCCAAACCCTTGAGAAGGTAGTTGGAGTGTGTTTTGTTGGTGAGTAGAGTTGTAAAGAGTTAGTAAACTACGTGGAGTAGTCAGAAAACTCTAGAGGAGAAGTTAGTAAGCTACAGGGGTAGTCTGAAAGCTTGTGTGTGATTGAGTAAGTAAACTACGGAGGTAGTCAGAAAACTCAAGGCGGGTTGAGTAAGTAAACCACGTGGAGTAGTCGTAAAACTCGAGGGCGAGTTGAGTAAGTAAACCACGAGGTAGTCGTAAAGCTCGAAGTTGATAGTGAATTTCTCTCGAAGAGTCGGAGAGAGTGGATGTAGGAACTTGAGTCTCGAACCACTATAACTTCTTTGTGTTCTTTATTGCTTTCCTTATGCGGCTTAATCGTTGCATTGACTTGATTTTGAAAGCATACTTTTCATCGATATTGGTTGGAATCAATCCACTGAAGTTGCATAAGTGAATCACAGCCTAATCACTATTTCATAAAGGGAATGTTTTTCAGCAAAGCTTAAAACGAGTATAATCTAAGGGCCAACCATTCCGAACGACTGAGTAGCTATAACAGATAGTTATCAAACTGAACTCTCTTCTGAGGATTCAGTAAGCTAGTTATCTGATCCAAGAAACTCAGGATCTCGACACTCGAGTGATTCGGTTGGGATTATCTCGAGGTATCCGAAAAGCAACCAGATCTTGTCTCGATGAGAGTTTGACTCAGAGCGATCCGTGCTTCTCGTAACCTAATCTTCGTGATTATCCATTGGTGACCTAGAAAGAAAAAAAGTTTTAAAATCACTGAACACGTGTATTCCCCCCCCATACACGTGTAAGACTCGTTTACACCGGGACCAACAGGATTGTCTCCAATTAAGATTTCTATCATCCCTAAGAGAAGCTAAAAAGCTTTCTGGTAAACCATTTAAGGTAAGCGGTCTAAAAGCGACCTGAACACAACCAATATATAAGAACTTATGAGTTCTTTTGTAAGGTAAAATATCATTTTTACTAAGCAATTTAATAACCATCTCTTCTTCATGAAGAGGTATAGAGGATTCAATAGTTTTAACAATTTGTCTGAAACTTATTTTTTCAAAAGCTCCTAATTTATAAACCATTTTAAGTTCAATTTTAGGAATAGTCCATTTATTCAATAAATCAAAATTTTCAGGAATTACATATTCCTGAGTCATACTGTTCTTAACAGTATCCTTCAATCGGAACATATTCATAAGAATCAAGATGTATTGAATCATGAAACCCTATAACTAATATATACCCTACTTCTCATGGCTCTGATACCATATTTTTACAAAGATCGTGCAAAGATCTATATCAATAGTATCCTGTGGATCTTTTACAAACACAAATAGGAAATAACTGAGAAATTTCACTTCTCATGGCTCTGATACCATATTTTTACAAGGATCGTGCAAAGATCTATATCAATAGTATCCTGTGGATCTTTTACAAACACAAATAGAAAATTACTGAGAAATTCCATAGTCCATGAGTTAATCTGAAAAAAGCTTTTACGCCCAGAAAACGCCTGCGCCTATTTATTGGCATTACGGCAACAAGGACTAGCCCACATAGTTAACTCATGAATATCACTGGAAAGCTCAAACCTACTGGTTAAACCAACTCTACCTTTGATATATCAAATTACAGATTATTATAGGAATATAATTCCAAAAGCACATGATAGTAGAGTATATTTAAGTCAGGCCATGATTCAATACAAGTATTCTAGCCGTCCATAGAAAATCTAATATATATATATATATGATTTTGATAGGGAGCCTAATATTGGGCTCCTTATGGAGCCTAATAGATTTTTTACCCGGTCCGAACCCAACTCAACCCGACTCAAAACCGGCCCAAGTGGTTCATGGTTCACCCGGCCTTTGAACGGTTGATGGTTTAGGGTTTACGGTTTATAGATTAGGGCTTAGTTTGGAAATGCCACATAAGCTATTAGGCTCCATAAGGAGCCTAATATTAGGCTCCATAATTTTATGGTATCTTATATTATTAAATTTTTAATTTGAATCATTAATTTTATTAGGATTGATCTTTATCTCAACTCAAGGGGATTCTAATTATAACTTTGGCTTAATCTATATTATATGTAATAGAAAAAATATAGAAATTGATGTGGCGAGCCATAAAGTGTTGTGATAGCTGATGTGGCGAAGCCATAAACAATTTTTTAATAATAATAATAATAGTTACATGATTCAATATAAACAAGTTGCATATTCCATTATAATAAGTTGATTAATTCTAAAATGCACTATAAGTAAACTGTGCATGGGTGCATATAAGACTTTACCTTAAGATATATACTTTACAAAAATAACGCACTTTATCAATTGTGTAATCGTATAAGTTGAATTTTTTTGGATAGTGATAAGTTTAGAGAAATCAATTAAGTGATGTGTATTTTTATGTTTCAAAATTTTTATTTTATATAAATGTGTTTCATCAATGTTGTTACAAAATATCCAATTTGATTAATTAAAGCCCATCCTTATCAATTGTGCTAAAATCATGCAATAAAAAATAATTTGTAGTATATATTAATGAAATTTGTATATAATTAATGAATAGATGTTACAAATATATGGTACACATCCTTAATCGTGTAATTATAAATGCTTAATTGATGCATTTAAAATTTGTACTCAATATATAGCAAATTTTTTTGGATGGTGATTAGTTGATCAATTCAATAATTAAGTGATGTAGTTGAGTAACACTCCTGTGAACCAGGTTCACAATATGAACTCTAATTTAATATGACTCATTTCAATATCAGACCACGCGCTTCGATCTTTCTCGCGTCGCATCGCGCCATCGCATTCTCGTTTCGCCCACACGCTGTTAGTGTTAGTGTCCTAGAGACAATCTATTGTAAGGACATAATACTCGATGATATTAAGTTTGATTTAATATTATAGTTCAGTTAATATTAATGTATGACAATACACTTGTTTGAATATTATGTTTTATTATTTGTATTTATTCATGCAAGTGTTCCCATGAGTCATTGATGTGATTGAGGTTGTGAGAACTCAGATGACTTAAGCATGATTTTCAAATGACCCCGATCAAGGATCATCAAGAATGGGATATTGATGATGCAATGGAGATTGGTGTGCGATCTGCATCATACTCTTAGAGAGTGTAGTAAGGTTTTACTTACAACGAGATACTAGGTATCTCATGATGGATGCACAAATACCTTAGAGGGTATTGGTATACCCATCTGAGAAACCGTTTGATGTAAGTCCACAATATGTGTCTACGGGTGTCTCGGTTAGTGGGAGCAATGCGATACTCCTTTGACTTGAGGTCAATACGCACGACATGTGTGGAGTGATGAACTTTGACCATGACCGACGCTTGCACCCGTCTATGGGTAGATATGGCTTGGATTGGATTCATCACGAAGTGCATGTGCGTGGTAGTTGAGCCAAGAATATGATTCATTCCTCAATGTGGATTTAGAGAGAATACTCGTCTTCTCGTCATAATTGGATCTAAGTCATCGGCCGATGCACGTCAACTTAGACTTTGTGGCTAAGTGTGACATACATTTGTTGGGATTATACTGGAAAGTATGCTTTTACTTTGTATAATCAGACTGAATTTTGGACTTATTTACAGAAATAAATTATTTATCACTGATGCTTTAAATATCATCGAATGTTACATATATTTACTGCATAACTGTTCAATAAATAGTACGTGTTACATTGTAGTTAATTTAGTGATACCCAGATCACAGAAGATTAAATTAACAGTTCCTTGTAACCAAAAGTACACCATTCACGACCTAGATGGAAATGAACAATCCAACGTGAAAGGTTGAAGTGTAAGGCTCAGATTGGTTTGTCTTGACCAAGAGATTACACTAGTGCATGTCTAGTGCATTGAAGAGGACCTACAGGAGGACAAATTCTTCAGAACTGAACTAGGACGAATTAGACCTCAATGGTTCGTTATTTCTTAATCTTCGTCCCTTAAATAGGATCGCGTGTGGTTAGTAACTATTGCTTTGACTTATCACGGGTAGAGAATCAACGAGATTCAATACTTTATATCTTGGGCAATATTATTGGTCACATGCGATTGCTAAGATTTAATACGGAGAATCGTGTGCAAGTACGCTTGTTCGATTTGCCCCCTTGGGAGGTTCATAAGTTTTATCATACCAAATCTTGCAAGTGGAACTAGTTTCCGGTATGAATAATAATGTTGAACCGTTCCTTTACCAAGGATAAAATATATTAATTAATGGAAAGCTATTTCAGTGGCTTGAATTAATTAATGGGTTAGATAATCTTAAACACGGGAAATAATAACCAGGAGCCATATTGACTGTAATATGGGTTAAGATGGATAGTGCAATATTAATTATGTAGTGGGATTAATTAATATGTATGGGCTTGAATAATATTGTGGCTCAAAATTGCTAATTCAAGATCCATTGGAATGTCCAATCTTAATTCTCCTAAAGGCCCCTCAAGTAGCCCAAAATAAAGTCCAATAACTGAAAAAGGTGTTTAAAAATAAAATAAATATTTGTTGCTATTTTTCCACATTTTTTTCGAAAATTATGAATAAAAGGGGAGAAAGATTTTCTTTGAATTTTGTTATGGAATGAAGATATGTATCCTTGAAATACAAGATTATTTCATTAAATTCAAGAAATCTCCCACTTGGTTATTTATATGTAAATTTCGAAAATTTGGAAAGAATAAGAGAAAGAAAGATTTTCTTGATTTTCTTGGAAATATATTATGGAAGATATGTATTCTTGCAATACATGTATATCTCATAAATTCAAGAAGATCCAAATCTTGGAATCTTTATCCTTATTTTTTTCGAAAATAACCATAACAAGAGAAGGTGGAATTTTTATGGAATATTTTAATTATGGAGAAAAGAATATAGGAGATATATTCAAGATTTCTTGGAGATCAAGAAAATATTTTTTCCTCCCTATTCCATGACCAAAAAATCGGCCACCACATCTCTATATATAGGGGATGATTTCTTCATCCCCAAGTACAATTTCATGAGCTGAAAAAATTAGTAAATCCACAAAGGTGGTGCAACAAATTTTTATTTTCCCTTTTGTTAATTGTTCGCGAGCTTCCTTCCACCGGATTGACGAGCAAGGAATATGGAATACTTGGGAAGGCCTTTTGGTGTGTTTTTATCGACGACACCATTGCCACTCCAAGAGGTTAGTTCACGTAAACCCGTAGTAATTCCGCATGCGTAGGATTTATGTGAACTCTTTATATGCATGATTTGTTGTTGAATTATTATTTGAATTAATATAGGATTAATTCATGCTAGTAATAATTGTTAGAATTAAATTTGTATTTAAATATTCACCCCGAATAGATCCGTGCAATTAATTCCCCAACAAATGGTATCAGAGCCACGGTTTCGGGCTCTGACTTTTTAAATTGTAATTTAATTTGTTTTCATTAAATTTAAAATTGTGTAGTAGAATTGGTAGATCTTTTTTGCAGGTATCCAATTGTCATGAAATTTAATGTGTTTATTTATGCATGCATATAAATTGTGGTTTTTAATTCGAATCGTTCGAATTCGTTTTGCCTCGTGACAAAATCCACGAGTAGATTAAAATTTGTTTGATTTGATCAATGTAATAGACTAGTCTAGATCTAGGTTTATTTATTTTTGTAAAATAAATTATAACCCGATCGGAAAACCGAGGCGAGACGAAGAATTAAAAGACGGGATCGGGAATCGGAGTAGGGCGGCGTCGTCGTTAAACACGCTTAAAGAGGCACACACGCGACGCGACGACGACGGCGAGGCGTGAAGGCCGCCGCTGCCGCCAC
Source organism: Stenogyne calaminthoides (assembly GCA_037126765.1). Classification (NCBI taxonomy): domain Eukaryota; kingdom Viridiplantae; phylum Streptophyta; class Magnoliopsida; order Lamiales; family Lamiaceae; genus Stenogyne; species Stenogyne calaminthoides. The sequence goes on from JBBCBC010000003.1 coordinate 21,260,315, forward strand.
GGACGCAAGGCCGGAGCGTGCGATCAGGCATACGATCTTGGCGTGTGGGGACGGGCGGACACGGGCGAGGGCGGCATCGGTGACGGGTCGGCATGGGCGGGAGACGCTGACGCCGGGCGCCAAGGCGGATACGATACGCTGTAGATATCGACATCCGCCGAAGCTTGCTGCCGAGTGGGCCGTGGATTCCGGGGCGACGGCGCTTTGGCCGGGCGCTTTGGGCACGACGACGCCACTCAACATGGCCGGGAGTGCTAAAGGACATTCTCGACCATGAAGTGCTGGTCGATGACGTGGCTTGACAAGGCATTTTTTTAAGACGGTCAAGTGGGAGCTTTTCGAGACGAACGATGAAGGGTATGAAGACGATTTCTCAAGATCAAGACATGACAAAAATTAACCATGACAATTGGATATATGTGCCCAATATGTTTAATTTTTGTTTTGATGTTTATGCATTATTTTATGCTTATTTAAATTGTGTTTAAATTTGCGATGCATGAGAAAATGTTTTGAAAAATATCACTTTCAAAAATTACTAAGTATGCTTAAACAATTAATTGACAATTTTATTGATAGTAAAATTGAATTAATTTTGACCTCCATGATTTATTTATTTGTGAATTCTTTTGGAGAAATTCCCCCCACGGGACGGTCAAAAGATAGCTTTCACATGAATAAATTCCAAATGGATGATTGTGGATTATTACTAGTGGCGACGATGACCCTCCCAAGAGGCTCGCTCAAAGCAAAATAATAATTATGTATTTAATCATGGTTATTACTTAGGTATAAAATTGATATGCATATACTTCCCCGAAGTCCCTGTCAATTTTATATTGGTCAAGTGGGAGCCAACTATTAATCTGGATATTAAAGGTTTGTAACTGTTCTTGTTTGTAACCTGCTTGAATGTGTTTAAATAATGACCCACCCCACGTGGCTTATTTAAACTGTTTTGAGATGTTGGCTGATGCATGTTCATATTTTTTTGAGATTTTAATATGAAACATGTGATCGAACCTTATGATATATTTGTGCTTATGCATATTATTATTATTTTTTTCAGTTCATCGTGTCGCAACCTTTTAATCCACTGTTCAATATACTTAAAGACAATTTGCTTACTGGTGAAAACTATTTTGATTGGATATACAAACTAAAACCTGTCCTAGCTGCATCACCTTCCAAATGGGTACTTGATACACCAAAACCCGAAAAACCACCTAAGGACGCCGGAATATGGGACGAGATGCTATATGGTGAATGGGAGCTGGCAAATGAATTGATGAAGGATACAATTCTGGCACATCTGTCAGATTTGTTGAAACTCCTTCACCAAGGATATGAGTCTGCTGCAGACATCTTACAGAATCTCGAAGCAATGTTCGCACATCCGACCCATATGGCAATCCAAAGTGTGAAGCAAGAAATTGCTGAATTAAAAATGGAAAGAGGGACGACTGCAGCGCAGCACGTTCTTAGGGTCATGGTGCTATTTGAGGAGCTTGAGATCCTCGGCAAAAAATGTGATTTCAAGACTAAGATTGATTTCATTCTCCAATCCTTACCAAAGAGCTATAATCACCACTATCTTGAGTATCTATTGGAAGATCTAGATTTTACAGTGGATGATCATGTAAATGCTCTCACTTTGGTTGAAAGGGAGAGGGAGCGCGCGAGGAAAAGAACTTGAGAAAACATAAATCTTCTTTTCATCCTAGGTCAAGTGGTGATAAGGATGATTAAAAGAGAAGAAAGTTAAGACAAGCAGACTCAACTCCAAATAAGAGCATGGAATCAAGCATGAGGAAAGTTTTGGAAAGAGGCGGAGTAGGACACTTGAGGTCAGCCTGTTCCAAACCCAAAAGGAATGAAAAGAAAGGTAATTATCACGCACTAGTTGTTGAAACTTGCTTAGCGGCGTATGCCTCCCATTTATGGGTGGTGGATACGGGATCCACTGATCATGTTTGTTTCACTTTACAGGGGTTCAAGCGGACCCGACAACTTAGTAGGAGTGAGATCCTCATCACACTGGGCGATGCTACGAGAGTGGCAGCTGAAGCAGTGGGAGAAGTGCACCTGTCCTTTGAAGACAGAGTTTTAATTTTAAGAGATGTTCTTTACGTTCCGAATTTTAGAAAGAATTTAATTTCGGTTTCTAAAATTTACCTTGATGGATATTAGGTTACTTTTGATAAAGTTGTTACCATTTCTCTTTATGATAAATTTATCTGTCATGGAACGTTGTCGAATAATCTCTATACAATTAACTGTGCACATCACTCACGAAATGCATCCTATAACTCATCAATTGTTTCTGATAAAAGAAAATGTTCATCAGACGTGAACGAAACACTTCTATGGCATCTAAGATTGGGACATATTAATCCAAATAGGATCCAAAGGTTGGTAGAAGATGGTTCACTGGACTCTCTCCAAGTTGAACCAATTCCAACCTGCGAATCATGTTTGGAGGGTAAAATGACCAAGAGGGCATTCGGAGCCAAGGCGAATAGAGCCAAAGAAGTGTTAGAAATCGTTCACACAGATGTATGTGGTCCAATGTCAACCAAAGCAAGAGGAGGTTATGAGTATTTCGTCACTTTTATTGATGACTACTCGAGGTACGGTTATATTTTTCTTATGAAGCATAAATCTGAGACCTTTGAGAAATTCAAAGAATTTAAGGCTCAAGCAGAGAATCATAGAGAAAAACGTATCAAGTCTCTACGATCCGATCGTGGCAGCGAGTACCTCAGATATGAGTTTTTGAACTACTTGTCAGATGAAGGGATTGTATCCCAGCTAACTGCACCCGGAACCCCTCAACAAAACGGGGTTGCAGAGAGAAGAAATAGAACTCTTTTGGAAATGGTTAGATCAATGATGAGTTATGCGGATCTTCCCAAGTCGTTCTGGGGTCATGCCTTGGAAACAGTGGCTTACGTTCTGAACTTGGTGCCATCCAAATCGGTTCCCAAAACTCCCAAAGAATTGTGGACCGGGCGCAAGCCCAGTTTGAGACACATGAGAATTTGGGGGTGTCCGGCCTACGTGTTGGACAAGGAATCCGGGAAATTGGATCCTCAATCAGAATTAAGGTTGTTTATAGGATACCCCGAGGGAACAAAAGGGTGTATGTTCTATGGTCCCGAAGATCAAAAGGTGGTAATAAGCACCCACTTTAGATTTTTGGAAGAAGACTATATGAACGAAAGAAGACCCAGAAGTGAGATTACCTTAAGTGAGCTAAGGGGGCTAACCTCATTGCCAACTGTACAAGATGACATACCAAACGACACACTTTCACAACCTGAACCTCGTCGTAGTGGGAGGGTTGCAAGACAACCCGAGAGATTTATGGGGATAGGAGAGTCCTCGGACTTGATTCCCGGTCAAGACGAATCAGACCCATGGACATATGATGAGGCAATCTAAGACAAGGATGCGGTTTCTTGACAAATGGATGTCAAGACAGCTTTCCTTAACGGAAGTCTTGATGAAGAAATCTATATGCAACAACCCCAAGGCTTCTTTGAAAAGGGCCAAGAACACCTAGTTTATAAGCTCATGAAGTCCATTTACGGACTCAAACAGGCATCCAGACCTTGGAACCAATGTTTTGATCATGTTATAAAGTCTTATGGTTTAGATCAAAATGAGTTCGAAAGTTGTGTGTACAAAAAGCATGTCGGAACTGCATTAGTATTCTTAGTACTATACGTAGACGACATTCTGCTCATCGGGAATGATGTAAAGGTGTTATCAGACGTAAGGGCATGGCTTTCAAAATAGTTTGATATGAAGGACTTAGGGGAAGCCGGGCACATCCTTGGGATCAATATCACTCGAGATCGCAAGAAAAGGATGATAAGCTTATCGCAAGCTTCATACATAGACACTGTCTTGAAACGATTCAGCATGCAGGATTCCAAGAAAGGCTTCGTACCTTTCAGACATGGAATCCATCTATCCAAGGAAATGTGCCCTATGACACAAAGGGAGATAGATGACATGAAAGGCATTCCTTATGCTTCGGTTGTCGGAAGCCTTATGTATGCAATGCTGTGCACGAGACTGGATATCTGCTTTGCCGTTGGCATGGTGGCAAGATATCAAAGTAACCCGAGGAAAGAACATTGGACGGCAGTTAAAAACATTCTGAAGTATCTGAAAGAACTCGAGATAGAATGTTGGTTTATCAGTCAGATAGTCTAATCCCCATAGGCTACACGGACTCGAATTTCCAATCAGACTTAGATTCCAGAAAATCTACCTCCGGTAGTGTGTTTTGCATGGGGGAGGAGCCATGACCTGGAGAAGCGTTAAGCAGAAATGCATCGCAGATTTTACCATGGAAGCCGAATATGTAGCTGCTTGCGAGGCAGCGAATGAAGCGGTTTGGATCAAGAACTTCCTAGTTGACTTGGATGTAGTTCGAATTTGCCCAGCACAATCACTGTTTATTGTGACAATGCCGGAGAAGTTGCAAATTCAAGGGAACCAAGAGCCCACAAGGACAGCAAACACATTGAAAGAAAATACCATCTTATACGAGAAATCGTTAAGAGAGGAGATATAGAGGTGGCAAAGATCACGTCAGAAGACAACCTAGCAGATCCATTCACAAAGGGTCTGCCTCAGAATACATTCTAGAGAAAAATGGAAGGAATGGGTGTCAAGACCATTGCCAATCTACTTTGAGTATAAGTGGGAGACATTATTAGGTTCGTGTAGGTGACATTATATGTCATGTATTAGGAACTACACGAGACATGTTGTAGTATACTTAAAAGCAGACTTTGAGTATAAGTGGGAGATTGTTGGGATTATACTGGAAAGTATGCTTTTACTTTGTATAATCAGACTGAATTTCGGACTTATTTACTGAAATAAATTGTTTATCACTGATGCTTTAAATATCATAGAATGTTACATATATTTACTGCATAACTGTTCAATAAATAGTACGTGTTACATTGTAGTTAATTTAGTGATACCCAAATCACAGAAGATTAAATTAACAGTTCTTTGTAACCAAAAGTACACCATTCACGACCTAGATGGAAATGAACAATCCATCGTGAAAGGTTGAAGTGTAAGGCTCAGATTGGTTTGTCTTGACCAAGAGATTACACTAGTGCATGTCTAGTGCACTGAAGAGGACCTACTGGAGGACAAATTCTTCAGAACTGAACTAGGAAGAATTAAACCCCAATGGTTTGTTATTTCTTAATCTTCGTCCCTTAAATAGGATCGCGTGTGGTTAGTAACTATTGCTTTGACTTATCACGGGTAGAGAATCAACGAGATTCAATACTTTATATCTTGGGCAATATTATTGGTCACATGCGATTGCTAAGATTTAATACGGAGAATCGTGTGCAAGTACGCTTGTTTGATTTGCCCCCTTGGGAGGTTCATAAGTTTTATCATACCAAATCTTGCAAATGGAACTAGTTTCCGGTATGAATAATAATGTTAAACCGTTCCTTTACCAAGGATAAAAGATATTAATTAATGGAATGCTATTTCAGTGGCTTGAATTAACTAATGGGCTAGATAATCTTAAACACGGGAAATAATAACCGGGAGTCATATTGACTGTAATATGGGTTAAGATGGATAGTGCAATATTAAATTTTTAGTGGGATTAATTAATATTTATGGGCTTGAATAATATTGTGGCTCAATATTGCTAATTCAAGATCCATTGGAAGGTCCAATCTTAATTCTCCTAAAGGCCCCTCAAGTATCCCAACATAAAGTCCAATAACTGAAAAATGTGTTTAAAAATAAAATAAATATTTGTTGCTATTTTTCCTCATTTTTTTTCGAAAATTATGAATAAAAGGGGGAGAAAGATTTTCTTTGAATTTTGTTATGGAATGAAGATATGTATTCTTGAAATACAAGATTATCTCATTAAATTCAAGAAATCTCCCACTTGGTTATTTATATGTAAATTTCAAAAATTTGGAAAGAATAAGGGAAAGAAAGATTTTCTTGATTTTCTTGGAAAGATATTATTGAAAGATATTATGGAAAATATGTATTCTTGCAATACAGGTATATCTCATAAATTCAAGAAGATCCAAATCTTGGAATCTTTATCCTTATTTTTTTCTAAAATAACCATAACAAGAGAAGGTGAGATTTTTATGGAATATTTTAATTATGGAGAAAAGAATATAGGAAATATATTCAAGATTTCTTGGAGATCAAGAAAAGATTTTTTCCTCCCTATTCCATGACCAAAAAATCGGCCACCACATCTCTATATATAGGGGATGATTTCTTCATCCCCAAGTACAATTCCATGTGCTGGAAAAATTAGTAAATCCACAAAGGTGGTGCAACAAATTTTTATTTTCCCTTTTGTTAATTGTTCGCGAGCTTCCTTCCACCGGATTGACGAGCAAGGACTAGGGAATACTTGGGAAGGCTTTTTGGTGTGTTTTTATCGACGAGACCATTGCCACTCCAAGAGGTTAGTTCACGTAAACCCGTAGTAATTCCGCATGCGTAGGATTTATGTGAACTGTTTATATGCATGATTTGTTGTTGAATTATTATTTGAATTAATATAGGATTAATTCATGCTAGTAATAATTGTTAGAATTAAATTTGTATTTAAATATTCACCCCGAATAGATTCGTGCAATTAATTCCCCAACAACATTATCTATTAGTGATTGGAGATAATATGATTAAGTTATTTGAATAGACACTTTATCATATTCAAGACTTAATCGAGTATTCGCGAATGAAAGGGGAAAATCGTAGTAGCCCATGTTTCAATTAAAGGTAGTTGCAAGTTTCTCGCAACGTACCTCATATACTGAGAATGTCTGATTTATTGTCTAGGGTGTTGGGGAATAGTGTGCCCGGATCTATTCGGGGTGAATTTAAATACAAATTTAATTCTGACAATTATAACTAGCATGAATTAATCCTATATTAATTCAAATAATAATACAACAACAAATCATGCATACAAGTTCGTCATGTATACGCATGCGGAATAACTAGGAGTTTACGTGAACTAACCTCTTGAAGTGGCAATCGTCTAGAAGGCGGATCCCGTTCACACGAACATACCAAAAAGCCTTCTCAAGTATTCCCAAGTCCTTACTCTTCAATCCGGTGGAAGGACACTCGCGAACAATTAACAAAAGGGAAAAATAAATTTTACGTTTCACCACCTTTATGTTGCATTGGGGATGAAAAATTCATCCCCTATTTATAATACAAGGGGGGGACGAAAATTTGGGGCTTTAGGGAGATTGGAAAATTTCCTTGCTTCTTCTCCAAGAAACAATTTGGGATATATCCATTATATTCTATTTCCCAATATATCTCCCAAATAAAATCTCCTCCTCCTTAAGTTATGGAATTTTCGAAAATTCCTCTATGAATAGCCAAGTGGGAGATTTCTTGAATTTAATGAGATAATCTTGTATTCCAAGAATACTTATCTTCATTCCATAACAAAATTAAAAGAAAATCTTTCTCCCTCTTTTATTCATATTTTTCAAAATTTTAGGAAAAAATTAGGCAACAATAATTTATTTTATTTTAAACACCTTTTTTCAGTTATTGGACTTTATGTTTGGGCTACTTAGGGGGCCTTTAGGAGAATTAAGATTGGACCTTCCAATGGACTTTGAATTTTCAATATTGAGCCACAATATTATTCAAGCCCATAAATATTAATTAATCCCACTACATAATTAATATTGCACTATCCATCTTAACCCATATTACAGTTAATATGGCTCCCGGTTATTATTTTCCGTGTTTAAGATTATCTAGTCCATTAATTAATTCAAGCCACTGAAATAGTTTTATATTAATTAACATCTTTTTCCTTGGTTAAGGAACGACTCAACATTATTATCCATGCCGGAAATAAATGTTGGGGTTATATGTGAAAGTATGCTTTTACTTTGTATAACCTATGTATTAAACACTTATTTACTGAAATAAATTACTTATCACTGTTGCTTTAAATATGATTGAATGTTATATATATTTATTGCAAACCGTTCATATAATAGCACATGTTACATTGTAGTTAACGTGGGGATACCAAATCACAGAAGATCATGTTAACAGTCCCTTGTAAACTAGTGCGTGTTTCACAACCTAGATAGACCCGAACAGTCTATTGGTAGAAGTTGATGTGTAAGTCTCAGATTTGCTTGTCTTGACCAAGAGATTACACTAGTACATTCGATGTGCTGAAGCGGACCTGCAGAGAGGATAAACTCATTCGCACTGACTTATGGGATGAAGAGTTAGACCTCAGTGGTTGTTGATTTCTTAATCTCTGTCACTTAATAAGGACCGTGTTCGGTTAGTAATTATTGCTTTGACTTATAAATGGGAAGAGAATCATTGAGACTTCGATACCCTATATCTTGGGCAATAATATTAATTGTACGATGATTGCTAAGATTAATACAGAGAATCGTGTGCTTGTAAAGTCTTGCGTGATTGATCCCCTTGGTGGGCTCGGAATCTTTATCATACCAAATCTTGCAAGTGGAATTAATTTTCCGATATGGATAATAAAGCTGAGTTGTCGTTACTCCAAGGATAAAGATATTAATTAATATAAAGCTTTTCAGTGGCTTAATTAATTAATGGACTAAATAATCTTAAACACGGGAAATAATGACCGGGAGCCATAGCCATATTACCGTAATATGGGTTAAGATTGGATATTGCAATATTAATTATATAGTGGTATTAATTAACATTAATGGGCTGAATTATATTGTGGCTCAATATTGGAATTCAGAAGTCCATTGGAAGGTCCATCTTAATTCTCCTAAAGGCCCCTCAAGTAGCCCAATTATAGTCCAATAAATAAGGTGCTTAAAATAAAATAAATTTTGTTGCCTAATATCTTTGTATTTTTTGAAAATATTAAAGAAAAGAGGGAGAAGAAATTTTCTAGAAAAGATTTTATGGAAAGGATATAAGTATTCTTGGAATACAAGATTATCTCATAAATTCAAGAAATCTCCCACTTGGTATCTTTAATGGGGATTTTCAAAAAAATATGAATAAGAAAGGGAAGGAAGATTTTCTTGATTTTCTTCGAAAGATTTTATGGAGAAAGATATGTATTCTTGGAATACAAGAATATCTCATAAATTCAAGAAAGATCCAATCTTGCAAATCTCCTTCATAATTTTCGAAAATTAGGGGCTAAATAAGGGTGTGAGATTTTTGTGGAAAAATACACATGGAAAGAAGAATATATGGGATATATTCAAATTTCTTGGAGATCAAGAAAAGATCTTTCCTAACCCTAATTTTGACCTAAATTTTCGACCACTTCCCTCTTATAAATAGGGGATGAATTCATTCATCCCCACACCAATTCCATGTGCTGGAAATATTAGAAATCCACAAAGGTGGTGTAATAATTTTATTTTTTCCTTTGTTTTATAAATCGTTCATCGGAGAACCTCCCACCGGGAATACTTGAGAAGGACTTTTGGTTAGTAGACAGATACTTGATCCTGTCGATCTCAGACTGTCTCTCCAACGGGTACGTTTACGTAAACTCCTAGAATTTCCGCATGCTAGGATCTTTTACGTGAATTTTATTTGCATGACGTTGTTGGCGTAATTATTATTTGAATTCACTTAGGTAAATTCATGCTAGTAATAATTTGATGGTCCCGGTGGGAAAACCTATTTTGCGCGTGCGGAAGCAAAACGTTTCATTTCGGTGCATATAAAACAGGGGAGAGGACAGAGTGATACCAATTTTTTTTTTTTTAAGCTCATGTGATGTGTTTTGCTTATAACTAGATGCATATGACAAGTATAAACATAAAGCAGTAAACAACACAGCAATATATAGTGGTTCGGACAACCAGTCCTACATCCACTCTCCCTCTCTAGGGAAATTCCTTATCAACTTCTGAGCTTTCTGACTACCTCGTGTAGTTTACTTACTCAACTCGGCCCTGAGCTTTCTGACTACTCCACGTAGTTTACTTACTCAACCCGACCCTGAGCTTTCTGACTACCTCTGTAGTTTACTAACTCAAACTCTTAGATGTTTAACGAGTTCACACTCCTTCGGGACTTATCACCCTCACTCGGGTTTGCCTAACAACTACCTCACTTCACCACTGGGTTTGGTTTTGGTGTTGTCTCCAACTATGGTGAGATTTTCCCTTACAATGGTTTAACCTCAATGCTAAGGTTGGGAAAATCTCTCTAAGCTTCTGATACATCGTGGGTTGCTTAGGTTGGGTTCTAGAACACTCTTTGAATATATTTGTATATCTACAGACTTGTGTTCTAGGGTGGGAATGCTTTGACTATAACGCTCTTTGGCTTTGTAGCATTTTGTGCATAATCTCCATGCATCCACCTCTCTGATAGTGAAGGAAGAACTTGTATTTATAGTGTGGATTTGAATGTTACCGTTGGAGAGAATCACATTCAAATCCATACTATTCTTTGTAAGTTCTCGCAACTTTTTTTTGGTTGTCTTCCTCTCGTTGGTCCACGTCAGCTGGATTCCAACGGCTATATTCCTCAGCTTCAGTGCCTCGGAACATTCAGGATATACTGAGCATTTAGTACATTACTGAGTCTTTAGTAATTACTGTGCTTTCAGTATTTCTCTGAGTCTTCAGGTTCTCTGAGTCTTCAGGTTCTCTGAGTCTTCAGTTTCTCTGAGCCTTCAGTTTCTCTGAGCCTTTAGTTTTCTACGAGCCTTGGTTCTCGGTATCTTCTTGAGTCTTGAGATCTCGATTTCTTCTTGAGTCTTGAAACTAACTTTGTTCTATATCTGCCGACTATACGGTGGTGAGATAATATCCTGAACACTCTAAAACTGAATCCTGATTCATCTATCAAGATTTATCCTGAACATGTCATACTCAGGGGTTTTGGGATCTAATCAAAATCCTTTTTATTACATTCATTTCCCAACAATTTCCCCCTTTTTGATGATGCCAAAACCATCTTGTTACAACACATCTTAACCTATACTCAGGTTTCAGTTTTTCCTATTACAAGAATGGTAAATCTCTTAATAATTAATTCAGCAATGAATCACCCAACAATTTCATCACCAAATAATAATAATCAGGCATATCAAATAAAAAACATGTAAAAAGATAATGAGGTATTATCTTTGAGCATAAAGATAAAGTTTTCATTGATGTATGATAGACTATTACAGTTTTACAATGAATTTTTCACAAGATAAAGACAAAAACATAAAGAATTACAGGTCTTCAGTCTTGGTCTTCAGTCTTCTTGATCTTCAGCTCGACTTCTCATTCCTCTTCAACGGACCTTGTCTGATCAAGCATACTGACACTCATGCTGACTGAGTTCAGTTTTCTTCTGACTTCAGACATCCTGACCCTCAGGTCTTTTGACCTATACTGAGTCTCAAATTCTCTTTACTTACTGAGCCTCAGATCACTTTACCCAAGCTATCTGATTTCTTCTTTGCCTGATCTGATTAGCTTGACTCATCAGATCAACACATCTTTAGATCAACATAGCATCAGGTCATTATTAGGTTAGCATATCAGGTTTATCATATCTGATCTTGATCACGTCTGATCTCGATCAGTCTTTATCTGCTCATTATCATATCTGATCTCGATCACGTCTGATCCTGATCAGTCTCTTTTGCTCATCTTCTGATTTGCAACCTTCTCTTCTGATTCTGTGAGTTCCCCCTCAAGTTGAAGTTCCCCGTTCAACTGATATAGACCGATATATCTGATTTTGTGAAGTTTTCAAGCTCAGCTGATTTTCTTCATTTGATCAGCTTTGTATGTAATCAGATTTTTGTTGACATAATCTGATTCTCCTCAGATTAAGCCAATTCTTGGAAAGTGTTACTGCCAAAACTTAGTCTAGAATAGTAGCCTCTATTCCCTAAGTTGGTGCGATTTTACATGCGTAGATATCGTCTAACACTCTTGATATGTCAATCCGCCGTAACTTTATCCAATTATCGGTCGCGTGATTTCTACACGCTGTCCTTGTGATGCAAATTTTTCTAAAAAGGCTTTGAGAACTCAAATTTGCATCTGCACCCTTGCTTGGCCTCTATAAATTGGACCAATATTTTACACGACATAAATCATTCACCATACTTATCTTCTTTGTAGAATTATGTATCCTGGTGAACCCTTGTTTCCGGTGAGACTTCCGGCAAACATCTTTAACCCCTTTTCCATGATTTCATCTTCTCAAATCAACCCTGTGTGTCCCTTTTTGAGGTTCTCGTCGTCATCAAAGATTTCTCATACAATCGTTGCTAAACTTCTCTACCATCAGGGTGGCGGATCATTTGTCATGAACCGAGAAGACACTTCTCCTAATCGTATGCACCTTGTGTGTCTTTACGGATGACGTAACCAAAGATCGCCAGACTTCGGTCCGAAAATGAGCGTGAGTTTGATATGCGAACTTGATCGGACAACGGTGATCTTCCTATATCAAACTCACCATTTAATTTGGAGAGCCCATCGACTCTTTCTTAGGGCTCTCTCGGCTTAAAAATCCTATCAAGGCCGCTCTCACTCCATTGGAGAGTCCATCGGGTTATGGCATAGGATTACCTTTCAAGCCTCCTCACCTTTGTTAAGTGGGGAAAATGAGAGCATGAGATCTTAAAATCTCTCTCACTCCTCCTCTTAATCACTACCTCAGAGATCGGGTTTGGGTTTGGATGAAGGTTTAGGGTTATGGCTTGAGGGTTTAGGGTTTAGAGTTATGTATTGACCTCCAGGTTCTCTTGCATTTGTAACTTGTAATGTAACCTGACCTTCGGGTCTTTATCAATGAAAAGTTCTATTATTCCATTGTTGTGTAAAACTTTCTGTTTCCTTGATACCACTAGATTAGAGATAGGTTTTTTAAAAATAGATCTGCTCAGGCGATTACATTGAAGAAGTAATCTTTTGAGCACCTGCTCTGATACCAATTGATGGTCCCGGTGGGAAAACCTATTTTGCACGTGCGGAAGCAAAAACGTTTCATTTCGGTGCATATAAAACAGGGGAGAGGACAGAGTGATACCAATTTTTTTTTTTTTAAGCTCATGTGATGTGTTTTGCTTATAACTAGATGCATATGACAAGTATAAACATAAAGCAGTAAACAACACAGCAATATATAGTGGTTCGGACAACCAGTCCTACATCCACTCTCCCTCTCTAGGGAAATTCCTTATCAACTTCTGAGCTTTCTGACTACCTCGTGTAGTTTACTTACTCAACTCGGCCCTGAGCTTTCTGACTACTCCACGTAGTTTACTTACTCAACCCGACCCTGAGCTTTCTGACTACCTCTGTAGTTTACTAACTCAAACTCCTAGATGTTTAACGAGTTCACACTCCCCGGGACTTATCACCCTCACTCGGGTTTGCCTAACAACTACCCTCACTTCACCTTTGGGTTTGGTTTTGGTGTTGTCTCCAACTATGGTGAGATTTTCCCTTACAATGGTTTAGCCTCAATGCTAAGGTTGGGAAAATCTCTCTAAGCTTCCCGATACATCGTGGGTTGCTTAGGTTGGGTTCTAGAACACTCTTTGAATATATTTGTATATCTGGGGCTTGTGTTCTAGGGTGGGAATGCTTTGACTATAACGCTCTTTGGCTTTGTAGCATTTTTGTGCATAATCTCCATGCATCCACCTCTCACGATAATGAAGGAAGAACTTGTATATATAGTGTGGATTTGAATGTTACCGATTGGAGAGAATCACATTCAAATCCATACTATTCTTTGTAAGTTCCGCAGACTTTTTTTCAGTTGGTTGTCTTCCTCTCGTTGGTCCACGTCAGCTGGATTCCAACGGCTATATTCCTCAGCTTCAGTGCCTCGGAACATTCAGGATATACTGAGCATTTAGTACATTACTGAGTCTTTAGTAATTATTGTGCTTTCAGTATTTCTCTGAGTCTTTAGGTTCTCTGAGTCTTCAGGTTCTCTGAGTCTTCAGGTTCTCTGAGTCTTCAGTTTCTCTGAGCCTTCAGTTTCTCTGAGCCTTTAGTTTTCTCTCGAGCCTTGGTTCTCGATATCTTCTTGAGTCTTGATATCTCGATTTCTTCTTGAGTCTTGAAACTCTTTGTTCTATATCTGCCGACTATACACAGTGCAGATAATATCCTGAACACTCTAAAACTGAATCCTGATTCATCTATCAAGATTTATCCTGAACATGTCATACTCAGGGGTTTTGGGATCTAATCAAAATCCTTTTTATTACATTCATTTCCGAACATAATTGTTAATTTAAATTTGTGTTTATGAGGTCATCCCGATAGATCCTGGCAAACGTTATCCCAACAACTGGTATCGAGCCCCGGTTAGGACTACGATATTTTCTTGTAATTTAAATTATTGTTCATTAAAATTTTAAATTGGATAGTAGAACTGTTAGATCTGTTTTGCAGGTATCCAATTGTCATGGTATTTTAATGTGCTTATTTACATCAAAATAAATTATTGGTTTTTAATTCGATTCGTTCAGATTCATTTTGCCTCGTGAGAAAATCCACGAGTAGATTAGTATTTGTTTGATTTGTTCAATGTAATAGACTAGTCTAGATCTAGGTTTATTTATTTTGTAAATAAATTGTAACCTGATCGTGAACGAAGACGGAGACAGAGAGAATTAAAATTGGACGTCAAGTGCACGGAAATGCGGCATGTCAAGCGCGTGCACCACTGACGGATAAGACGGCAGGCGGTGATGTGTTTTCTTATAACTGGGTGAAGCTTTGAGGTAAGGCGGTCAAGACCGATCAATTGCATGGGCGTCTGCGAAAAAGGCAGCGTCTTGGTAATTTGGCATTGTTCGAGGCGGGAGGGACCCCGGATCGGGCGTGTCGGGCAATGCTCGCGTCGTATGTGCTCAACAACTACCTCACTTCAAGTGGGCGATGGGGCGAGATGGCGAGCGGATCAAAGCGCCGACGGACTCAAGGCGTCGGGTTGTGAGCTACTCATTTTCCGGACGTCGTCCTAACCCAAGATGGAGGACACTCATTAAAGAATTATTGCGGATTCAATGGGAGCTTTTCGAGACGAACGATGAAGGCAAAAGAAGAGATGATTTCTCAAGATCAAGATATGAAATTTAAACATGACAGTTGGATATATGTGCCCAACTTGATTTATTTTATCTTGATGCTTGTTTTAAATTCGTGCAATGTTGGGATATTTTAGTTTTGATGAATTATGCCAAAACATTATCAACTTGTGTTATTGAAGCTAATTTACAGATAACAAGTTGAGGGGGAACGAAAGAACAAGTTGAGGGGGAACTCACGAAATCAGACGTAGATGATCAAGATCGGGCGAGGCTCTGATTTAGATGATCGAGATCGAATGAGTTAGATGAGTTCAAGTTAACCGATGAAAGTACATGCAAAATCGGAAGAGAAAAAGTTTAAGCGGTGATCGATCGAAGATCGGATGACGAAATAGAACGATCCGATGATCGGAAGAAGCAATCAGTGATATGGTGGTGATCGAGAGCGGCATAAGCCGATCGAAAAGAAACCGGCGGAAGATCGGAAGAGAAGGTTACGGTCGAAGAGGAGCGGATGAGACCGATCAAGATCGACGTGATTGAGATCGGATATGAAGATGAAGCGGATGATCAAGATCGGACGTGATTGAGATCGGAAAAGCTAAACTGATATGCTAAACCTAATGTACTGACCTGATGCTATCCTGAGATGTGGATCTGAAGATGTGTTGATCTGATCAGTAGGGTTGATCAGATCAAGCAAAGAAGAAATCATATAGCCTGAGTCAAAGTGACCTGAAGGTCAGGATGTCTGAATTCAGAGAATCGAACTCGGTCGACTGAGTGTCGGTCAAGATGTGTGATCGCATAAGGTCCGGCCAAGAGAAGTCTGCTTTGAATCATATATCCCGAGGCTCGAGATAAACTGAGGCTCGGATGAGAAATCTGAGACTCAGATAAACTCAAGACTCGAGATAGAATCAAGACTCAAGATGTCTCTGAAGACACTGAGACTCAGAGAATCCTGAATGATTCCAAGGCGAGGAATCTGAGGAATATAGCCGTTAGAATCAGCTGACGTGGATCAATGAGAGGAAGACAACCAGCCTGAAGGAGCTGCTGTACTTACAAGAATAGTATGGATTTGAATGTGATTCTCTCCAACGGTAACATTCAAATCCACACTATAAATACAAGGTCTTTCATCATTCTAATGTGTGGATGCGTGGAGATTATAAAGACGAGATGCGACAGAGCCAAAGAGAGTTATACCCAAAGCATTCCCACCATAGAACACAAGTCGTAGATATACAAATATGTTCAAGAGTGTTCTAGAATCCAATCTAAGCAACCCACGATGTATCCTAGCTTAGAGAGATTTTCCCAACCTTAGCATTGAAATTAAACAAATGTAAGGAAAATCTCAACCTAGTTGGAAACCAAACAAACCTTACCCAAATCAGTCGGTTAAGTTTGTAGGTGAGTGTGAACTCGGTAAACATCTAGCAATCCCGAAAGGGAGGGTAGGCAATCCCGAGTAAGGGTGATAAGTCCCGTTGGAGTGTGAACTCGGTAAATATCTGTAGGCAATCCCGTGGAGGGTGATAAGTCCCGAGGCGAACCCGAGAGGGTGATAAGTCCAGTTGGAAGGAATTTCCCTAGGAACAGGGAGAGTGGATGTAGGAGCTTGAGTCTCCGAACCACTATACTTTGTTGTGTTCTTTATTGATTTGTGTTCTTATATTGTCATATGCATTCGATTATAAGCAAAACACAACACATGAGCTTAAAAGAGAAAAATCTGGAATCACCATTCCTTCACCCCTATTTTTATATGCATTTCATGTTTATTCCGCATTTCATGGGTTTTTCACCGGGCCTATCAATTTTATTTGTTAAATGTGTTTGCATGATTTAAAATTGTCTAAAGAAAATCTCACATTCGAAAATTATTAAGTATGTTTTAATTGATAAATTTTATTCCGGATAATAAAATTATGTCAATATTGACCTCCATGATTTATTTATTTGTGAATTATTTTGGAGAAATTTTCCCAACGGAACGGCTAAAAGATGGTTTTCACATGAATAAATTCCCAAAAGGATAATTGTGAATTATTATTAGTGGCGACGATGACCCTCCCAACGAGGCTCGTTCAAAGCGAAGTAATAGTTCTGTATTTAATCATGGTTAATACTTAGGTATAAAATTGATATGCATATACTTCTCCGAAGTCCCTGTCAATTTTATATTGGTCAAGTGGGAGCCGACTATTAATTTTGAATTAAAGGTTTGTAATTGTTCATGTTTGTAACCTGCATTAATGTGTTTAAATAGATAGATCACCCAACGTGACCTATTTAAATTGTTTTGAGATGTCGGTTGATGCATATTCATATTGTTTTGAGATTTTGATATGAATAATGTGATCGAATTATGTGATAAATTTGTGCTTATACAAATTGTTATTTATTTCAGTTCAGCATGTCGAAACCTTTTAATCTACTGAAATATATGCTCAAAGAAAATCAACTTACTGGTGATAACTATATCGTTTGGAAACGAAAAATGAAATTGTCCTTGGTTCACCGAAGCACATTTGGGTTCTAACGACACCTAAGCCTAGCAAACCAACTGAAAGATCAACTGATGCGGAGAGATCTTTGTATAATGACTGGGAGCATATCAACGGACCTGTGAAATGTATAATCCTGACATCCATGTCTAAATATTTGAGATACATTCACGAAGGGATTAAATCTACTGCGGAAATTATGCAAAGCCTCGAAGACATGTTTTTAATAGAAAACCGCATGATCAATCAGTTTAATCGCGATGGTGTGGCAATGCTGCATATGACAGAGGGAACACCCACGAGGGAAAATTGTTCTCAAGGTCAAACGTCATTTTGACAAGCTTGCTTATCTCGGTGCTAAGTATAGTGATGAGGCTCAGGTCGACTTTGTGTTCCTAACTCTTCCAAAATGCTTCGATGAGTTTTACTGTAGTTATGTGATGAGTGATCACATGTTGACTATGAAAACTCTACCAAAAGTTTTGGAGACGATAGAGAAGCATTTGGGACAAAAGGACCAAGCTTTGGTGACTAAAAATCTCTTATCAAAATCTAGGCCAATAGAAGGCAAGATTGATGAAGAAATAAATTGTCGCAACCAAAGAAACCTCAACACAAAGAACAGTAGAGATAAGACGGTCAAATGGATGGGTGTCAGACAGAAACCAAAGGGGAAGTGCTTCAACTGCGGTGAGAAAGGACATTGGAGGTCTGCCTGTCCCAAGCCTAAGAGGAGTGGGAACAAAGGTAATCTCACGCACTAGTTGTTGAAACTTGTTTAGCGGCGTATGCTACCCACTCGTGGGTAGTGGATACGGGATCCCCTGATCATGTTTGTTTCACATTACAGGGGTTCAAATTGACCCGACAACTTAGTGGAAGTGAGATCCTCATCACACTGGGCGATGCTACAAGAGTAGCAGCTGAAGCAGTGGGAGATGTGCACCTGTCTTTTGAAGACAAGACTTTAGTTTTAAGAGATGTTCTTTACGTTCCTGTTTTTCGTAAAAACCTTATTTCAGTTTCAAAATGATTTATTGATGGATATTCTGTACGTTTTTCTAAACAAGTTACTGTTTTTCGTAACGATGTGTTTATCTGTCATGGAACGTTACGGAACAATCTCTATACTATTAATTGTGCACACCACTCACAAAATGCATCTTATAACACATCGACTGTTTCAAGCAATAAGAGAAAACGTTCAGAAAAGGTGAACGAGACACTTCTTTGGCATCTAAGATTGGGTCATATTAATCTAAAAAGGATCCAAAGGTGGGTGAAAGATGGTTCATTGTCGGACCTACAGATGGAACCATTTCCAACCTGCGAATCATGTTTGGAAGGTAAAATTACCAAGAGGGCATTTGGAGCCAAGGGGAATAGAGCCACAGAAGTGTTGCAAATCGTTCACACTGACGTGTGTGGTCCAATGTCAACCAAAGCTAGAGGTGGCTATGAGTATTTCGTAACGTTCACTGATGATTACTCAATGTTCGGGTTCACTTTCCTGATGAAACACAAATCGAAAACCTTTGATAAATTCAAAGAGTTCAAAGCCGAAGTGGAGAATCATATGGAAAAGAGTATCAAGTTTCTACGATCTGATCGTGGAGGCGAATACCTCAGCGATGAGTTTTTGAACTACCTGTCAGACGAGGGCATTGTTTATCAGTTGACTGCACCCGGAACCCCTCAACAAAATGGGGTTGCAGAACGAAGAAACAGAACACTCTTAGAAATAGTCAGATCCATGATGAGTTATTCAGATCTTCCCAAGTCGTTTTGGGGTTATGCCTTGGAAACAGCGGCTTATGTTCTAAACTTGGTGCCATCCAAATCGGTTCCCAAAACCCTTAAAGAGTTGTGGACCGGGCGCAAGCCCAGTCTGAGACATCTTAGGATTTGGGGGTGTCCGGCATACGTGCTAGACAAGGAAGCCGGTAAGTTGGATGCACGTTCGAAACTAAGGTTGTTTATAGGATATCCCATGGGAACGAAAGGGTGTATATTCTATGGTCCCGAAGATCAAAAGGTGGTAATAAGTACGCACTTTAGATTTTTGGAAAAAGACTTTATGAACAATAGAAAGCCCAAAAGTGAGATTATCTTAGACGAAATAAGAGGGAAAACTCCTATACCAACTATACAAGTTGATATACCAAGCGTCACACCGACACAACCGGAACCTCGACGTAGTGGGAGGGTTGTTCGACAATCTGAGAGATTCATGGGGATAGGAGAATCTTCGAATTTGGTCCCCGGGGATAATGAATCAGACCCCTGTTCCTACAAAGAGGCAGTCCAAGATAAGGATTCTGAATCCTGGCAAACTGCGATGGAAGCCGAGATGGGCTCAATGCATCATAATCAAGTGTGGGAGCTAGTGGAACCACCCAGTGGGGTAAAACCCATTAGATGCAAGTGGGTCTACAAGAGAAAAAGAGGACAGGACGGGAAGGTCGAGACCTTTAATGCTAGGCTTGTGGCAAAGGGATACACTCAAAAGGAGGGTGTCGATTATGAAGAAACCTTTTCACCTGTAGCCATGCTTAAGTCCATCTGTATTCTCTTGGCAATAGCTGCGCATCTAGATTTTGAGATCTGGAAAATGGATGTCAAGACAGCTTTCCTTAACGGGAGTCCTGACGAGGAAATCTATATGCAACATCCCGAAGGTTTCATCGCGAAAGGCCAAGAGCACCTTGTTTGCAAGATTAGGAAGTCCATTTATGGACTAAAGCAAGCATCTCGGGCTTGGAACCAATGTTTTGATCATGTAATCAAGTCTTATGGGTTTGATCAAAACGAGTTTGAAAGTTGTGTGCACAAGAAGTGTGATGGAACTGCCTTTGTATTCTTAGTACTATACGTAGACGATATTCTGCTCATCGGAAACAATGTAAAGGTTTTGTCAGACGTAAGGGTATGGCTGTCAAAACAGTTTGATATGAAGGACTTAGGGGAAGCCTTTCATATTCTTGGGATCAAGATCACTTGAGATCGAATGAAAAGAATGATCGGCTTATCGCAAGCTTCATACATAGACACTGTTTTGATGCGATTCAGCATGCAAGATTCCAAGAAAGGTTTTGTACCCTTCAGGCAAGGAATCCATCTATCGAAAGACATGTGTCCCAAGACACAAGGGGAGATAGATGGCATGAAAGGCATTCCTTATGCGCGGCAGTAGGGAGTCTTATGTATGCAATCCTGTGCACGAGACTGGATATTTGCTACGCCGTTGGCATGGTAGCAAGATATCAAAGTAATCCCAGAAATCAACACTGGACTGCCGTAAAGAACATTCTAAAGTATCTGAAAAGAACTCAGGATAGAATGCTGGTTTACCAGTCGGACAATTTATTTCCAGTGGGATACACGGACTCGGATTTCCAATCGAACATAGATTCCAGAAAGTCTACCTCGGGTAGTGTGTTTTGTCTGTGGGGTGGAGCTGTAACATGGAGAAGCGTTAAGCAGAAATGCATCGCCGATTCTACCATGGAAGCCGAATATGTAGCTGCTTGTGAAGCAGCGAAAGAAGCGGTGTGGCTCAAGAACTTCCTAGTGGACTTGGACGTTGTTCTGAATTTGCCCAGCACCATCATGGTTTTCTGTGATAATGCCGGAGCAGTTGCAAATTCAAGGGAACCGAGAGCCCACAAGGCCAGCAAACACATAGAAAGATTTTATGGAGAAAGATATGTATCCTTGGAATACAAGAATATCTCATAAATTCAAGAAAGATCCAATCTTGCAAATCTCCTTTATAATTTTTGAAAATTAGGGGCTAAATAAGGGTGTGAGATTTTTGTGGAAAAATACACATGGAAAGAAGAATATATGGAATATTTCCAAGATTTCTTGGAGATCAAAGATGGTGCAACAATTTTATTTTTTTCTTTGTTTTATAAATCGTTCATCGGAGAACCTCCCACCGGGTTATTGAGCGAGGACTTGTGAATACTTGAGAAGGACTTTTGGTTGGTAGCCAAATACTTGATCCTGTCCATCTCAGACTGTCTCTCCAATGGGTACGTTTACGTAAACTCCTAGAATTTCCGCATGCTAGGATCTTTTAAGTGAATTTTATTTGCATGACGTTGTTGGCGTAATTATTATTTGAATTCACTTAAGTAAATTCATGCTAGTAATAATTGTTAATTTAAATTTGTGTTTATGAGGTCATCCCGATAGATCCTGGCTAACGTTATCCCAACACTTTCGTGATGGTTTGTTCATTTCCATCTAGGTCGTGAAAGTGTACTTTTAGTTACAAGGGAATGTTAATTTAATCTTCTGTGATCTGGTATCACTAAATTAACTACAATGTAACACGTACTTCTTATTGAACAGTTATGCAGTAAATATGTGTAACAATCGATTATATTTAAAGCATCAGTGATAAATAATTTATTTCAGTAAATAAGACAGAAACTCAGTGTGATTATACAAAGTAAAAAGCATACTTTCCAGTATAATCCCAACATAAAGTTCAATTAAAACCGTTAGTTTGACTAATCGCTCGATATATGAGGGCCTATGGATCACACAACAAGTAGTTTTATTTTACGGACTATAGTTGGTTGATTAAATGTTAAATTGAATTTAATAATTAATTTTTGGAGAATTAATTAATAATAGATTAATTTGAAATTAATTATTATTAATGCTTAATTAAATTAGATTTAATTAAATAGGATTCCCAATAATAATATATAGAATATTATTATAGGATTTAATATATATATGGAATCAAATCCGTAGAGATTTGATATACATGAGATTTAAATCCGTAGAGATTTTATATATTAAAAATAAATATAAGAGATATATTTTATAAGATTAGGGATTTTATTTCCTAATCAGGTTAGCTTAAAATTTAAGTTGGGCCTTCCCTATATATATGAGCTCTTGGAAATTCACAAACAACGTTAATTCATTATTCTCTCCATAAGATCTAGAGTTAGAATTTTCCAAGCAAATTCATCTCGGGATTCAATACTGACAAATCCGTGCAAGTCCGTGATTGGGAATTACGTGGATACCATAGTTGAGAAATATGTGTACGATTTATAGTAAGGTTTCTCTTTATGTTTATACGTATTCAATTATGCAATTAATTGTTCGTTGTTGGTGAAATGTTTATTTCCGCTATGCATGTATTACGTGTTTACATGCCTCTAAATTTCAACACATGCTTTGATCTCTCTCGCATCGCATCGCGCGCTCGTTCCAGCCCACGTGCCGTCATGTCTCGCGGTCATTCCACGCCCATATATATAGCAGTGATAGTTTCTGAGCAATAGTAACAATTTTTCTAAGTAACACTGATAGTTTTTTTGAGTAACAACGATAGTTTTTATATATAGCAGTGATAATTTATGTGTAAAACTGAAACTTATTGTAGCATATAGTGATAGTGATAGTTTTTATGAGTAACAGTGATAGTTTTTCTAAGTAATAGTGATAGTTTTAACATATAGCAATGGTAGTTTATGTGTAAAAGTAAAGCTTATTATAGCATATAATGACAGTGATAGTTTTTCTGAGTAATAGTGATACTTTTTCAGAGTAATAGTGATACTTTTTCTGAGTAACAGTGATAGTTTTATAACACTGATTTCTGAGTATATGAATCGGGAGAACGTTGTTCTTCAAATTTTTGGGTGATGGTACCGTCGAAAACGTCGACTGTTTACCAATGCGCGGCAACCTTCACGGCGGCGTGGGGAGGGAGGGGATGGGTCGCGGTAACGTGCCGTGGAGAGGGTCAAGGTCAAGACAATTTTGGGAGAGTGGTCATGACATGTTTACGAAAGTGGAGAGGAGAGGTCGCATCGAAGGGCTCAAATATATATATATATATATATATATATACATATATATATATATATATATATGACCCATCTATAGTGTATGTGTCAAGTTTGACCTGGGTTCATAGTATGAACCAGGTCTATACAAGTTTTTATCGATGTGGTTTTGTACGAATTAAATTATTTTCAACCTTTAAAACTCTTCTATCAAATAATACTTTCTGATCAACAAAATATGACTATCTAATTACAAGTGTGAACGGTGATATAAAAAAATACTGAATTATTACAATGGTAATACTATATATGTGCTAAAAATGTACAATGTGAACAAATTTTTATATGAATATATAATTTCAATATTTCATTATAGATAATTAGTTAAATACATAATTAAATAAAATAATGTATGAATAATTTTTTAGGACAATTATAATTATTTAATATATAGACTAGTTTGATAAATGAAAAGTGTTGGATATTGAAAGTTTCGACACACGTAAATTTGGAATAAAACATATTTGACAATATATATATATATATATATATATATATATATATATATATATATTTATTAGAATAAATATTTGTTATATACAAACATGGTAAAGAATAGGACATTAACTTTTTATTTTGAGAAAAAATAGGACATTAATTTATTTATTTTGAAAATAGTAGGACATTAACTATTTGTGACAAATATAGACCATTTTATATGTTATTTAATATTAAAATATTCCATGTTTGTATTAAAATTCTCTATGTCATACAAAAGTAAATATTTTATCTTATGTTGAGAATTATATTTATTATATTTTTTGACTCGATTAAAAACTAAAACTTTAAAATTCAATCGAATGTACAATATAAAATTATATAGTTTAACTCCATAAATTTTAAAATTACAGTGTTAGCAATTTTTATGGTGAATTAACGACTTTGTTTCAACTTAACTGAAAATATTCAATTAATTAGTTTAAATTGACTTACAATGTCAATTTTATTATATCTCTAGTATGATTCAATACGCATTGGATAACAGAAAAACCAACAAGGAAAAGACAAGCTAAATATGGGCGAGAAGATGAGTAGGAAGAAGATGAGTGATAAGGTTCATTTTCTAAATGTGTTGATAAGAACAAACATATTCGGTTAAAGACAAGTTGAGTTTTAAGATGTGGAAAGATTCCAAAAGATTATCTTTCAAAATTTACTCTAAAAAATTGAACATCCTTGACCTCTTAGTGACTGAGTCAACAATAATTAAGTAGGAATGCTGACAAGAAAATAAAGTGTTGGGGAATTAATTGTCCGGATCTATTCGAGATGAATATTTAAATACAAATTTAATTCTAACAATTATTACTAGCATGAATTAATCCTATATTAATTCAAATAATAATTCAACAACAAATCATGCATATAAACAGTTCACGTAAATCCTACGCATGCGGAATTACTACGAGTTTACGCGAACTAACCTCTTGGAGTGGCAATGGTCTCGTCGATTAAACACACCAAAATGCCTTCCCAAGTATTCCCTAGTCCTTGCTCGTCAATCCGATGGAAGGAAGCTCGCGAACAATTAACAAAAGGGAAAATAAAATTTGTTGCACCACCTTTGTGGATTTACTAATTTTTCTAGCACATGGAATTGTACATGGGAATGAAACATTCATCCCCTATTTATAGAGGGTGGTGGCCGATTTTTTGCATATGGAATAGGGGAAAAAAATATTTTCTTGATCTCCAAGAAATCTTGAATATATCTCATATATTTTTTTCTCCATAATTAAATTCCACTCTCTTTTGTTATGGCAAATTTCAAAAATAATAGGAACAAGAAATCAAGATTTGGATCTTCTTGAATTTATGAGATATACTTGTATTCCAAGAAATACATATCTTCCATAATATCTTTTCAAGAAAATCAAGAAAATCTTTCTTTCCCTTTATATTTCAAAATTTTCGAAAATCTCCATATGAATAACCAAGTGGGAGATTTCTTGAATTTAATGAGATAATCTTGTATTCCAAGAATACATATCTTCATTCCATAACAAAATTCAAAGAAAATCTTTCTCCCCTTTTATTCATAATTTTCGAAAAAATGAGGAAAAATAAGCAACACAATTTATTTTATTTTTAAACACCTTTTTCAGTTATTGGACTTTATCTTGGGCTACTTGGGGGGCCTTTAGGAGAATTAAGATTGGACCTTTCAATGGATCTTGAATTATCAATATTGAGCCACAATATTATTCAAGCCCATAAATATTAATTAATCCCACTACACAATTAATATTGCACTATCCATCTTAATCCATATTACAGTTAATATGGCTCCCGGTTATTATTTCCCGTGTTTAAGATTATCTAGCCCATTAATTAATTCAAGCCACTGAAATAGCTTTCCATTAATTAATATCTTTTATCTTTGGTAAAGGAACGGTTCAACATTATTATCCATACCGGAAACTAGTTCCACTTGCAAGATTTGGTATGATAAAACTTATGAACCTCTCAAGGGGGCAAATCGAACAAGCGTACTTGCACACGATTTTCCGTATTAAATCTTAGCAATCGCATGTGACCAATAATATTGCCCAAGATATAAAGTATTGAATCTCCTTGATTCTCTACCCGTAATAAGTCAAAGCAATAGTTACTAACCACACACAATCCAATTTAAGGGACGAAGATTAAGAAATAACTAACCACTGAGGTCTAATTCTTCATAGTTCAGTTCTGAAGAATTTGTCCTCCTGTAGGTCCTCTTCAGTGCATCAGTCATGCACTAGTGTAATCTCTTGGTCAAAACAAACCAATCTGAGCCTTACCCTTCAACCTTTCACGATGGATTGTTCATTTCCATCTAGGTCGTGAATGGTGTACTTTTAGTTACAAGGGACTGTTAATTTAATCTTCTGTGATCTGGTATCACTAAATTAACTACAATGTAACACGTACTATTTATTGAACAGTTATGCAGTAAATATATGTAACATTCGATGATATTTAAAGCATCCGTGATAAACAATTTATTTCAGTAAATAAGTCCGAAATTCAGTTTGGTTATACAAAGTAAAAACATACTTTCCAGTATAACCCCAACAATCTCCCACTTATACTCAAAGTCTGCTTTTAAGTATAGTACAACATATCTCGTGTAGTTCCTAATGCGTGACATCTAATGTCACCTACACGAACCTAATAATATCTCCCACTTATACTCAAAGCAGATTGGCAACGGTCTTGACGCCCATTCCTTCCACATGTCTCTCGAATGTGTTATGAGGCAGACCCTTTGTCAATGGATCTGCTAGGTTGTCTTCTGACGCGATCTTTGCCACCTCTATATCTCCTTTCTTAACGATTTCTCATATAAGATGGTATTTCCTTTTAATGTGTTTGCTGGCCTTGTGGGCTCTTGGTTCCCTTGAATTTGCAACTGCTCCGACATTGTCACAATAAACAGTGATTGTGCTGGGCAAATTCGGAACTACATCCAAGTCCACTAGGAAGTTCTTGAGCCAAACCGCTTCTTTCGCTGCCTCGCAAGCAGCTACATATTCGGCTTCCATGGTAGAATCTGCGATGCATTTCTGCTTAACGCTTCTCCATGTCATGGCTCCTCCCCCCATGCAAAACACACTACCGGAGGTAGATTTTCTGGAATCTAAGTCTGATTGGAAATCCGAGTCCGTGTAGCCGATGGGGATTAGATTATCTGACTGATAAACCAACATTCTATCTCGAGTTCTTTTCAGATACTTCAGAATGTTTTTAACTGCCGTCCAATGTTCCTTCCCCCGGGTTACTTTGATATCTTGCCACCATGCCAACGGCAAAGCAGATATCCGGTCTCGTACATAGCATTGCATACATTAGGCTTCCTACAGCCGAAGCATAAGGAATGCCTTTCATGTCATCTATCTCCTTTTGTGTCTTAGGGCACATTTTCTTGGATAGATGGATTCCATGTCTGAAAGGTACGAAGCCTTTCTTGGAATCCTACATGCCGAATCGTTTCAAGACAATGTCTATGTATGAAGCTTGCGATAAGCCTATCATCCTTTTCTTGCGATCTCGAGTGATCTTGATCCCAAGGATGTGCCTGGCTTCCCCTAAGTCCTTCATATCAAACTGTTTTGAAAGCCATGCCCTTACGTCTGATAACACCTTTACATCGTTCCCGATGAGCAGAATGTCGTCTACGTATAATACCAAGAGTACCAATGCAGTTTCGACACACTTTTTGTACACACAACTTTCGAACTCGTTTTGATCAAACCCATAAGACTTTATAACATGATCAAAACATTGGTTCCAAGCTCTGGATGCCTGTTTGAGTCCGTAAATAGACTTCATGAGCTTACAAACTAGGTGTTCTTGACCCTTTTCAATGAAGCCTTGGGGTTGTTGCATATAGATTTCTTCATCAAGACTTCCGTTAAGGAAAATTGTCTTGACATCCTTTTGCCAGATTTCAAAATTGAGATGCGCAGCAATCGACAAGAGAATCCTGATGGACTTGAGCATTGCTACAGGTGAAAAAAGTTTCCTCATAGTCGATCCCTTCTTTCTGAGTATAACCTTTCGCCACTAGCCTTGCCTTGAAGGTTTCCACCTTCCCGTCCAGTCCCCTCTTTCTCTTGTATACCCACTTGCAACCAATAGGTTTGACCCCATTAAGTGGTTCGACTAGCTCCCACACTCTGTTATGATCCATAGAACCCATTTCTGCTTTCATTGCCTTTTGCCAAGAAACCGCATCCTTGTCTTGGATTACCTCATCATATGTCCATGGGTCTGATTCGTCTTGTCCGGGAATCATGTCCGAGGACTCTCCTATTCCCATGAATCTCTCGGGCTTTCTTACAACCCTCCCACTACGACGAGATTCCGGTTGTGAAAGTGTGTCGTTTGGTATATCATCTTGTACAGTTGGCAATGAGGTTAGCCCCCTTAGCTCATTTAAGGTAATCTCACTTCTGGGTCTTCTTTCGTTCATATAGTCTTCCTCCAAAAATCTAAAGTGGGTGCTTATTACCACCTTTTGATCTTCGGAACCATAGAACATACACCCTTTTGTTCCCTCGGGGTATCCTATAAACAGCCTTAAGTCTGATCGAGGATCCAATTTCCTGGCTTCCTTGTCCAACACGTAGGCCGGACACCCCCAAATTCTCATGTGTCTCAAACTGGACTTGCGCCCGGTCCACAATTCTTTGGGAGTTTTGGGAACCAATTTGGATGGCACCAAGTTCAGAATGTAAGCCGTTGTTTCCAAGGCATGACCCCAGAATGACTTGGGAAGATCCGCATAACACATCATTGATCTAACCATTTCTAAAAGAGTTCTGTTTCTTCGCTCTGCAACCCCGTTTTGTTGAGGGGTTCCGGGTGCAGTTAGCTGGGATGCAATCCCTTCATCTGACAAGTAGTTCAAAAACTCATCGCTGAGGTACTTGCCTCCACGATCAGATCGTAGAGACTTGATACGTTTTTCCCTATGATTCTCTGCTTGAGCCTTAAATTCTTTGAATTTCTCAAAGGTCTCAGATTTATGCTTCATAAGGAAAATATAACCGTACCTTGAGTAGTCATCAATAAAAGTGACAAAATACTCATAACCTCCTCTTGCTTTGGTTGACATTGGACCACATACGTCTGTGTGAACGATTTCTAACACTTTTTTGGCTCTATTCCCCTTGGCTCCGAATGCCCTCTTGGTCATTTTACCCTCCAAACATGATTCGCAGGTTGGAATTGGTTCAACTTGGAGAAACTCTAGTGAACAGTCTTTCACCAACCTTTGGATCCTCTTTGGATTAATATGTCCCAATCTTAGATGCCATAGAAGTGTTTTGTTCACGTCTGATGAACGTTTTCTTTTATCATAAACAGTTGATGTGTTATAGGATGCGTTTCGTGAGTGGTGTGCACAGTTAATTGTATAGAGATTACTTGACAACGTTCCATGACAGGTAAATTTATCATAAAGAGAAATGGTAACAACTTTATCAAAAGTAGCCGAATATCCATCAAGGTAAAGTTTTGAAACCGAAATTAAATTATTTCTAAAATTCGGAACGTAAAGTACATCTCTTAAAATTAAAACTCTGTCTTCAAAAGACAGGTGCACTTCTCCCACTGCTTCAGCTGCCACTCTCGCGGCATAGCCCAGTGTGATGAGGATCTCACTCCCACTAAGTTGCCGGGTCAGCTTGAAACCGTGAAGCAAACATGATCAGTGGATCCCGTATCAACTACCCACGAATGAGAAGTATACGCCGCTAAACAAGTTTCAACAACTAGTGCATGAGAATTACCTTTCTTTCCGGCCCTTTTGGGGTTGGAACAGGCAAACCTCCATTGTCCTTACCGCTGTTGAAGCACTTCCTCTTTAGATTTTCATTGACACCACAAGCATTCCTCATCTTACCATTGCCCATGGCAACAGTTGAGTTTTATTGCTTATGGCTTTTGGTTCTCTTCTTCTTCTTGCCTACCCTTGGCCTAGAAGATGAAGATGGACCACCCGTTCAAAGCTTGAGTTTGGTGCCCCATCAACATCTCTGCCGAGACCAAAGCTTGCAACAAATCAGCTAGCGAGGCCAAAATGCTCAAAAACTTTTGGGCAGAGAGTGAAGTACCAAATTCATTTGAGTCTCCAGATTATAATCTGCACTCAGAACCTCAAGTTTGTTCAGATGGACCATCAATTTTGAGGACGTAATCCCTTACGGGATTGCCCTCCACCATTTTTCAGCAACGACATCTCTCGCAAGGTGGTCTGACGAGTCCCGCATTTTTGACTCGTCAGTTGGCTCATCTGATTTTGGTGTGTCAAGAATCACTTGTGCTTTTGTGCAGTTAGGACAATTATAATTTTTCGTTTCCAATCAATATAGTTTCCATACTTATTCTATTAACTTTAAGTATAATAGCAGTGGATTAAAAGGTTACGACATGCTGAACTGAAATAAATAACTATATGCATAAGCACAAATATATCACAAGGTTCGATCACATGTTTCATATTAAAATCTCAAAAAAATATGAACATGCATCAGCCAACATCTCAAAACAGTTTAAATAAGCCACGTGGGGTGGGTCATTATTTAAACACATTCAAGCAGGTTACAAACAAGAACAGTTATAAACCTTTAATATCCAGATTAATAGTTGGCTCTCACTTGACCAATATAAAATTGACAGGGACTTCGGGGAAGTATATGCATATCAATTTTATACCTAAGTAATAACCATGATTAAATACATAATTATTATTTCGCTTTGATCGAGCCTCATGGGGAGGGTCATCGTCGCCACTAGTAAAATCCACAATCATCCATATGGAATTTATTCATGTGAAAGCTATCTTTTGACCGTCCCGTGGGGGGAATTTCTCCAAAAGAATTCAAAAATAAATAAATCATGGAGGTCAAAATTAATTCAATTTTTTGCGGAATAAAATTGTCAATTAATTGTTTAAGCATACTTAGTAATTTTCGAAAGTGAGATTTTTCAAAACATTTTCTCATGCATCGCAAATTTAAACACAATTAAAATTAGCATAAAATAATGCATAAACATCAAGA
This sequence comes from Stenogyne calaminthoides, assembly GCA_037126765.1. Taxonomy (NCBI): domain Eukaryota; kingdom Viridiplantae; phylum Streptophyta; class Magnoliopsida; order Lamiales; family Lamiaceae; genus Stenogyne; species Stenogyne calaminthoides. Next base: position 21,291,372 of record JBBCBC010000003.1, read on the forward strand.
CAAAAAATTAAACATATTGGGCACATTTATCCAATTGTCATGGTTAATTTTTGTCATGTCTTGATCTTGAGAAATCGTCTTCTTAGCCTTCATCATTCGTCTCGAAAAGCTCCCACTTGACCGTCTTAAAAAAAACGCCTTGTCAAGCCATGTCATCGACCAGCTCGCGGGTCGGAGTGCCCGCCTAGCACTCCCCCGGCCGTGTCTAGTGGTGTCCGTCTTGCGGCGAAGCAAAGCGCGCCCGTATAATCGCCAAGCTCGCCCTCGAAAAGCGTCACCCTCGTCGCACAGGACGTCTCAAGCGGCGTCGCCCGCGTCGCCTCGGTAGTGTCACCCCATTGCCGCCTTGGCTTCATCGCCTTCGCCCTACGGCGGCATCTCCGCCCAGCGTCGCGAGGCAGATCCTTGGCCTTCGACCCCTCCGCCTCACCCCATGCCCCGTCTTGCGGCTCGCCGTCGGCGTGCGTCGCGTTAAATGCCTTGGCACGTTCGCCACGAGACGATGCACGCCGCTGATTAGGATCGGATCTTTTAATTCTTCGTCTCATATCCGTTTCGATCCGGGTTACAATTTATTTACAAAAAATATATAAACCTAGATCTAGACTAGTCTATTACATTGATCAAATCAAACAAATTCTAATTTACTCGTGGATTTTCTCACGAGGCAAAACGAATTCGAACGAATCGAATTAAAAAACCACAATTTATATGCATGCATAAATGAACACATTAAATTCCATGACAATTGGATACCTGCAAAAAAGATCTAGCAATTCTACTATCCAATTTCAAATTTAATGAAGACAAATTAAATTACAATTTAAAATTCAGAGCCCGAAACCGAGGCTCTGATACCAATTGTTGGGGAATTAATTGCCCAGATCTATTCGGGATGAATATTTAAATACAAATTTAATTCTAACAATTATTACTAGCATGAATTAATCATATATTAATTCAAATAATAATTCAACAACAAATCATGCATATAAACAGTTCACGTAAATCCTACGCATGCGGAATTACTACGAGTTTACGCGAACTAACCTCTTGGAGTGGCAATGGTCTCGTCGATTAAACACACCAAAAAGCCTTCCCAAGTATTCCCTAGTCCTTGCTCGTCAATCCGGTGGAAGGAAGCTCGCGAACAATTAACTAAAGGGAAATTAAAATTTGTTGCACCACCTTTGTTGATTTACTATTTTTTCCAGCACATGGAATTGTACATGGGAATGAAACATTCATCCCCTAGTTATAGAGGGTGGTGGCCGATTTTTTGCATATGGAATAGGGGAATTTTTTTTTTCTTGATCTCCAAGAAATCTTGAATATATCTCATATATTTTTTCTCCATAATTAAAATATTCCATAAAAATCCCACTCTCTTTTGTTATGGCAAATTTCGAAAATAATAGGAACAAGAAACCAAGATTTGGATCTTCTTGAATTTATGAGATATACTTGTATTCCAAGAAATGCATATCTTCAATAATATCTTTTCAAGAAAATCAAGAAAATCTTTCTTTCCCTTTATATTTCAAAATTTTCGAAAATCTCCATATGAATAACCAAGTGGGAGATTTCTTGAATTTAATGAGATAATCTTGTATTCCAAGAATACATATCTTCATTCCATAACAAAATTCAAAGAAAATCTTTCTCCCCTTTTATTCATAATTTTCGAAAAAATGAGGAAAAATAAACAACAAAATTTATTTTATTTTTAAACACCTTTTTCAGTTATTGGACTTTATCTTGGGCTACTTGGGGGGCCTTTAGGAGAATTAAGATTGGATCTTCCAATGGATCTTGAATTATCAATATTGAGCCACAATATTATTCAAGCACATAAATATTAATTAATCTCACTACATAATTAATATTGCATTATCCATCTTAACCCATATTACAGTTAATATGGCTCCCGATTATTATTTCCCGTGTTTAAGATTATCTAGCCCATTAATTAATTCAAGCTACTGAAATAGCTTTCCATTAATTAATATCTTTTATCCTTGGTAAAGGAACGGTTCAACATTATTATCCATACCGGAAACTAGTTCCACTTGCAAGATTTGGTATGATAAAACTTATGAACCTCCCAAGGGGGCAAATCGAACAAGCGTACTTGCACACGATTTTCCGTATTAAATCTTAGCAATCGCATGTGACCAAAAATATTGCCCAAGATATAAAGTAATAAGTCAAAGCAATAGTTACTAACAACACGCAATCCTATTTATGGGACGAAGATTAAGAAATAACTAACCACTGAGGTCTAATTCTTCCTAGTTCAGTTCTGAAGAATTTGTCCTCGTGTAGGTCCTCTTCAGTGCACCAGTCATGCACTAGTGTAATCTCTTGGTCAAGACAAACCAATCTGAGCCTTACACTTCAACCTTTCACGATGGATTGTTCATTTCCATCTAGGTCGTGAATGGTGTACTTTTAGTTACAAGGGACTGTTAATTTAATCTTCTGTGATCTGGTATCACTAAATTAACTACAATGTAACACGTACTATTTATTGAACAGTTATGCAGTAAATATATGTAACATTCGATGATATTTAAAGCATCAGTGATAAACATTTTATTTCAGTAAATAAGTCCAAAATCCAGTCTGATTATACAAAGTAAAAGCATACTTTCCAGTATAATCCCAACATAAAGTTGGTATGCCATGTTCTCATTATTTTGAATGCAACTATTCTATATATTTGTAATGTAATAAAATTTAGAAAGAGTACTCTCACTTATGCTATGTACACATTTTTTTTCAAGCACAATGTAAAATATTTCAAAATTCATCTTTTTTATTGTTTTAGAATAAAGACGATTTAACCTATTTTAATTTTTCTGAAATAATAAATTAATTAAGACTGTTTAATTAAGACTTTCTTAAAATTTATATAATTTTTTGTGATATTCTTATTTATTTAAAAATATATTATTGTTGATGAATAGAATTAATTTAACTAAATAAAATAAATTAGTTTTTTATAATCGATTTGTTTTAAGACTCAGTCAACTTTATATTTCTATTGACTAGATTTAAAACTCGGCCAAATTTTTTTTTTTTTAAATTATAAATGTTTTAAGAAATTAAAATCTTCATCATCCCATGTGATGCTGACACATTATGTTGCTTAAATTATATAATGAAAACGGTATTAGCTATACTTATATAAAGTATCATCTATGAACTTAATTTTTTTTGTAAATTATTATAAAATTAAAATAATAATGGTAGTTAGAACAATTGAAGAATCCCATGATTGACCTTTGTTGGTCCCGGTGCAAATGAGTCTTACACGTGTATGGGGGGGGAATACACGTGTTCAGTGTTTTTAAAACTTTTTCTTACTGAGGTCAGCTTGGGTCAGATAATCCTGAAGATTAGATTCTGAGAAGCACAGATCGCTCTGAGTCAAAGTCTACAGAGACAGTGATCCTGAGCTGCTTTTAGATACCTCAGATAATCCCAACTGAGTCCTGAGTAACAGAGATCCTGAGTCGCTTGGATCAGATAACTAACTTACTGAATCCTCAGAAGAGAGTTCAGTTTGGTAACTATCTGTTCTAGCTACTCAGTCGTGCGGAATGGTTGGCCCTTTAGTTTATACTCGTTTTAAGCTTTGCTGAAAACCTTCCCTTTATGAATTAGTGATTAAGCTGTGATTCAATTACATGCAACTTCAGTGGATTGATTCCAACTGAATATCAGTGAAAAGTATGCTTTCAAAATCAAGTCAATGCAACAGTTAAGCACAGATAAGGAAAGCAATAAACAACACAACAATTATAGTGGTTCAGAGACTCAAGCTCCTACATCCACTCTCTCTGATCCTCAGAGAAATTCACTAATCACTTCTGAGCTTTCTGACTACCTCGCGTAGTTTACTTACTCAACTCGGCCCTGAGTTTTCTGACTACTCCACGTAGTTTACTTACTCAACCCGACCTTGAGCTTTCTGACTACCTCCGTAGTTTACTTACTCAAACACAAACAAGCTTTCAGACTACCCCTGTAGCTTACTAACTTCTCCTCTAGAGTTTTCTGACTACTCCGCGTAGTTTACTAACTCTTTACAACTCTTTCTCACCAACAAACACACTCCAACTACCTTCTCAAGGGTTTGGGGTTTCTCGGTTGGTTTCCAACTAGGATGAGATATCCTTTACAATGAAGCACAATGCAAAAGGTTAGGATATCTCGACTAAGCTTTGGATAATTCTTATCAAGCTAGGCTTAGTATAGTGAGCTCTCTTCAATATAGAAGCACTTGGGAAATTCTAAGTTTTTTCGAGTGCTTTAACTTTTGCAAGAATAAGTTTGAGCTCTTGAGTTGCGTATAAATTTCCCGTAACCTTAAAATGTAGAGGGTCACAAGTATTTATAGGCATACACCAAGGTCACTTCTTGAAAACTATTCGTTGGAGAGATAGCTTCGTGAGTTCCCTCTTATGGTGTGTGAGAAACGGCTATATTTAGGGTTTGAAACTCCCTAACACGTTCTAGGCAATAGCCTTTCATGTAGCCGGTCTTCACTTTTTACAGTCTGGAACTTTTGTACATCTGACATCTTTTTCAGCGACCTGTCACTGTCAGTGTCAGTATGGTACAGTGTCGTCTTCCTCTTTTTGACTTTTGTCTCCAGTTAAATGTAGACACCTTCAACGGCTCTTTTGGTTACAAACTCTGAGTTTGATATAACCTTAACAACACTTCTGACTTAATTTCCTTTTGTCTGCATTTGAATGTCTTGGCAAATATCTATTTTCTAAGGAATCGCGATCTTCTCAGTATTGCATCCTTCAGATAGATATATTCAGTGCCTCGGAACATTCGGGTTCATCTTCGAGTATTCAAGACACTACCGAAGTCTTGAGAATTATCGGCCTTCAATATTCTTGATCTTGATCTTGATCTTGATCTTGCGTCTTGAGTCTTCCGAGTCTCTCGACCGATAATCGAATCTTCGTCTTTGAGTCTCCAGTTCCTCAAGATCTCATCGAGTCTTGATAGATTTCTTTTGAGTCTCGAGTTCAGATACTTGATTTCACATTGAAACTTGATTTTTCTTGAAACATCTCGAAGTTCTTCTTGAGTCTTGAGAACCTATCCTGAACTATATCTGCTGACTATACATTTTGCAGATAACATCCTGAATACTCTAAAACTGAATCCTGACTCAACTATCAAGATCATTCTGAACATGTCATACTCAGGGGTTTTGGAATCTAATCAAAATCATATATCTTTATTAAATTCATCTCCCAACAATTTTCCCCTTTTTGATGATGCCAAAACCTATCTTGTTACAAACATATAACCTATACTCAGGTTTCAGTTTATCCTATTACAAGATTGGTTGTCTCCCAACAATTTCTTAAAACAGAGAAACTCCTAACAATTTAAATCATTCAGTAATTTCTTCAGTAATGAATCTCTTTAAGTAGTTCATTACTAAATACTTAAACAATTTCCCCATATTCAGACAATTTCTCCCTTATCAACATACAATCAGTTCAGAGACATTCATTCAGGCATATCAAAATAAAAGACATGAAAATAAGATAATGAGATATTATCTTTTGAGCATAATGATAAATCTTCATTGATGATGAGTATACCATTACAGATTACAATGAGTTTATCAACAAAATAAAAAAGACAAAAATTTAAAGATTACAGAATCTTCCCGAGTCTTGATCTTGATCTTGATTTGGCTCTTGGTCTTTACGCTCTTGGGTTTGCTTCATTCTCAACTTCATCATTGGGCACTTCGTGTCGAACATTCGAAAAATCTCTTCTTCAAATTTCATTTCTCTCCTTAATAATATCCGGATTTGTTTCTGTTAGACCCAATGACCAAAGATCTTGAGCAATCTCTTGAGTAATGGCCTTCTCATTCACCAAGCCATTACCAAGTCTTGGAGGAGGATAGGAATATGGACGGGGCTACTATCGTACCTCTCCTTCATCCGCAAGGTTAATCCAACCTCAGAGATACTTTGGATAGAAGGTTAGGAGATATTCAATAAATGTTTCATTCTGATCTGAGCTTTCCCCTCTCCATTCCCTGAGAACATCATAATTGAACCAGAAGGTTCTCTTGACTTCTTCCCACATATCGTTGAGTTTGATAGGCATCCATTTATCAACGTGGGGCCACTTTAGTGCTTTTGATGTCCCTTTCCTCTTGCTCGCAAACTTCTTGAATTCACTCATTCGCTTCTGCTCTTCGTCTATCTTCTTTCTGATCACAGACGCTCTCGAGAGGCAGGCAAAGGCTTTCTTAGCTTGTTCTATTTGGAGTGTCTTCAGAGCATCTCTCGTGTTGAAGACTTTCTTCTGAGGTTGAGACTCAGATTCTTCCGTTTCATCATCATCCAGAATCAGCTTTCTCGGGATTGGCATAGAAGCCTTCGCACGCTTGCTTATTGTTTGAACAACGCCCAAGGCTTTCCTCTTCATAGGCAATTCAGCAGCAGCCTGGCTTGTTCCAACCTTTGCTCTAGCACTCAGTTTCTCTCTTGCAATATCAAGCATAGTTTGCTCAGAAACTCGAGTGTAGATGGGCTTCTCCACTTTTAATTTCAACTTCTCAAAAGCCCGAGTTCTCTTAAGGCTTTGGCTAGATTATACATTTCAGCATCTTTCTGAGCCTTCTTCTCCAAAGTACGTGCCATGAACTTCCTAAGGTCTTCACCTTCCTTTTCCCCCTTCTTGGCACCGTAATTTGGAAGAAGTCTGGAGAGTGCTGTGTCCATGTGATATTGCTCTTTGCTCACACAACGAACTTCTCCTGCTATCTGATCTTGTTCGTCTTCCAAACCTCCTTAGATGGTTCTTGGCCACGTAAAATTCTTGAGATAAGTGGGCAACCGGCGAGAAGAGTGCTTCTTTGAACATCTGTCATCTTGGTCATGAGCATTGAGCTCATTTCCTCAATAAAGCAGATTTTATCATCACTTCATTCTCTCTCGCCAATTTCACCTCTAGAAATGCGGTTGACTCTGGTGCTTTGTTTCATTTCAAAGATCGAGCTCATCCTTAACTCCCTCCAGCTTTTCATTCAACTTATCTTCCATGGAGGTCATCTGTGAGGTCAGAGTGTTTTGGATTAGCACCAGCTCTGAAGAGTGACTAAGACCTTCCATCTTTTGAGCATGATTGACCAATGTTTCTTCCATCTGAGCAATCTTGATCATTATCGGCTCAACCTTCTCAAGTTTCTCCATCAAGGGAGTGAGATCAATCTCAGGAACATACGCTCCTTCTGTCTTTGTTTGATCATCACGAGTTTGACTTCATCCCGAGCTCCGGTCTTCAATCGAGCCTCGACCATTTATCGACAATTGTAATTAAAGATAGAACTTTTAGTAACTTTGACATAATTGTTAATAGTGCCAAAAGGTACCTGAAGAGTGCTAGCTTCAGTCTGAGGTTGACCAATTTTAGGTTGATCGACAATGAAGTCTCATTTTCGTCTCGAGGCCCGATCCTCAACATCTCCCTGTTGGTCCCCATCTCCATCTTGAGATTTGTCTCCGCTGCTAGGGGCACCAACTTCATTAGCTTTTCTCTCAGCTAACTTCCTCTGAACCAGCTCATCAAAATTGGAGTTTTTCATTACGAGGCTTTGTCCTACGAACCACGAGAAGTCGGTCAGAAAGGTTGTCTCCTCATTCCACCAGTCTTCCCCTCGAATGCAAAGAATATCAAGCATCTCGGGAAGAGTCGATTGAGAATGAACACAGTTATCCTTAATCTGAAGAAAAAATCTTGCAGATCAGGGTATGAGCTGAGCTCAGGGTAGCGGTCAAGAATGAATTATTCCCCCTTGCTCCTCCACTCGCCTTCTTCAGCCTTGCCTTTCTTCCATCTCGGGCTCTCTGGGGTTCGGTTAAACCTGCGAGGATCAAGAAAGTAGATCTTTCAGAGCTCATCAAGAATATTCGCTCTCCCGAGTCTCAAGTGACCTCACGAAGGTTGTGCGGTCAGTCCTCGATTTGCATCCCGAGTGGGTTCTGGGGGCTGGTGACACTTCCTCAGATTGGTTACGAGTTGGCTCTTCTGGCACATCGAGCACTGCACTTTTTCAAGAGGGAATCTCTGAGGCTGAGTTCCTTTGAAAAATTTCCGAGAAATTTTGTGCGAACTTAGAGATGTCTCAAGTACCTCGAGAGAAGACACGCTCCTCGACCGTTTCTTGTGCCTTTGAGATAACTTTGAGCCAAAACTTGCAATGGCGAACTCTGGCGGTTTGGCCCTCGGGTTGAATCTCCTCCCGAATCCTTTGCCATCTTCATCGATTGAGAACCACCAATCTTCTGCGCTTTGGGGCAAGGTTCTTCTGCTTCATTATTCTTGAACCCTGCTCCATCTTTGCCTCCAACAAAACCTTCCCCCTGGTTTGTTGAGTCTCTTTTTCAGCCGCAACTAGTGATTCTACCTTATTTTCTCTCTTCCCCCTGATGGCTTGCTTATTTGCTGCAATGGGCTTAAAGAGAATTTTGGACTTAGGGAATTAGGTCGAATTGACGAAGATATCCTCCTCCTCTCTGCACATCTCCAAAATATAAGCAATTTTGGTGGCATGGTAGATCTTGCCTTTTATTGAGATCGCCCCGTCAACCTTTTTCAAAACTTTGGTCTGCTCACTCACCGTCTGAATCAAAAATTTCAGCCAGTTGAAGTCAGTGGTGGGTGAGGCCTCGATTGCCGCCATCAATCTGAGCTTCGGGGTACTGATCTGCTCAAAACACCCCACAAGACTCATGATGCTCTTGCTCACAATATCCATCAACACACGATATTGTGGCTTCAAGTGCCTTTTATGCAATGTTGCCTCAAATTTAACAGGATTCTCAGCAATCCAATCTAAGTACTCCGCTCTCTCGCATATACATCCTTGGGATCCTCTCCTCTATCCGAGCTCAAAAACATCATTTGATTTTTTGAACTATATACTGAGATCCCTCTCAAAATCGATGTATTTGGACGATTTGCTCTAAATGTGATACAATTATCTCGAGAATGCATCTGATCCTCTTCTTCATCTATCTTCAAGTTATAGATGAATTCGATTACCTTTTGCAAACTCGAGATGGGTTGGCTTGCGGCGAGATGGGTGAGTTTAATCGAATCATACGCAGCCTCTCTTACGGCTTTGAGTTGGTTGTGCTTTCGAGTGAAACAACGAACTCGTACCACGGCTTGTTGGTTTCGGCTAATCTCTCGAACAAGGTTGGGGCCATTTTAGAGATTGATTGAAGAAATGAAGATTTTAGGGTTTGGGATTTTCTGGGCAAATGGAATTTATTTGTAGAGGATTTGGGAACGAAGGGTTTGATAAAATTTTGGCTTGAATGTCTATCGGGGTATAAATAGCTTCGAGATCGTAGGGAATCGCGTTGGTTAGGTGAAAAACAATGGTTGAGATTAATCTCCGATTAATCGGGTATACGAACCGACGATCTCCAAAAAGTAAGCCGCCAAAACATCCTCATTTGTCATTAATGTAACAGAGCATTAAATGATTTGCATTGACCTTCTTCGAATTTAAAACGATCCTAAAAAAAAAACATTCCTCGGTGTTTTGTATTTATTGCAAATGATTCTTGAAGTTTCACTTAAGCAATAAATGAGTCGCGATGAGTCATTACTTTCGTCGGACTAATTTCCCTCTATCGGTCTTCTTTATAATCGACCTTGATAAAATGTCGATTATAATATCGAAGTCTTGAATGGGTTCGATGAAGTTTTCGAAAATCTTGACCTTGAAGAATCTGAGTTTTCGAGACTCGTTCAATATTTCCATTTTATCCCGAGCTTCTCAAGAGAATTTTGAGAAAACTTCATGCATCCGAAAATCTTCAATTTTTTGATTTTACTCTATACACTGGTTCTAACATCCCTAATTCAATCGAAAGTTCACGAAATCTTGATTCCGCCAAAGGTTTAGTCAAGATATCAGCTCTTTTGCTTATCAAGATGAATTTTCTCCATCCTTATGTCCTTCTTCTCGACATGATCTCTCGATGAAGTGATGTCGATATCCACATGCTTGCAGATCGGGTGTGTGCAATACCGGATTTTGTGAAATAGCAATGGCACTATTATTGTCACAAAATATTGGTACTTCATTGGCTACAACTTTATAATCCCTTAATTGTTGTGCGAGCCAAAGAATCGAGCACAAAGACTTCCCGCAGACCATGTATTAAATTTTCAAGAAGTACTTGTTGCTATCGAGGTCATTTCTTCGAAAACCAAGATATCACCTTACTTCCTAGAAATTGACAAGTTCCCGAGGTGGACTTCCTTGTCATTTCGCAACCTCCATAATCGAGATCCGAGTAACTAGTTAATTCAAGGTTATCATCACCGGATACCATAATCTTCTATCCATCGTGCCCTTAAGATACTTCAAGATCTTTTGGCGACCTCCATGTGACTAGCCTTAGGATTAGCTTGGTATCTTGCATATATCCCAACAAAGAAATGTTATATCAGGCCTACTTTAACGTGAGAGATAGAGCAATGATCCAATGATTCCTCTATAATCAAGATGACTCACCGATTTGCCTTCGTAATCGAGGATCCATCTTGTAGTTAGTATTCATGGGAATCCTAATCGCATTGCAAGTCATACACCATATTTAGCAATCGATCTCGGTGTACTTTTGCACCGGTTGATGAATATTCCTTCCTTTGATTGTTTCACTTGAAGACCTAGAAAGAAATTCATCTCTCCCATCATTGACATCTCAAACTTGCCTTTCATCGGTGTTGAAAACTTTTCACACGGTGATGGTTTGGAGATCCAAAATGATGTCATCAACATATATCCGAACTAGTAAGATATCTTCCCATCCTCTATCCCTAACAGAGTTCTATCAATGATCCCTTTGACAAAACCATGGTTAGTAAGAAACTGAGAAAGAGTATCATACCATGCTCTGGGTGCTTGCTTGAGACCATACAAGGCTTTTCTGAGCCTGTAAACTTGGTCATTCTGTTTGAAACCAGGAGGTTGTTCCACATAAACCTCTTCTTTAAGCACACCGATTCAGAAATGCACTTTTCACATCCATTTGATAGATCGTGAACTTCATGTGGGGAAGATATGCAAGAAACAATCTGATGGCTTCTAGTCTTGCAATAGGTGCAAAGGTTTCATCATAATTCAAGCCTTCTTCTTGGGAATAACCTTTTGCAACTAGCCTTGCCTTGTTCCTTACAATGTTGTTGTTTTCATCTCTTTTATTCTTGAAAACCCACTTGGTTCCAATGACATTGTGCCTTTCAGGTCTATCTACTAGCTCCCATACTTCATTCCTTGAGAATTGATTCAAATTTCATCTTTCATAGCAAAGAATCCAATGAGAATCTTGTAGAGCTTCACCAATCTCAAGAGGTTCTTTCTCCGATAGGAAGCAGCCAGAATAGTGCACTCTCACCATGGAACCTTCTTGTTTTAACACCTTGGTTAGATCACCCACAATCGACTTGTAGGATGACTATCTAACCATTTCCTTCTTGATGTTCCCCTTCAATAATATCCTCAACATTTGAAATGTTAGGTTCAGTTAAATCAGTAAACTCAGGGAACAACAGAAAAAGAGAAAGGGAATCATCTTCCTCACGGGAAATTCTATTCAGAACATTGTCAGAGACATTTGTTCCCCTTTGGTTGATAGATTCAGAATTTACCTCAGCTGTGACCACATCTTCATTGGCATCACATACCCAGTCCGAATCGGTGTCTGCATTTAGATTGGTCACCTTTTGGAGTGTTGGTTTTCCGAGTCTCACCATCCCGAGTTCCATCCTCGAACTTCTTTATTCGAGTCGAGTCACTCCAATCATAGGATGTGGACCGACTTCTTATTTTTCGTTCGATGGATGATTTATCTTTTCTGTTTCGGGCTTAATCTGGTGATCCTCTTAGTCATTTCATCTCAAGATCATGTTCCTGCTTTCTTCCGAACACAAATAGATTCATCAAAAACAACATGAGGTGTTTCTTCCACAATAAGAGTCCTACTGGTTGTAAACTCGAAAGCTTTTATTGACTTTCGAATATCCTAAGAATATTCCTTCATCAGCTTTACTATCAAATGTTTTCAACTGATCTTTACCATTATTGTGTATGAAACACTTGCAACCAAACACACGAAAGAAAGAAACAAGAGGCTTCCTTTCATTCCAAAGCTCATAGGGTGTTTTGCCTTGACTCTTGGTCAGCATGGATCTATTCTGAGAGTAGCATGCAATGTTGACAGCTTCAGCCCAAAATCTTTTAGGAATATCAGCTTCAGCTATCATAGTCCTTGCAGCTTCTTTCAGAGTCTTGTTCCTTCTTTCAGCAACACCATTTTGTTGAGGGGTCCTTGCAGTTGATGTTTCATGTGAAATTCCATTCTCTGCACAATAATCAGATATGATATGATATATAAACTCAGTTCCTTTGTCAGATCTGATTATGACCACACTCAGATTTTTCTTAATACTGAGCCTTTTCAATAACTCTGGCAGCTTTATCTGAGTCTCTTTCTTACTGAGTAAGAATACGACCCAAGTATATCTTGAGTAGTCATCAACTACTACCAATGTGTATTTCCTGCCATTAGTGCTTACAGGTGGTATAGGACCAAAAAGATCCATATGCAGTAACTGAAGTATTCTTTCCGTAGAAACCTCAACTTTGCTTTTAAATGATGCTTTAACTTGTTTTCCTTTCTGGCACGCATCCCAAATATGTTTCTTACTAAACACTTCATTAGGCAACCCTCTCACAAGAGCTAATCTTGCAAGCTTGTTCAGGGTTTTGAAATTTAGGTGATTCATTCTTTTATGCCATAACCAACTGGTATCTGTGGAACTTTTAGCAACTAAACATGTATCTTTAGGAGTTGAACTCCAATCAGCAAGATACACATTCCCTTTTCTTGTACCAGACAGTAATACTTTCTGTGATGTATCATTTTTCACAAAACATAAGTTCTTAGAGAACTCAACATTAAAACCCTTATCATAGAATAGGCTAATTGAAAGCAAGTTATGCTTCAATCCAGATACATATGAAACACCATGGATATGAACTGAGTCGATTTCCAAAGTTCCATATCCTCCAGTCTGTCCCTTGGAGTTATCTCCAAAAGTGATCTGTGGGCCTCTTTGTTCAACATAGTCACTAAGTATCTTCTTGTATCCTGTCATATGTCTTGAACATCCACTGTCAAGATACCATATATCAGGAGCTTTTTCATCTCTGCTCATCAGTGCCATGTGATCTTTAGTCAGTTCAGTGCCCTTGTTTTCCTCCTGAAAAACAGATCAATTCTTAGGTACCCAATTTGTGTAGGGTCCTACAAGGTTAGATGTACCTTTCGGAATCCAAATCTGCCTGACAACTCTAATCACTTTAGAGTGGCTAATTTGTCTTCCATAAACATCAACATACACATCTACTACTCTGGATGCCTTAGCAGTTTTCTGTGTATGTGTGCTCGCTTTAGCATGAACATGGGCTTTTGAATTCTTCTTTGGTTCAGGCCTTCTGTTCATTTGCTTTGGCTTCTGTGCAGCCGGTCTAAATCTTTGTTGACTCGGGTTCAGGTAACCTTTACCCTTAGGCAAGTGGGGTTCAGGTTGCCTGTACTGAAATCTGGGTCTTTCAGCATACTGAGGACTTGGTCTCTTCAGTTGAGAATGTCTCTGCTGAGTGTTTCTCATCTGAGGATTCCTCTGATGGTTCAGTGTGGAGCCTTTCAGGTTTGCATTCTTAGCCTGAGGCTTTGAAGTACTTGCCTGAAACTTTCCAACTGACTGCTCAGGTTTTCTAGCCTTCACCTGAGGTTTGGGCTTTCCAACCTGATTATTCAGTTTTACTGAAACCATGGGTCCTTTTCCCTTGTCTACAACCTTGGGCATTACTTCAGCTTGAAGTGTAGGTGCCACTTGTTTTGCAAAGATAGTCTTCTTGCTACTTGATGCAGCATTTAGATGACCTTGTGAGGTTCCCCCTGGAATAAATCTCAATCCAGTTTTTATAGTCACAGATCTCTGGTAACTCTGAATTTCATCTATTACATTAGATGCATTATTCAATAGAGTTAACTTCTTCTGTGCACTATCCTCACAGTTCTATAGAGTTTTATGCTTCTCAGAGAGGTCATTGAACTTAGTTCTGATTAGCTGAATTTCTTTAGTGGATTTCTCTAGCTTTTCAGTTAGGGACATTATCAACTTCTCTTTCTCTGAGAGTTGTACTTTCAGAACATCCAGTTCATTAGTAGCTCCCATTAATTGAGAAGTGATTTCAATATTGCTAGAGTCTTTCCATTTTAGATTTTCAGCTTTCAGTTCCTTATTCTGCTCTTGAGTTCTATTTAGCAGTCCTTGCAAAACAACATAGTCCTTCATCAGATTGTCAAAAGAATCCATCAGGTCAAAATGACTGTTTTCAGTGGAACTTGAAAACTCTTGTGCTAGTGTAGGAGCAACAACAGAGAAAGAAGAGTTTACCTCCTCAATGGCCATCAGACAGATGTCATCACTTTCACTGTCTGAGAATATCTCATCTGAAGAGCTAGATCCCTCCTCAGAGTGTTCTTCTTCTGCAACCATGGCCTTTTTGCTTGAGAACTTCTGGTCTCTTTTAGCTTACCTTTCTCTTCTCTCCTTAGCACTCAAATCTGGACAATCATACTGGAATTGACCTTTCTTCTGGCAATTATAGCATCTGTTGGTGTTGGGAGATGAATTTAATAAAAGATATATGATTTTGATTTGATCCCAAAACCCCTGAGTATGACATGTTCAGAATGATCTTGATATTTGAGTCAGGATTCAATTTTAGAGTATTCAGGATGTTATCTGCAAAATGTATAGTCAACAGATTTAGTTCAGGATAGGTTCTGAAGACTCAGTGTAAAACTGAGATACTGGAGACTCAGTGTAAAACTGAGATACTGAAGACTCAGTAGGATACTGAGGAACTGAAGACTCAGCACGAAGATTCAGTATATCAGTCAGTAGACTCAGAAGACTCTGAAGACTCAGAAAACCCTGAAGACTCAGAAGACGCAAGACTGAAGACTGAAGATTGAAGATCAAGAATACTGAAGGCACAATAATTACTGAAGACTCAGTAAGGTACTGAATGCTCAGTATGAACTTGAATGTTCCGAGGCACTGAAAATATCTATCTAAAGGATGCAATTCTGAGAAGATCGCGATTCCTTTGAAAGTTAGATATTGCCAAGACATTCAAATGCAGACAAAAGGAACTAAGTCATAAGTGTTGTTAAGGTTATATCAAAGTCAGAGTTTGTAACCAAAAAGAGCTGTTGAAGGTGTCTACCTTTAACTGGAGACAAAAGTTAAAAAGAGGAAGACAACACTGTACCATACTGACACTGACAGTGACAGGTCGCTGAAAAGGATGTCAGATGTACAAAAGTTCCAGACTGCAAAAAGTGAAGACCGGCTACATGAAATGTTATTGCCTAAAACGTGTTAGGGAGTTTCAAACCCTAAATATAGCTGTTTCTCACACACCATAAGAGGGAACTCACGAACCTATCTCTCCAACGGATAGTTTTCAAAAGTGACCTTGGTGTATGTCTATAAATACTGGTGACCCTCTACATTGTAAGGTTACGGGAAATTTATACGCAACTCAAGAGCTCAAACTTATTCTTGCAAAAGTTAAAGCACTCGAAAAACTTAGAATTTCCCAAGTGCTTCTACATTGAAGAGAGTTCACTATACTAAGCCTAGCTTGATAAGAATTATCCAAAGCTTAGTCGAGATATCCTAATCCTTTGCATTGTGCTTTATTGTAAAGGATATCTCATCCTAGTTGGAAACCAACCGAGAAACCCCAAACCCTTGAGAAGGTAGTTGGAGTGTGTTTGTTGGTGAGAAGAGTTGTAAAGAGTTAGTAAACTACGCGGAGTAGTCAGAAAACTCTAGAGGAGAAGTTAGTAAGCTACAGGGGTAGTCTGAAAGCTTGTTTGTGTTTGAGTAAGTAAACTACTGAGGTAGTCAAAAAGCTCAAGGTCGGGTTGAGTAAGTAAACTACGTGGAGTAGTCAGAAAACTCAGGGCCGAGTTGAGTAAGTAAACTACGCGAGGTAGTCAGAAAGCTCAGAAGTCTATAGTGAATTTCTTTGAGGATCAAAGAGAGTGGATGTAGGAGCTTGAGTCTCTGAACCACTATAATTGTTGTGTTCTTTATTGCTTTCCTTATCTGTGCTTAACTGTTGCATTGACTTGATTTTGAAAGCATACTTTTCACTGATAATCAGTTGGAATCAATCCACTGAAGTTGCATAAGTGAGTCACAGCTTAATCACTATTTCATAAAGGGAAGGTTTTCAGCGAAGCTTAAAACTAGTATAAACTAAGGGCCAACCATTCCGCACGACTGAGTAGCTAGAACAGATAGTTACCAAACTGAACTCTCATCTGAGGATTCAGTAAGTTAGTTATCTGATCCAAGCAACTCAGGATCTTTGTTACTCAGGACTCAGTTGGGATTATCTGAGGTATCTGAAAGCAGCTCAGGATCACTGTCTCAGTAGACTTTGACTCAGAGCGATATGTGCTTCTCAGAACCTAATCTTTAGGATTATCTGACCCAAGCTGACCTCAGTAAGAAAAAGTTTTAAAAACACTGAACACGTGTATTCCCCCCCATACACGTGTAAAACACGTTTACACCGGGACCAACAAGTGGTATCAGAGCAGTGGTTCAACTTGACCACCTGCTGTGTTGACCAAAGTTTTATTTTCAAAAATACTTGTGGTCTATCTGAACTGATCTTATTTGCTGAAACTTTTTACTTTTCAAAAGATCAGAAAAATGTCTTCTAAAAAACTTCCCATCTTCTCAGTGGAGAACTATGACCTATGGAGACTGAGAATGCAGGCTCATCTGTATTCCAAACATGAGCGTATGTGGAGAGTGGTCTCTCAAGGACCATTCCAATTTACTGTAGTGAATCCCAGAGGAACAGAAGATGAGAGAATTGATCCTAGAGCAGAATTTCCTAAGTCTGATGACCAACTGACTCCTGAGGAGAGAAAGTTAGTCAATCTAGACTACATTGCAAAAGACACACTATACAGTACAATTGATGATGGTGTGATTGGAATGATCTCTCACTGTAATACTGCTAAAGAGATTTGGGATACACTAGCTGTTATGTGCCAAGGCACATATCATATAAAAGAAAACAAACTTTCAGTGGCAATTGGAAAGTTTGACAGTTTTGAAATGGATGATGGTGAATTAGTAGACAAATTGGAAGTCAGATTCACTAGCATCATGCATGATCTAAATGCACTTGGAAAGAAATATCCACAGAGAGAATTTGCATTGAAAATTCTTAGAGGTCTTTCTAAGAAATGGGATATTCATGCAGTGGTGATTGAAAACACCAAGAATATTAATTCAATTTTTTACCAACAAGTCTTCTCTGAGCTGGAGGCCTATGAATTTGTAATTGATAAGAAATCCAAAAAGGCTGACAGCAAAGATGATTCTTCATCGAGTAAAAATGTGGCTTTAAAAGCCAAAGATAAAACCTGTAAGACTAGAGAGTCTGAGAACCCCCATGCCAAACATCAGGATGAGCTTGAGGAAAAGCTAAAGCACTGATGGCAAGAGGTTTGACAGACTTAATAGTAGATTTGGAAAATACAAAAGCTATTACAGGAACCACAGGTACCAGAAGAAACCTGAGGACAGATCAACTGAGAAGAAGAAGGACCTGAAAGCTGAAGGATCTTCATCCAGAAAGAAGGACTCCAAGTCCAAGGAAGAAAATGATCAGGATGATGATACCAACAGATGCTATAATTGCCAGAAGAAAGGTCACTTCCAGTATGATTGTCCAGATTTGAGTGCTAAGGAGAGAAGAGAAAGGCAAGCTAAAAGAGACCGGAAGTTCTCAAGCAAAAAGGCCATGGTTGCAGAAGAAGAACACTCTGAGGAGGGATCTATCTCTTCAGATGAGATATTCTCAGACAGTGAAAGTGATGACATCTGTCTGATGGCCATTGAGGAGGTAACCTCTTCTTTCTCTGTTGTTGCTCCTCCACTAGCACAAGAGTTTTCAAGTTCCATCGAAAACATTCATTTTGACGATGGATTCTTTTGAGAATCGATGAAGGACTATGTTGTTTTGCAAGGATCGCTAAATAGAACTCAAGAGCGTAATAAAGGAATCGAAAGTTTGAAAATCTAAAATGGAAAGACTCTAGCAATATTGAAATCACTTCTCAATTAATGGGAGCTCTTGATGAATTGGATTTTTCGAAAGTACAACTCTCAGAGAAAAGAAGTTGATAATATCCCTAATCGAGAAGCTAGAGAAATCCAATCAAGAGATTCAAATTTAATCGTAATCGAAGTTCAATGACCTCTCCGAGAAATATAAAACTCTCTTTGTGAGGATAGTGCATGAAGAAGTTAACTCTATTGAATAATGCATCTAATGTAATAGATGAAATTTGAGTTACCAGAGATCTGTGACTATAAAAACTGGATTGGGATTTATTCGTGGGGAACCTCACAAGGTCATCTAAATCTTTGCATCAAGTAGCAAGAAGACTATCTTTTAAAAAACCGTGGCACCTACACTTCAAACTGAAGTAATGCCCAAGGTTGTAGACAAGGGAAAAGGACCTATGGTCTCAGTAAAACTGAATGATCTGGTTAGAAAGCCCAAACCTTAGGTGAAGGCTAGAAAACCTGAGCAGTCAGTTGGAAAGTTTCAGGCAAGTACTTCAAAGCCTCAGGCTAAGAATGCAAACCTGAAAGGCTCCACACTGAACCATCAGAGGAATCCTCAGATGAGAAACACTCAGCAGAGACATTCTCAACTGAAGAGATCAAGTCCTCATTGTGCTGAAAGACCCAGTTCAGACTCAGGTATGTGATGCCAATGAAGATGTGGTCACAGCTGAGGCAAATTTTGAATCTATCAACCAAAGGGGAACAAATGTCTCTGACAATGTTCTGAATAGAATTTCCCCGAGGAAGATGATTCCCTTTCTCCTTTTCTGTTGTTCCCGAGTTTCTTGATTGAATCGAACCTAACATTTCAAATGTTGAGGATATTACTGAAGGGGGAACATAAAAAAGGAAATGGTTAGATAGTCATCCTACAAGTCAGATTGTGGGTGATCTAACTGAAGGTGTTAAAACAAGAAGGTTCCATGGTGAGAGTGCATTATTCTGCTGCTTCCTATCAGAGAAAGAACCTACTAAGATTGGTAAAGCTCTACAAGATTCTCATTGTATTACCTCTATGCAAGATGAGCTGAATCAATTCTCAAGGAATGAAGTATGGGAGCTGGTAGATAGACCAGAAAGGCACAATGTCATTGGAACCAAGTGGGTTTTCAAGAATAAAAGAGATGAAAACAACAACATTGTGAGAAACAAGGCAAGGCTAGTTGCACAAGGTTATTCCCAAGAAGAAGGCTTGGATTATGATGAAACATTTGCACCTGTTGCAAGACTAGAAGCCATCAGATTGTTTCTTGCATATGCTGCCCACATGAAGTTCACAGTCTATCAAATGGATGTGAAAAGTGCATTTCTGAACGGTGTGCTTAAAGAAGAGGTTTATGTGGAACAACCTCCTGGTTTCAAACCGAATGACCAAGTTTACAGGCTCAGAAAAGCTTTGTATGGTCTTAAGCAAGCACCCAGAGCATGGTATGATACTCTTTCTCAGTTTCTTACTGACCATGGTTTTGTCAAAGGGACTGTTGATAGAACTCTGTTCAGGATAGAGGATGGGGAAGATATCTTGTTAGTTCAGATATATGTTGATGACATCATTTTTGGATCTCCAAACCATCAGCTGTGTGAAAAGTTTTCAACACTGATGAAAGGCAAGTTTGAGATGTCAATGATGGGATATGTGCAAGATACCAAGCTAATCCTAAGGCTAGTCTCATGGAGGCTGCCAAGAAGATACTGAAGTATCTTAAGGGCACAGTGAATAGAGGATTATGGTATCCAGCTGATGATAACCTTGAATTAACTAGTTACTCAGATGCTGATTATGGAGGTTGCAGGATTGACAGGAACTTGTCAATTTCTAGGAAGTAAGCTGATATCTTGGTTTTCGAAGAAACAGACCTCAGTAGCAACAAGTACTACTGAAGCTGAATACATGGCTGCAGGAAGCTGCTGTGCTCAGATTCTTTGGCTCAGACAACAATTAAGGGATTATAAAGTTGTAGCCAATGAAGTACCAATATTTTGTGACAATAATAGTGCCATTGCTATTTCACAAAATCCGGTATTGCACACCAGATGCAAGCATGTGGATATCAGACATCACTTCATCAGAGATCATGTCGAGAAGAAGGACATAAGGATGGAGAAAATTCATACTGATAAGCAAAGAGCTGATATCTTGACTAACCCTTTGGCGGAATCAAGATTTCAGGAACTTTCAGTTGAATTAGGGATGTTAGAACCAGGTGTATAGAGTAAAATCTGAAAAATTGAAGGTTTTCAGATGCATGAAGTTTTCTCAGAATTCTTCTGAGAAGCTCAGGATAAAATGGAAATACTGAACTGAGTCTCAGGAAACTCAGATTTACTGAAGGTCAATACTCAGAATTATACTGAACCAATTCAGTACTCAGTATTATACTGACATTTTATCAAGGTCAGTACTCAGTAAGACTGATAGAGGGAAAATTAGTCTGAAGAAGTAATGACTCATGCGACTCATTTATTGCTCAAGTAAAATTCAGTAATCATTCGCAATAAATACAAAACACCTGAGGAATGTTTTTGGGCGGGATCTTTTTTAAATTCCGAAGAAGGTCAATAGTCATTTAATGCTCTGCTACATTAATGACCAATGAGGATGTTTTGGCGGCTTACTTTTCGGAGATCGTCGGTTTGTATACCCGATTAATCGGAGATTAATCTCAACCGTTGTTTTTCACCTAACCAACGTGATTCCCCACGATCTCGAAGCTATATAAACCCCAATAAGCCATTCAAGCCAAAATTTTATCAAACCCTTCGTTCCCAAATCCTCTGCAAATAAATTCCCTTTGCCCAAAAATCTCCAAACCCTAAAGCTTCATTTCTTCAATCAATCTCTAAAATGGCCCCAACCTTGTTCGAGAGATTAGCTGAAACCAACAAGCCGTGGTACGAGTTCGTTGTCTCACTCGAAAGCACAACCAACTCAAAGCCAGAAGATGAGGCTCTACATATGATTCGACTGGCTAAACTCACTCAACTAGTCGCAAGCCGACCAGACCAGGAGTTTGCGAAAGAGGTAATCAAATTCATCTATAACTTGAAGATAGAAGAAGAGGGTTGTATACATTCTAAGATAACTGTATCACATTTAGAGCAGTCGTCCAAATACGTCGATTTTGAGAGGGAACTGTATGTAGTTCCGAAAAATCTGAATGATGTTTTTGAGCTCTGTGATAGAGGAGAGGATCCTACGATGTATATGTCAGGAAGAGAGCAAGAGTACTTAGATAGGATTGCTGAGAATCCTGTTAAGTTTGAAGCGACGTTGCATAAGAAGCACTTAAACCCACAATATCGTGTGTTGATGGATATTGTGAGCAAGAGCATCATGAGTCTTGCGGGGAGTTTTTAGCAGATCAAGACTCAAGCTCGGATTGATGTATAAGAATCGAGGCCTCACCCACCACAGACTTCAACCGGTGAAATTTTTGATTCGGACGGTGAGTGAAGCGCACCAAAGTTTTTGAAGAAGGTTTGACGGGCAATCTCAATAAAAGGCAAGATCCACCATGCCACCAAAATTGCTTATATTTTGGAGATGTGCAGAGAGGAGGAGGATATCTTCGCCAATTCGACCCCATTCCCTAAATCCAAAATTCTCTTTAAACCCATTGCTGCAAAGAAGCAGGCCATTAGGGGGAAGAGAGAAAAGAAGGTAGAATCACCAGTTGCGGCTGAAAAAGAGACTCAACAAACCAGGGGGAAGGTTTTGTTGGAGGCAAAGATGGAGCAGGGTGCAAGAATAATGAAGCGAGAAGAACCTTGACCCAAAGCGCAGAAGATTGGTGGTTCTCATCGATGAAGACGGGCGTTGATTCTCGAGGAGAATCAACCCGAGGGCCAAAACCGCTCGAGTTCGCCATTGCAAGTTTTTGGCTCAGTTATCTCCAAGGCACAAGACCAGATCGAGGAATGTGTCTTCTCGAGGTGCTTGAGACATCTCTAAGTTCGCACAAAATTTCTCAGAAATTTTCAAAGGAACTCGAGACCTCGAGAGATTCCTATTGAAAAAGTGTTTGGCCAGATAGCGAAGAGCCAACTCGTAACTAATCCGAGGAAGTGTCACCAGACCCGTAACCCACTCAGATGCAAACCGAGGACTGAATGCACAACCTTCAGAGCTCCCCGAGACTCGGGGAGCGTAATATTCTTGATGAGCTCCTCGAAGTGATCTACTTCTTGAGCCCTCGGCAAAGTAGCTTCCAATCGAACCAGAGAGCCCGATATGGAAGAAGGGCGAGGTCAAGAAGGTGAGTGGAGGAGCAAGGGGAACGGTTCATTCTAGACCGCTATACCCCGAGCTCAAATTTCATACCCCGACCGCAAGATGTTTTTCTTGATTAATGACAACGTGTTCGATCTCAATCGACTCTTCCCGAGATGCTCTATAGTCTTTGCTTTCAGAGGGAAGACTGGTGGAATGAGGAGACAACCTTTTTGACCTACTTCTCAGGTTCGTATGACAAAGCTCAGGATGAAAAACTCCGATTTTGATGATTTGGTTCGAGAGGAAGTTAATGAAAGAAAAGCTATCAAGTTGGTGCCCCAAGCAAATGGAGACAAATCTCAAGATGGAGATGGGGACCAACAAGGAGATGTTGAGAATCGGCCTCAGATGGAAAAGGAGACTTCATTGTCGATCAACCCGAATTGGTCAACCTCAGATCGGTTAGCACTCTTCAGTACCTTTTGGCACTATTAACAATTATGCCAAAGTTCTTGAAAAGTACTATCTTTAATTTCAATTGTTCGATAAATGATCGAGGCTCATGGAGACCGGAGCTCAGAACGGAAGTCAAGCTCAGATGATCAAACAAAGACAAAAGGTGCAGAAGATTCCTGAGATTGATCTCACTCCCTTAATGGAGAAACTTGAGAAGGTTGAGCCAATGATGATCAAGATTTCTCAGATGGAAGAAACATTGGCCAATCAAGCTCAACAGATGGAAAGTCTTAGTCACTCTTCAGAGCTGGTGCTAATCCAAAACACTCTGACCTCACAGATGACCTCCATGGAAGATAAGCTGAATGAAAAGCTGGAGGGAGTCAAGGCTGAGCTCAGTGCTGAAATGAATTAGAAGCACCAAGAGTCAACTGCATTTCTAGAGGTAAAGTTGGCAGAGAGGAATGAAGTGTTGATAAAATCTGCTGTTGAGGAAATGAGCTCAGGGCTCATGACCAAGATGACAGAGATGTTTAAAGAAGCACTCTCTGGCCAGTTTGCCCACTTATCTGAAGAATTTTATGTGGCCAAGAACCATCTAAGGAGGTCGGAAGACTTAACAAGACGGGATTAGCGTGAGAAGTTTGTGTGAGCAAAGAGCAATATCACATGGACACAACACTCTCCAGACTTCTTCCAAATTACGGTGCCAAGAAGGGGGAAAAGGAAGGTGAAGACCTCAGAAAGTTCATGGCACGTACTTTGGAGAAGAAGGGCCGAAAAAGATGAAAATGTATAATCTAGCCAAAGCCTTAAGAGAAGTCGGTTTACCGAGAAGTTGAAGTTCGCCGGTAGAAAGCCTATCTACACTCGAAGTTTCGAAAGAAACCATGCTTGACGTTGCAAGAGAGAAACCGAAAAGTGCTAGAGCAAAGGTTGGAACAAGCCAGCCGTTGTTGAATTGCTATGAAGAGGAAAGCCTTGGGAGTTGTTCAACTCAGAAGCAAACGTGCAAAGGCTTCTAAGCCAATCCAGAGAAAGCTGATTCTGGATGATGATGAAAATGAAGAATCGAGTCTCAACCTCGTAAGAAAGTCTTCAACACGAGAGATGCTCTGAAGACACTCCAAATAGAACAAGCTAAGAAAGTTGTTGCTTCGGTCTCAGGAGCGTCTGTGATCAGAAAGAAGATAGACGATGAGCAGAAGAGAAGGAGTGATTTCAGGAAGTTTGCGAGCAAGAGGAAAGAGACATCAAAAGCACTAAAGTGGCCCCACGTTGATAAATGGATGCCCATCAAACTCAACGATATGTGGGAAGAAGTCAAGAGAACCTTCTAGTTCAATTATGATGTTCTCAGGGAATGGAGAGGGGAAAGCTCATATCAGAATGAAGCATTCATTGAATATCTCCTTACCTTATATCCAAAGTATCTACAGGGCTGGATTAACCTTGCGAATGAAGGAGAGGTACAGATAGTAGCCCCTGGTCCATATTCTTATCCTCCACCAAGACTTGGTAATGGCTTGGTGAATGAGAAGGTCATTACTCAAGAGATTGCTCAGTATGCTGGTCAGTTGGGTCTAACAGGAAACAGTCCGGATATCATTAAGGAGAGAAATGAGCTGAAGAAGAGATTTTTCAGAATGTTCGACCTGGAGGTGCCCGCTGATGAAGTTGAGAATGAAGCAAACTGAAGAACAGAAGACTGAAGAGCCAAATTTGAAGACTGAAGACTCAGAAGATTCTGTAATCTTTAATTTTTTGTCTTTTTGATTTTGTTGATAAACTCATTGTAATCTGTAATGGGATACCAATCATCAATGAAAATTTATCATTATGCTCAAAAGATAATATCTCATTATCTTATTTACATGTCTTTTATTTTGATATGCCTGAATGAATGTCTCTGAACTGATTGTATATTTATATGGGAGAAATTGTTTAAGTATTTGGTAATGAACTATTTAAAGAGATTCATTACTGAAGAAATTGCTAAATGGTTTAAATTGATTGGGAGACTCTCTGAAATTGTTGGGAGTTTTTCTGATTCAGGAAAATTGTTGGGAGACAACCAATCTTGTAATAGGATAAACTGAAACCTGAGTATAGGTTATATGTTTGTAACAAGATAGGTTTTGGCATCATCAAAAAGGGGGAAATTTTTGGGAGATGAATTTAATAAAAGATATATGATTTTGATTTGATCCCAAAACCCCTGAGTATGACATGTTCAGAATGATCTTGATAGTTGAGTCAGGATTCAGTTTTAGAGTATTCAGGATGTTATCTGCAGAAAGTATAGTCAGCAGATATAGTTCGTGATAGTTCTCAAGACTCGTGTAAAAATCGAGATATCAAGACTCAAGAGGATACCGAGGAATCAAGACTCAAAGACGAAGATTCAAAGATATCGGTCCAAGAGACTCGAAGACTCAAGACCTCAAGACTCAGAAGACTCTGAAGACTCATAAGACCCTGAAGACTTAGAAGACTCTGAAGACGCAAGATCGAGATCAAGATTGAAGATCAAGAATATCAAGGCACAAAGAATTATCAAGACTCAAGAAGGTAATCGAATGCTCAGTATGAACTTGAATGTTCCGAGGCACTGAAAATATCTATCTGAAGGATGCAATTCTGAGAAGATTGCGATTCCTTTGAAAGTTAGATATTGCCAAGACATTCAAATGCAGACAAAAGGAACTAAGTCAAGTGTTGTTAAGGTTATATCAAACTCGGAGTTTGTAACAAAAAAAGAGCTTGAAGGTGTCTACCTTTAACCGGAGACAAAAGTCAAAAAAAGAGGAAGACAACATCGCACCATCGATTAATCGACAAAGGATGTGTCACAAAAAAAGATGTCGATGTACAAAAGTTCCAGATCGAAAAAGTGAAGACCGGCTACATGAAAGGTTATCGCTTAAAACGTGTTACAGGAGTTTCAAACCCTAAATATAGCCGTTTCTCACACACCATAAGAGGGAACTCACGAAGCTGTCTCTCCAACGGATAGTTTTCAAAAGTGACCTTAGTGTATGCCTATAAATACTGGTGACCCTCTACATTGTAAGGTTACGGGAAATTTATACGCAACTCAAGAGCTCAAACTTATTCTTGCAAAAGTTAAAGCACTCGAAAAACTTAGAATTTCCCAAGTGCTTCGACATTGAAGAGAGCTCGCTATACTAAGCCTAGCTTGATAAGAATTATCCAAAGCTTAGTCGAGATATCCTAATCCTTTGCATTGTGCTTTATTGTTGGATATCTCATCCTAGTTGGAAACCAACCGAGAAACCCCAAACCCTTGAGAAGGTAGTTGGAGTGTGTTTGTTGGTGAGAAGAGTTGTAAAGAGTTAGTAAACTACGAGGAGTAGTCAGAAAACTCTAGAGGAGAAGTTAGTAAGCTACCGGGGTAGTCTGAAAGCTTGTTTGTGTTTGAGTAAGTAAACTACGGAGGTAGTCAGAAAGCTCAAGGTCGGGTTGAGTAAGTAAACTACGTGGAGTAGTCTAAAAACTCTGTATCGAAGTTGAGTAAGTAAACTAACCACGCGAGGTAGTCGTAAAGCTCGGTTGATAGTGAATTTCCCGAGGATCGAGAGAGTGGATGTAGGAGCTTGAGTCTCGAACCACTATAATTGTTGTGTTCTTTATTGCTTTCCTTATCTCGTGCTTAATCGTTGCATTGACTTGATTTTGAAAGCATACTTTTCATCGATAATCGGTTGGAATCAATCCAATCGAAGTTGCATAAGTGAATCACGGCTTAATCACTATTTCATAAAGGAAGGTTTTCAAAGAAAGCTTAAAACTAGTATAAACTAAGGGCCAACCTTTCATTACGGTAATCGAGTAGCTAGAACAGATAGTTACCAAACCGAACTCTCATCCGAGGATTCAAGAAATTAGTTATCCGATCCAAGCAACTCAGATCTCATTACTCGAGGACTCGGTTGGGATTATCCGAGGTATCGAAAGAAATTTCCAGATCACTGTCTCGATGAGACTTTGACTCAGAGCAATATGTGCTTTTCGTAACCTAATCTTCGGATTATCGACCCAAGTCGACCTCGAAGAAAAAAAGTTTTAAAAACACTGAACACGTGTATTCCCCCCCCCCATACACGTGTTAAACTCGTTTGCACCGGGACCAACAGATGGTATCATCATCCTGATCATTTTCTTCTTTGGACTTGGAGTCTTTCCTCTTGGATGAAGATCCTTCAAATTTTCAGTCCTTCTTCTTCTCGGTTGATCGTCCTTAGGTTTCTTCCTGTACTGTGGTTCCTGTAATAGCTTTTTTGTATTTTCCAAATCATTATTAAGTCTATCAAACCTCCTTGCCATCTGCTAGCTTTTCCTCAAGCTCATCGATGTTTGGCATGGGGGTTCTCGATTCTCTAGTTTTCTGAGTTTTATCTTTGGCTTTTAAAGCCACATTTATGATGAAGAATCATTTCTTTATCGGCCTTTTGGATTTCTTATCAATTACAAATTCATAGGCCTTATTTCGAGAGAAGACTTGTTGGTATGGCATTGAATTAATGTTCTTGGTGTTTTCAATCACCACTGCATGAATATCCCATTTCTTAGAAAGACCTATAAGAATTTTCAATGCTACTTCTCTTTGTGGATATTTCTTTCCAAGTGCATTTAGATCATTCATGATGTTAGTGAATCTGACTTCCAATTTGCCTATTGATTCACCATCATCCATTTCAAAACTATCAAACTTTCCAATTGCCACTGAAAGTTTGTTTTCTTTTATATGATTTGTGCCTTGGCACATAACAGCTAGTGTATCCCAAATCTCTTTAGCAAGATTACGGTGAGAGATCATTCCCATCACACCATCATCAATCTTGTATAGTGTGTGTGTTTTTGCAATGTAGTCTAGATTGACTAACTTTCTCTCCTCAGAGTCGGGTTGGTCATCGGACTTAGGAAATTCTCGCTTCTAGGATCAATTCTCTCATCTTCATTCCTTTGGGATTCACTACAGTAAATTGGAATGGTCCTTGAGAGACCACTCTCCACATACGCTCATGTTTGGAATACAGATGAGCATGCATTCTTAGTCTCCATAGGTCATAGTTCTCCACTGAGAACATGGGAAGTTTTTTAGAAGACATTTTTATCTGATCTTTTGAAAAGAAAATTTCAGCAAATAAGATCAGTTCAGATAGACCACAAGTATTTTTGAAAATAAAACTTGGTCAACACAAAAAAGGGTCAAGTTGAACCGCTTCTCCGATACCACTTGTTGGTCCGGTTGCAGTAAACGAAGTCTTACACGTGTGGGGGGAATACACGTGTTCGGTGTTTTTAAAACTTTTTTTTCATCGAGGTCACTTGGGTCGATAATCCTCAAGATTAGATTCCGAGAAGACAGATCGACCGAAGTCAAAGTCTCATCGAGGCGGTGATCCCGAGTCGCTTTTAGATACCTCGGATAATCCCAACCGAGTCCCGAGTATCAGAGATCCCGAGTCGCTTGGATCGATAACTAACTTCATCAATCCTCGTAAGAGAGTTCGGTTTGGTAACTATCGTTCTAATTTACTACCGTCTTGGAATGGTTGGCCCTTTAGTTTATACTCGTTTTAAGCTTTCTTTGAAAACCTTCCCTTTATGAATTAGTGATTGTTGTGATTCAATTACATGCAACTTCGGTGGATTGATTCCAAATGAATATCGATTGAAAAGTATGCTTTCAAAATCAAGTCAATGCAAATAGTTAATACATGATAAGCGAAAGCAATAAACAACACAACAATTATAGTGGTTCGAGAGACTCAAGCTCCTACATCCACTCTCTCTCGATCCTCGAGAAATTCACTAATCACTTCGAAGCTTTTCGACTACCTCGTAGAGTTTACTTACTCAACTCGCCCTCGAGTTTTCGACTACTCCACGTAGTTTACTTACTCAACCCGACCTTGAGCTTTTACGACTACTCCGTAGTTTACTTACTCAAACACAAACAAGCTTTTAGGACTACCCTCAGAGCTTACTAACTTCTCCTCTAGAGTTTTATGACTACTCCGCGTAGTTTACTAACTCTTTACAACTCTTTCTCACCAACAAACACACTCCAACTACCTTCTCAAGGGTTTGGGGTTTCTCGGTTGGTTTCCAACTAGGATGAGATATCCTTTACAATGAAGCACAATGCAAATGGTTAGGATATCTCGACTAAGCTTTGGATAATTCTTATGAGGCTAGGCTTAGTATAGTGAGCTCTCTTCAATATAGAAGCACTTGGGAAATTCTAAGTTTTTTCGAGTGCTTTAACTTTTGCAAGAATAAGTTTGAGCTCTTGAGTTGCGTATAAATTTCCCGTAACCTTACAATGTAGAGGGTCACCAGTATTTATAGGCATACACCAAGGTCACTTCTTGAAAACTATCCGTTGGAGAGATAGCTTCGTGAGTTCCCTCTTATTGTGTGTGAGAAACGGCTATATTTAGGGTTTAAAACTCTCTAACACGTTCTAGGCAATAGCCTTTCATGTAGCCGGTCTTCACTTTTTGCAGTCTGGAACTTTTGTACATCTGACATCTTTTTCAACCGACATCCACCGTCGGTGTCGATGATGGTGCGATGTCGTCTTCCTCTTTTTGACTTTTGTCTCCAGTTAAAGGTAGACACCTTCAACGGCTCTTTTGGTTACAAACTCTGAGTTTGATATAACCTTACCAAAACACTTCTGACTTAGTTCCTTTTGTCTGCATTTGAATGTCTTGGTAAATATCTATTTTCTAAGGAATCGCGATCTTCTCAGTATTGCATCCTTCAGATAGATATATTGATGTCTCGTAACATTGAGTTCATATCGAGCATTCAAGACACTCACGAGTCTTGATAATTCATGCGCCTTGAAGATTCTTGATCTTGATCTTGATCTTGATCTTGCGTCTTCAGAGTCTTCTGAGTCTACTGACTGATACACTGAATCTTCGTCGGCCGAAGTCTTCGTTCCTCAAGATCCCATCGAAGTCTTCAAGTATCTCGGCCATTAATCGAAGTCTTCAGATACTTCATTTCATAATTGAAACTTGGTTTCTTCATAAACATCTCGAGTTCTTCGTAGTCTTCGTAACCTATCCCGAACTATATCTCACGACTATACATTTTGCAGATAACA
This sequence comes from Stenogyne calaminthoides, assembly GCA_037126765.1. Classification (NCBI taxonomy): domain Eukaryota; kingdom Viridiplantae; phylum Streptophyta; class Magnoliopsida; order Lamiales; family Lamiaceae; genus Stenogyne; species Stenogyne calaminthoides. The sequence goes on from JBBCBC010000003.1 coordinate 21,321,512, forward strand.
TCCTGAATACTCTAAAACTGAATCCTGACTCAACTATCAAGATCATTCTGAACATGTCATACTCAGGGGTTTTGGAATCTAATCAAAATCATATATCTTTATTAAATTCATCTCCCAACAACCTTGACCACTTTAGATCAAACATCGTCGAATAAGCTTCTAATGAGACAACTTACAATCTTTTTATTCTTCGCAATAACAATAAATAAAAGTTACGATCAATCACTTTCGACAATAGGCGTGTACCTTTTCAATGCCAGTTTTTTCATAGGGCCAACTATGGAGAAATATTTTTTAAGGCCCATAACTTAGAGGAGGTGAAAATTTAAGGGCATTAAGTTTAACTTTGAGAAAAGTATGACATTACTTTCTTTTTTACGGCAAAAACATAATTTTTTTTTGGCAAATATAAGTAATTTTCTCTCACTGACGGGCTTAAATTCACTTAAAATTTACAAGCCTAAATTTGCATAAACTCAAATATTACAGGCCTACTTTTATAAAACTGAAACTTGATAACCTATTTTTTTCAAACTAAAACTTATTGTTCTTAATTTTCCATCCCCATAGTAACGGGCCTAAAATACATTTTGTTGGTCCCGGTGCTTAAGTCTTACACATGTATGGGGGGGGAATACACGTGTTCAGTGATTTTTTAAAAACTTTTCTTCACTGAGGTCAGATGGGCCAGGTTGTCCTGATGATTTGGCCCTGAGAAGCACAGATCGCCTGAGTCAAAGTCTACCTGAGACAATGATCCTGAGCTGCTTTCAGAAGCCTCAGATAATCCCAACTAAGCCTGAGTTTTTCAGAGATCCCGAGAAATGCTTGGATCGATAACTATCTTCTTGAACCTCAAAAAAAAAGAGAGTGAGTTCGCTTTTGGTAACTATCTGTTCTAGCTACTCAGATGTGTGGAATGGTTGGCCCTAAGTTTATACTCATTTTTAGCTTTGCTGAAAACATTCCTTTTAATGAAACAGTAATTAAGGCTGTGATCAGTTAGATGCAAGTTCAGTGAATTGATTCCAACTGAATATCAATGAAAATATGCTTTCAGTTAAAGATATGCAACAGATAATCAATGCAATACAGAAAGCAAAAAAACACAGCAAGTTATAGTGGTTCAGAGACTCAAGCTCCTACGTCCACTCTCTCTGACCTTCAGAGAAATTCCTTAACCACTTCCTAAGGTTTTCTGACTACCTCAATGTAGTTTACTAACCTTTCTGTTTTGAGTTTTCTGACTACTTCACTGTAGTTTACTTACTCAAAACACACACAAGCTTTCTGACTATCCAAGATAGTTTACTCACTTCTTCTCTAGAGTTTTCTGACTACCTCAATGTAGTTTACTAACTCTTTACAACTCCAACTCACCAACAATCACACTCAAACTACCTTACAAAGGGTTTCGGGTTTCTTGGTTGGTTTCCAACTAAGATGAGATATCCTTTACAATAAGTACAATGCAAAGGCTAGGATATCTCTACTAAGCTTTGGATATATCTTATCAAACTAGGCTTAGTGAATGAGCTCTCTTCAATGTAAAGCACTTGAGAAATTCTTGGGTTTTCGAGTGCTTCAACTTGCAATAATAAGTTTGAGCTCTTGAGTTGCTTACAAATTTCCCGTAACCTTCAATGTAGAGGGTTACTTAGTATTTAGAGGCAATCACCAAGGTCACTCTTGAAAAACTATCCGTTGGAAGAGATAGCTTCATGAGTTTCCTCTTATGGTGTGTGATGAACGGCTATTTTTAGGGTTTGAATACTCCCTTGCATGTTTTAGGCAATATGCTTTCATGCAGCCACTCACCACTTTTTGCGATACGGAACATAGTACTCTTGACATGCTTCGTTGACTGTCGCTTTTCAAAGGTGTCGAGAAGGTATGATGTTGTCTTCTTCTGATTGGCTCTTGTCTTTAGTAAATGTAGACAAACATAACGGCTCTTTTTGGTCAATATCTCTGAGTGATATAACCTTAACAACACTTAGTTTTAGTTCCTTTTGTCTGCATGTGAATGTCTTGGGCAATATCTATTTTTCTGAGTATTCGCGTTTTTCTCAATATTGTTGCCTTCAGATAGATATTATTCAGTGCCTCGGAACATTCAGGTTATACTGAGCATTCACAGACATGGGTCTTGATAATTATCGTGCCTTCAAAGATATCCTTTGTTGTCTTGATATCTTGGTCTTGATGTCTTCGAGTCTTGGAGATATCTTGATTGATATCCGAGTCTTGATTTCTCGATTTCATCTTTGAGTCTTGATTTCTCGATTTCATACGAAACTTGATTTCTTAGTTTCACATCGAGTCTTGATTTCTCGATTTCATATCGAAACTTGATTTCTTCAATTTCACATCGAAAACTTCGTAAACTTCTTGAAACTTCATCGAGTCTTCAGAATCTTCAGAATCTAACCTGATCTATATCTGCTGACTATACATGGTGCAGATAACATCCTGAACACTCTAAACTGAATCCTGACTCAACTATCAAGATTATCCTGAACATGTCATACTCAAGGGTTTTAGGATCTAATCAAAATCTTCTTTATTAAATTCATCTCCCAACAATTTCCCCCTTTTTGATGATGCCAAAATCATCTTGTTACAAAAACACTTAACCTATACTCAGGTTTCAGTTTTTCCTATTACAATCCAAGAATGGCAAATCTCCCAACAATTCTCCCAACAATTTCATCACAAAGGCATATCAAATATAAAGTCATGTAAAAAGATAATGAGATATTATATTTGAGCATAAAGATAAAGTTTCATTGATTGTAAGATAAAAGTTACAGAGTACAATGAACTTATCAAAAACAAAGACAAAAACAAAAGAAGTTACAAAGAGTCTTTAGTCTTTAGTCTTCAGTCTTCTTCAATCTCCTGCTTCAGCTCTTCAATCTTCTTCAACCTCATCCTCAGGCACCTCCAGGTTGAACATCCCATAATATCTCTTCTTCAATGCATCTCTTTCTTTGATGATATCTGGGTTGTTTCCTGTCAGCCCTAATTGGATGGCATACTGAGCAATTTCTTGAGAAATGACTGTCTCATTCACCAGGCCATTCTCTAGTCTAGGAGCAGGGTAGGTATATGGACCAGGGGCAACAATCTGTGTATTACTTTTATCTGCTAAGTTAATCCAACTCTGCAGGTACTTTGGATAGAAAGTTAATAAGTAATCAATGAAGGCTTCATTCGAGTCTGAGCTTGTCCCCCTCCATTCCCTCAGAACTTCATAGTAGAACCAGAAGGTTCTCTTTATCTCTTCCCAGGCATCATTGAATTGGATAGGCATCCATTTATCAATGTGCGGCCACTTCTGAGTTTTAGCAGTACCCCTCCTTTTGCTCAGGAACTTCTTGAAACCACTTCTGCGTTTCTGCTCTTCTTCTTTCTTCTTCCTTATTAGAGGAGGAACGTCTGATACGGCGGTTTTCTTCATTGTTCCACCTGAAGTGATTTCAGAGCTTTCCTTGTGTTGAAGACTTCCTTTTCAGCTTCCTCTTCTGACTCTTCAAAATCCATTATCAGTTTCCTTTGAGTAGCCTTAGAAGCTTTTGCTCTCTTCTTCTCAGGTTCAACAAATGCCACAACCTTTCTCTTGATTGGTTGCTCTGCACCGGCTTGGCTTGTTTCCACCCTTCTTCTACCACTCAGTTTTTCAGAAATAACTTCCTGCATTGTTTGCTCAGAAACATAAGTGTAGATTGGCTTTTCCACTTGCTTGGACTTAAGCTTTTTAGTGGCTTCTACTTCCTTTAAGGCATCTGCAAGATTTTTCTTTTCAGTTTCCTTATCTGCCTTTCTCTTCAAGGTGTGTGCCAATAACTCCTTCAGCTCGGCTCCAGGCCTTTCCCCCTTCTTGGCACCATACCTTGGAAGATGTTGAGACAGTGCGGTATCCATGTGATATTGCTCTTTGCTAATACTCCGCACTTCTCCAGCCAACTGGTCATGCTCTTCCTCCAGCCTCATCTTCTTTGCCACTGAGAACTCTTCAGATAAGGGAGCAAACTGATTGGAGAATACATCTTTCAGCATCTTTGTCATCTTGGTCATGAGCATAGAGCCCATTTCCTCAACAACAGTCTTTATCATTTGGTCATTCTTCTCCACCAGCTTGGCTTCAAGAAATGAAGTCCTCTCCTGATACATTTGCTTCATCTCTGCATTCACTTCAGCTTTGACTCCATCTACCTTCCCTTCTATGGCAGTCATTTTGTCATTCAGAGATGTCTGAAGCTGCATCAAGTCTGAAGTAGAACTCAGGTTCTCTAGCTTCTGGGATTGGTTGGCCAATGTCTCTTCAATTTGAGCAACTTTATCCATAATTGGCACAACCTTCTCCAGCTTGTCCACTATGGGACTGAAGTCAATCTCCGGAGCATATATGACTTGTTGTTTCTCCTGAGCTGGTTGCTCCACCTGAGCCTCAGTCTCCATCTGGGCTTCAGTCTCCACCTGAGCCTCAGTCTCCATCTGGGCTTCAGTCTCCACCTGAGCCTCAGTCTGCATATCAGACATAACAGAATTAAAGATAGAAACTTCAGTAGCCTTGACATAATGTTTAGTAGTGCCAAAAGTTACCTGAAGAGTACTAACTTCAGTCTGAGGATGTGTGATATCCGGGTCATCCAAAGATCGAGACTTTCCTCCATTTGAGATTGCTTCTCAGCATTCCCTTGTTGGTCCCCATCTTGATCTTTATCTTTTGAGCTCGGGGCACCAACATCAGCTTCTCTCTTTTCAGCTACCTTCTTCCTGACCAACTCATCAAAATCTGAAACTTTCATCCCGAGCTTGGTCTTCCTGAACCCAGAGAACTCGCCAAGATCGCTAGATCTCTTCATTCCACCAAATCCTCTCCTCCGAATGAGGCAATGTTGAGCATTTCCGGCAGAGTCTCGATTCGAATGTAGATCGTGGTCCTCGATCTAAAGAAGAGATCCTCGAAGGTCGGGATATGAGCTCAAATTTCGGTACCTGTCCAAAATGAACCGTTCCCCCTTGCTGCGCCACTCAGTCTCTTCGCCTCTTCTTCTTGACCGGCTTTCGTGTTCAAGAGGGAATGGCTTGGTCTTTGAGGATCAAAGAATGGTTCACTCAGGAGCATATCAAGATTCAGCAGCTCCTAAGGCTCAGCTTGATCTGAGGTCTGAGTAGGCATTTCCTCAGTAGAAACCTGAGGTCCCTTGAATATCTCCTGAGAAATTTTATCTGAGCTCAGAGATGTTTCAAGAACCTCAGAGAACACATGTTCCTCAGTTTGCTCTTCAGCAGTAGTCACAGCCTGAGCCAGTACTTGCAATGGAGATTTTTGTCCTTGCTGGCCCTCAGGTTCACTGACCTCCTCCTCAGTAGAAATTAGAACTTTTCTGTGCTTAGGAGCCAGTGTTTTCTTCTTTAGGGCTTCTCCCTTCTCTCTCTTCACCTCCATCAGAGCCTTCCCTCTGGCTTGATAGGCTTGTTCAGCAGCTCCTTCAGCAGCAGTCTCCACTTTCTTCTCTTTCTTTCCCTTCAAAGTTTTCTTGGATGAAGTTGGCTTGAAAAGGATCTTGGACTTTGGAAAGGGTGAGGAGTTGGCAAAAATGTCTTCTTCTTCTCGGCACATCTCCAAGATGAAGGCTATCTTGGTTGCATGTCGGATTTTCCCTTTAATGACAACCGATCCATTCTCCTTCTTGACTTGCTTCACTTGGTCACTCACCACTCTGATTAAATATCGCAGCCAGTTGAAATCAGTGGTGGGTGAGTCTTCTATAGTCGCCATTAACCTCAACTTTGGCGTACTAATTTGCTCAAAACTGCCGGATCGACTCATTATACATTTACTTACAATATCCAGCAAAACTCTATATTTCGGCTTCAAATGCCTTTTATTTAGAGTAGCCTCAAACTTAACAGGATGCTCTGTAATCCTATCAAGATATTCATGTTCCCTACCCAACATATACATTGTAGGGTCTTCTCCTCTATTGCTCAACTCATATACATCATTAAGATTCTTAGGAATTATATACAACTCCATCACAAAATCGACATATTTTGAGCTATGCTCTAAGTGAGAAACTATAATTTGAGACTCAATACAGTCCTCCTCGTCTATTTTCAAATTTGAGATAAATTCAATTACCTCCTTTGAATATTCCGCTTCTAGTTGATTCGCAACCAGGTTTGTGAGCTTTGCTACCCGTATCATGTGCAACGCCTCTTCTTCATGGGTTGCATTTGACGAGCTCTCGAGCGATACAAAGTACTTGTACCATAGCTTGTTAGAAATAGCAAGTTTATCATAAACTGAGAACATCATTTTGAAGGATTTTTGGGTGAAGGGTTTTGAGAACGATGAAGGTTTTCTGGGCAAAAGATAGGTTTTTAGTTGCAGAGTGTTTAAGAACGAAGGCTATGAAATGGGGCTTTGAATGAATTCTCAATGAATATATAGAATTGATTCATAGGAAATCGTATCGATTGAATAAATCAACGGTTGAGATTAAACACCGACTAATCGGGTATATGAAAGGACGATTTCACGAATATTACGCCGCCAATTTAACCTTATTGGTGATTAATGAACATTGCAATTAATTACTGTTCCTGCAGACCAATTGACTTCCTTCGGGTATTTCAAAGGTCCCGCCCAAATATTCCCTTCAGGTGTTTTGATATTTATTGCCAATGATTACTGAGATTCAGTTAGGCAATAAATGCATTGCATGAGTCATTACTTCTTCAGACTAATTTTCCTCTATCAGTCTTACTGAGTTTTGACCTTGATAAAATGTCAGTATAATACTGAGTACTGAACGGGTTCAGTATAATACTGAGTACTGAGCAAGATCAGTATAATACTGAGTACTGATCTTCAGGATATCTGAGTTTCCAAAGACTCAGATTTCAGTACTTTCAATTTTATCCTGAGTTTCTCAGTAGAATCCTGAGAAAACTTCATGCATCTGAAAACCTTCAATTTTTCAAATTTGCTCTATACACCTGGATCCAACATCCCTAATTCAACTGATAGTTCCTGAAATCTTGATTCAGATAAAGGTTTAGTCAAGATATCAGCTCTCTGTTTATCAGTATGAATTTTCTCCATCCTGATGTCTTTTTTCTCAACATGATCTCTGATGAAGATTCCTTCCTTAGTCTGTTTCATCTGAAGTCCAAGAAGGAAATTCATCTCCCCAATAATGACATCTCAAACTTTTCCTTTCATCAAAGCAATGTTGTCTTCATTCAGCTCAGTGCCCTTTTCTTTTACCTGAAAAACAGATCAGTTCAAAGGTACCCATTTGGTGTAGGGTCCTACCAGGTTAGCTGTACCTTTTGGAATCCAAATCTGCCTAACAACTCTAATTACTTTAGAGTGGCTGATTTGTCTCCCATAAACATCTACATACACATTCACCACTCTAGGTGATTTAACAGTATCCTGTGTAGAGTGCCATCCTTAGCATGAACATGAGCCTTAGAGTTTTTCTTGGGTACAGGCCTTTTGTTCAAGTGCTTGGGCTTTTGTGCAGCTGGTCTTTGTCTCTATTGACTTGGGTTCAGGAAACCTTTTCCCTTAGGCAAGTGGGGTTTGGGTTGCCTGTACTGAAATTGGGGTCTTTCAGTAATCTGAGAACTTGGTCTTTTCAGTTGAGAATGTCTCTGCTGAGTGTTTCTCTTCTGAAAATTCCTCTGCTGGTTCAGTGCAGATCTCTTCAGGTTTGTATTCTTAGCCTGAGGCTTTGAGGTATTGGCCTGAAGATTTCCTACTGAGTGGTCAGGTTTTCTAGCCTTTTCCTGAGGTCTGGGCTTTCTTCCCTGAACATTCAGTTTTTCTGGAACCATTGGTCCTTTACCCTTATCTAAAACTTTGGGCAATTCTTCAGTCAGAAGATTAGGTGCCACTTGTTTAACAAAGACAGTCTTAGTGCTACTCGAAGCAGCATTCAGAAGACCTTGTGAGGTTCCCCCTGGAATGTATCCCAATCCAGCTTTTATAGTGGCAGGTCTTTGATAACTCTGAATTTCATCTATCACTTTAGATGCAGAATTCAATAGAGCTAACTTTCTCTGCGCACTATCCTCACACTTCTTTAGAGTTTCATGCTTCTCAAAGAGGTCATTGAACTCAGTTCTGATAAGCTGAATCTCCTCAGTGGATTTCTCTAATTTTCCATTTAGGGTCTCTATCAACTTCTCTTTTTCTGAGAGTTGTACTTTCAGAACATCTAGTTCATCAGTAGTTCCCATCAATTGAGAAGTAATCTCAGCATTCTTAGAGTCTTTCCACTTTAGATTCTCAGCAGTCAGTTCCTTGTTCTGCTCTTGAGCTTCGTTGAGCAGTTCTTGTAACACAGCATAGTCCTTCATAAAACTCTCAAAAGAATCCATCAGGTCAAAGTTACTGTTTACAGTAGAACTTGAGAACTCATGTGCTTGTGTAGGAGCAACAACAGAGATAGAAGAATTTACCTCCTCCACAGCCATTAGACAGTTGTCATCACTGTCACTATCTGAGAACATCTCATCTGAAGAACTGGAACCTTCTTCAGAATGTTCTTCTTCCTCTGCAATCATGGCTTTCTTGCTGGAGAACTTCTTGTCTCTCTTTGCTTGCCTTTCTTTTCTCTCTTTAGCACTTAGCTCAGGACAGTCATATTGAAAATGACATTTCTTTTGGCAGTTGTAGCATCTGTTGGCATCATCATCCTGATCACTTTCCTCCTTAGTCTTGGAGTCCTTCTTTTTGGATGAAGATCCTTCAGCTTTCTGGTTCTTTCTTTTCTCAGTGGATCTGTCCTCAGCTTTTGAGTCTCTCTGGTACCTGTGATTCCTGTAATATTTTTTATATTTTCCATATCTGCTATTAAGCCTTTCAAACCTCCTTGCCATCAGTACTAGCTTATCCTCTAGCTCATCCTGATTTTTGGCAAGTGAGTTCTCAGACTCTCTAGTTTTACAGGATTTTTCTTTGGCTTTGAAAGCCACATTTTTGCTAGATGAAGAATCATCTTTGTTGTCAGCTTTCTTTGATTTCTTATCAATCACAAACTCATAAGCTTTCAGCTCAGAGAAAACTTGTTGGTATGGCATTGAATCAATGTTTTTGGTGTTTTCAATCACCACTGCATGAATATCCCATTTCTTAGATAATCCTCTAAGAATTTTCAATGCCACTTCTCTTTGTGGGTATCTCTTCCCAAGAGCATTCAGATAATTCATTATGCTAGTGAATCTGACTTCCAGTTTGTCAATGGATTCACCATCTTCCATTTCAAAGCTATCAAACTTTCCAATAGCAACAGAAAGTTTGTTCTTTTTAATATGATCTGTGCCTTGGCACATCACAGCAAGTGTGTCCCATATTTCTTTGGCAGTATTACAATGAGAAATCATCCCCATAACACCATCATCAATAGTGCTATATAAAGTATCTTTGACAATATAGCCAAGATTGACTAACTTCCTCTCATCAGGAGTAAGTTGATCATCAGACTTTAGAAATTCAGTACTGGGATCATTTCTCTCAGTTTCAGTAACTCTGGGATTCACAACAGTGAATTTGAATGGTCCTTCAGAAACCACTCTCCACATTCTTTCATGCTTTGAATACAGATGAGCCTGCATTCTTAATCTCCATAAATCATAGCTCTCAACTGAGAACATTGGAAGTTTCTTAGAAGGCATGATGTCTAAGCCTTGTAAGATTTCAGCAAATAGATCTGTTCAGTAGACAACAAAAATCTTTTAGCAATTTAGACTATGGTCAACAAAGCAGGTGGTCAAGTTGAACCACTGCTCTGATACCACTTGTTGGTATCAGATCAGAGACAGGTTTTGTTGGGAGATGAATTTAATAAAGATATATGATTTTGATTAGATCCCAAAACCCCTGAGTATGACATGTTCAGGATAATCTTGATAGTTGAGTCAGGATTCAGTTTTATAGTATTCAGGATGATATCTGCAAAATGTATAGTCAGCAGATATAGATCAGATTAGGATCTGAAGATTCTGAAGACTCGGTATGTTTCTGAAGAAACTGAAGTTTCAGTATGAAACTGAAGTTTCTGAAGGCTCAATAAGAAACTGAGAATCTGAAGACTCAGTATGAAACTGAGAATCTGAAAACTCAGTGTGAAACTGAGATACTGAAGACTCAGTATGAAACTGAGATACTGAAGACTCAGTATGAAACTGAGGAACTGAAGACTCAGCATGAAGATTCAGTATATCAGTCAGTATATCTGTGAAGACTCAGAAGACTCTGAAGACTCTGAAGACGCTGAAGACTCAGAAGACCCTGAAGACTCATAAAACTTTGAAGACACAGAAGACAGAAGACTGAAGAACTGAAGATCAAGAATACTAAAGGCACAGTAATTACTGAAGACTCAGTAATGTACTGAATGCTCAGTATAAACCTGAATGTTCCGAGGCACTGAGAATATCTATCTGAAGGATGCAATACTGCGAAAATCGCGATTCCTTAGAAGAATAGATATTTGCCAAGACATTCAAATGCAGACAAAAGGAACTAAGTCAGAGTGTTGTTAAGGTTATATCAACTCAGAAAATCCTTCGTTCCCAAAATCCTCTGGAAAAAAAAATCCCCTTTGCCCAGAAAACCTAAATCCTAAATCTTCAAATCTTTAATCTCTCAAATGGCTCCTACCATTTTCGACAAATTAACCGAAACCAATAAACCTTGGTACGAGTTCGTTGTCTCGCTCGATAGCACAACCAACTCTAAACCAGAAGAGGAGGCTCTCCATATGATCCGTTTGGCCAAGCTCACCCATCTCGTCTCAAGCCGACCGGACCAAGAATACGCGAAAGAGGTAATCGAGTTCATCTGTAATCTGAAGATAGATGAAGAGGATGGTATGCATTCCAAAATTACTGTATCAAATTTAGAACACTCATCTAAATACATCGACTTTGAAAGGGAATTGTATATAATTCCGAAGAATTTAAACAATGTTTTTGAGCTTTGTGATAGTGGAGAGGATCCTGCTGTGTATATGTTGGGTAGAGAGCAGGAGTTTTTAGATAAGATTGCTGAGAATCCTATAAAATTTGAGGCTACACTGCATAAGAGGCATTTGAAGCCAAAATATAGAGTTTTGTTGGATATTGTGAGTAAATGCATCATGAGTCATTCGGGGAGTTTTGAGCAGATTAGTACCCCGAAGCTCAGATTAATGGCGGCGATCGAGGCTTCACCCACCACCGACTTCAACTGGCTCAGATTCTTAATTTAGACAGTGATTGAACAAGCCAAGGTCGTAAAAAGGGAGAAGGACGGGGCTATCTCGATCAAAGGCAAGATCCATCATGCCACCAAAATAGCATTTATTTTGGAGATGTGCAGAGAGGAGGAGGACATCTTCGCCAATTTGACCCCATTCCCTAAATCCAAGGTGCTCTTCAAGCCCATTGCTGTGAAGAAACAGGCCATCAGGGGGAAGAAAGAAAAGAAAGCAGAATCACCAAGCGCTGCTGCTGAAAAAGAAACCCAACAAACCAGGGGGAAGGTTCTGTTGGAGGCCAAGATGGAGCAGGGTGAGAAGTTGAAGAAGCAGAAAACCCTCACTCCCAAGCGCAAAAGGATGGTGGTTCTCAGGAAATTTTTAAAGGAACTCAGACCTCAGAGATTCCTACCAAAGTTGTGCCGGCTCAGACAGAAGAGCCAACTAAGAGTCAATCTGAGGACGTGCCAGCTCATGCCCCAGAACCTACTCAGATACAAACTGAGGACCTGACTGCACAACATTCAGAAGCTGCTGAGACTCAGGAGCAACTTATTTTGGATGAGCTCCTGAGTGATCTACTTCTTGATCCTTCAGCTGATGCTTCGACTGAACCAGAAAGCCCGAGATGGAAGAAGGGCGAAGCTGAAGAAACCAAGTGGAGGAGCAAGGGGGAACGGTTCATCCTTGACCGCTACCCTGAGCTTAGCTCATACCCTGGTCTGCAGGATATCTTCTTCAGATTAAGGACGACGGTTTTCATCCTCAATCAGACTCTTCCGGAGATGCTTAACATTGCTGCATTCAGAGGGGAAGACTGGTGGAATGAGGAGACAGCTTTCCTGACTGAGTTCTCAGGATTCAGAAAGACAAAGCTCAGGATGAAAATTTCCGATTTTTATGAGCTAGTTCAGAAGAAGATAGCTGAGAGGAGAGCTACTGAAGTTGGTGCCCCTAGTAGCAGAGACAAATCTCAAGATGGGGACCAACAGGGAGATGTTGAGGATCAGTCTCAGATGGAGAAGGAAACTCCTTGTGCTGATCAACCTAAAATCATTCAACCTCAGACTGAAGCTAGCACTCTTCAGGTACCTTTTGGCACTATTAACAATTATGCCAAAGTTACTAAAGTTTCTATCTTTAACTCTGAATTGTCTGATGTACAGACTGAGGCTCAGTTAGGGACTGGAGCTCAAGATGAAGCTGATGCTCAGGTGCAGACCAACCCTCAGGTTGTGTCTGAACCTCAGGATGATCAATCAGCACAGAAGGTGCAAAATGTTCATGAGATCGACCTCACTCCCATACTGGAGAAGCTTGAGAAGGTTGAGCCAATGCTGAATAAAATCGCTCAGATGGAAGAGACATTGGCCAGCCAAACTCAGAAGATGGAGAATCTGAGTTCATCTTCAGAACTAGTGCAACTCCAAGACACTCTGACCTCAAAGATGACCTCCATGGAAGACAAGTTGAATGAGAAGCTGGAGGGAGTCAAGGCTGAGCTGAGTGCTGAACTTAAACAGAAGCACCAGGAGAATACTGAGTTCCTAGAGGTGAAATTGGCAGAGAAGAACGAAGTACTGATCAAGTCTGATGTTGAGGAAATGAGCTCAATGCTCATGACCAAGATGACAGAGATGTTTAAAGATGCTCCCTCTAGCCAGTTTGCCCATCTTTCTGAAGAGCTCTCTATGGCTAAAAACCACCTCAGGAGGCTAGAAGATGAACAGGATCAGTTAGCAGGAGAGGTGCGCTGTGTAAGCAAAGAGCAATACCATATGGACACAGCACTCTCCAGACTTCTTCCAAATTACGGTGCCAAGAAGGGGGAAAGACCAGATGAAGACCTCAGGAAGTTATTGGCATGTACTTTGGAGAAAAAGGCGCAAAAGGAAGCTGAAATGTATAGCCTATCCAAAGCCTTGAAGGAAGTCGAAGCTACTAACAAGATGAAGTTCAGTAAGGTGGAGAAGCCGATCTACACTTAGGTTTCTGAGGAAACCATGCTTGATGTTGCAAGAGAGAAACTGAGTGATAGAGCTAAGGTTGGAACAAGCCAGGCTGCTGCTGAATTACCTATGAAGAGGAAATCCTTGGGCATTGTTGAACTTGAGAGCAAGCGTGCTAAGGCTTCTAAGCCAGTACAAAGGAAGTTGGTTGAAGAATTAGAAGAGTCTGCAGGTCAACCTCAGAGAAAAGTCTTCAACACAAGGAATGCTCTGAAGACACTCCAGATAGAACAAGCAAAGAAAGTTGCTGCTTCGGTCTCAGGCGTGCCTGTGATCAGGAAGAAAATAGATGAAGAGCAGAAGCGAAGGAGTGGATACAAAAAGTTTGCAAGCAAACGGAGAGGGACTTCACAAGCACAAAAATGGTCACACATTGACAAATGGATGCCCATCCAATTCAACGACAGTTGGGAAGAGGTCAAGAGAACCTTCTGGTTCTACTATGTTGTGCTCAGGGAATGGAAAGGGGAATGCTCAGATCCAAATGAAGCATTTATTGAATATCTCGTAACCTTCTATCCTAAATATCTCCAAAGCTGGATAAACCTTGCGGATGAAGGAAAGGTGCAGATAGTAGCCCCCGGTCCATATACCTACCCTCCTCCAAGACTTGATAATGGCCTGGTGAATGAAAAAGCCATTACTCAAGAAATTGCTCAATATGCTGCACAGTTGGGTTTGACAGGGAACAGTCCGGATATCATCAAGGAAAGAAATGCTCTGAAGAAGAGGTATTTCGAAATGTTCAACCTGGAAGTGCCCGCTGATGAAATTGAAGAGGATGCAAACTGAAGAGCAGAAGACTGAAGAGCAAAATCTGAAGACTGAAGACTGAAGACTTACCTGAAGACACTTGTAATTTTTCTATCTTTTTGTCTTTTATTTTTGTTCTGATAAGTTTCATTGTAACCTGTAACAGTCTACTCATCATCAATGAAAATTTATCATTTATGCTCAAAAGATAATATCTCATTATCTTATATACATGTCTTTTACTTTTGATATGCTGAATGATGTCTCTGGATTAATTGTTTATGGGAAATTGTTTTAAGTATTTGGTGATGAATTCTTTGAATAATTCATTACTGAAGAAATTGTTGAGAGACCAACTGATAAGAGATTCTCTACTTAGGAAATTGTTGGGAGATTCTCTGTTCAGAAACCAATCTTGTAATAGGATAAACTGAAACCTGAGTTTAGGTTGTATGGTTGTAACAAGATAGGTTTTGGCATCATCAAAAAGGGGGAAATTGTTGGGAGATGAATTTAATAAAGATATATGATTTTGATTAGATCCCAAAACCCCTGAGTATGACATGTTCAGGATAATCTTGATAGTTGAGTCAGGATTCAGTTTTATAGTATTAAGGAAGATATCTGCAAAATGTATAGTCAGCAGATATAGATCAGATTAGGATCTGAAGATTCTGAAGACTCAGTATGTTTCTGAAGAAACTGAAGTTTCAGTATGAAACTGAAGTTTCTGAAAGCTCAGTAAGAAACTGAGAATCTGAAGACTCAGTATGAAACTGAGAATCTGAAGACTCGGTGTGAAACTGAGATACTGAAGACTCAGTATGAAACTGAGATACTGAAGACTCAGTATGAAACTGAGGAACTGAAGACTCAGCATGAAGACTCAGTATATCAGTCAGTATATCTGTGAAGACTCAGAAGACTCTGAACACTCTGAAGACTCAGAAGAAGCTGAAGACTCAGAAGACTCTGAAGACTCAGAAAACTCTGAAGACACAGAAGACAGAAGACTGAAGAACTGAAGATCAAGAATACTGAAGGCACAGTAATTACTGAAGACTCAGTAATGTACTGAATGCTCAGTATAAACCTGAATGTTCCGAGGCACTGAGAATGTCTATCTGAAGGATGCAATACTGAGAAAATCGCGATTCCATAGAAGAATAGATATTTGCCAAGACATTCAAATGCAGACAAAATGAACTAAGTCAGAGTGTTGTTAAGGTTATATCAACTCAGAGTTTGTAACCAAAAGAGTCGTTGAAGGTGTCTACCTTTAACTGGAGACAAAAGTCAAAAAGAGGAAGAAAGCATTGTACCATATGACACTGACAGTGACAGGTCGCTGAAAAAGATGTCAGAAGTACAAAAGTTCCAGACTGCAAAAAGTGAAGACCGGCTACATGAAAGGCTATTGCTTAAAACGTGTTAGGGAGTTTCAAACCCTAAATATAGTCGTTCCTCACACACCATAAGAGGAAACTCACGAAGCTATCTCCTCCAATGGATAGTTTTTCAAGAGTGGCCTTGGTGTATGCCTATAAATACTTGTGACCCTCTACATTGTAAGGTTACGGAAAATTTGTAAGCAACTCAAGAGCTCAAACTTATTATCGCAAAGTTAAAGCACTCGAAAAACTTAGAATTTCCCAAGTGCTTTTAAATCGAAGAGAGCTCATTAAACTAAGCCTAGCTTGATAAGATATATCCAAAGCTTAGTCAAGATATCCTAGCCTTTGCATTGTACTTTATTGTAAAGGATATCTCATCCTAGTTGGAAACCAACCAAGAAACCCCAAACCCTTTAGAAGGTAGTTTGAGTGTGATTGTTGGTGAGAAGAGTTGTAAAGAGTTAGTAAACTACGCGGAGTAGTCAGAAAGCTCTAGAGGTGAAGTTAGTAAGCTCTGGAGGTAGTGAAAGCTTGTTTGTGTTTGAGTAAGTAAACTACGGAGGTAGTCGAAGCTCAAGGTCGGGTTGAGTAAGTAAACTCACGTGGAGTAGTTAAGCTCGAAATTTGAGTTGAGTAAAGTAAACTCGCGAGGTAGTCAAAAACTCAAGGAAGTGATTAAGTGAATTTCTCTGAAGAGACGAGACGAGAGAGTGGGCGTAGGAGCTTGAGTCTACGAACCACTATAATTTCTTTGTGTTATTTATTGCTTTCTTTATCGTATGCTTTATTTGCATTGACTTAAATCTAAAAGCATATTTTCAGCGATATTCGGTTGGAATCAATCCTTTGGAAGTTGCATGTAATTGAATCACAGCCTAATCACTATTCCATTAAAGGAAGGTTTTAACCAAAGCTTATAGCAGTATAAACTAAAGGGCCAACCATTCCGCACGTCTAAGTAAATTTACTAGAAAATAGTTAACCGCTTGAACTTACTCTTCGAGGGTTGATTAAGTTGGATTATCGATGGTTCCGGGGCTTCGAGGAGTCGGTTGGGATTATCGAGGTTTTAAGCGGCTTCGAGGATTTTTTCAAAGACTTTGACTCGAGTGATTTGTGCTTGTCGAGGACCTAATCTTAGGATTATCGAGAAAAAGTGACCTCCTAAAAGAAAAGTTTTAAAACCGAGAACAATGATTCCCCCCATACACGTTTAAGACTTGTTTAGATAATCGGTTTTAAAATCGAAGATTCAGAGATCCTCGAGCCGTTGATCGTTTGAACTCATCTTATCGAACCCTTGTTGGAGAGTGAGTTGCGTGTTTGGTAACTATCTTTTTAGCAAAATTTTGAACGAAGCGGAATGGTCAAAGTCTAAGTTTATACTGCTTTTTTCCCATCGAGCTGAGGTTTTTTAAAAACCTTCCTTTTAATGAAACAAAGGATTAAGGGTCGAATGGTTGGATCTAAGTTTAGATTTCAAAAGTTCATGATTGATTGATTCCAAGATGCAATATCGATTGGAAAATATGAAAATATGCTTTCAGTTAAAGATATGCAACAGATAATCAATGCAATACAGAAAGCAAAACAACACAGCAAGTTATAGTGGTTCAGAGACTCAAGCTCCTACGTCCACTCTCTCTGACCTTCAGATAAATTCCTTAACCACTTCCTAAGGTTTTCTGACTACCTCAATGTAGTTTACTAACCTTTCTATTTTGAGTTTTCTGACTACCTCACTGTAGTTTACTTACTCAAAACACACACAAGCTTTCTGACTATCCAAGATAGTTTACTCACTTCTTCTCTAGAGTTTTCTGACTACCTCAATGTAGTTTACTAACTCTTTACAACTCCAACTCACCAACAATCACACTCAAACTACCTTACAAAGGGTTTGGGGTTTCTTGGTTGGTTTCCAACTAGGATAAGATACCCTTTACAATAAGTACAATGCAAAGGCTAGGATATCTCTACTAAGCTTTGGATATATCTTATCAAACTAGGTTTAGTGAATGAGCTCTCTTCAATGTAAAGCACTTGGGAAATTCTTGGGTTTTCGAGTGCTTCAACTTGCAATAATAAGTTTGAGCTCTTGAGTTGCTTACAAATTTCCCGTAACCTTCAATGTAGAGGGTTACTTAGTATTTATAGGAAATCATCAAGGTCACTCTTGAAAAACTATCCGTTGGAAGAGATAGCTTCATGAGTTTCCTCTTATGGTGTGTGATGAACAGCTATTTTTATGGTTTGAATACTCCCTTGCATGTTTTAGGCAATATGCTTTCATGCAGCCACTCACCACTTTTTGCAGTATGGAACATAGTACTACTGACATGCTTCAAATGACTCGTCGCTTTTTCAAAGGTCGATGAAGGTACATGATTGTCTTCTTCTGATTGGCTCTTGTCTTTAGTAAATGTAGACAAACATAACGGCTCTTTTTGGTCAATATCTCTGAGTGATATAACCTTAACAACACTTAGTTTTAGTTCATTTTGTCTGCATGTGAATGTCTTGGGCAATATCTATTTTTCTGAGTATTCGCGTTTTTCTCAGTATTGTAGCCTTCAGATAGATATTATTCAGTGCCTCGGAACATTCAGGTTATACTTAGCATTCAATAGATTCTTCGAGTCTTGAGAATCATTTGTGTCTTGGTATCCTTTGTTGTCTTCAGTATCTTCAGTCTTCTGAGTCTTCTGAGTCTTCAGTGTCTTCTGAGTCTTCTGAGTCTTCTGAGTCTTCAGAGATATACCCATTGATATCTCGAGTCTTGATTTCTCGATTTCATATCGAAGTCTTGATTTCTCGATTTAAATTGAAACTTGGTTTCTTAGTTTCATCTTGAGTCTTCGGTTTTCGGTTTCATCTTTGAAACTCTTTGAGTCTTCAGAATCTAACCTGATCTATATCTGCTGACTATACATGGTGCAGATAACATCCTGAACACTCTAAACTGAATCCTGACTCAACTATCAAGATTATCCTGAACATGTCATACTCAGGGGTTTTGGGATCTAATCAAAATCTTCTTTATTAAATTCATCTCCCAACACATTTTTCTCATTCAATTTTTTTTTTTTGAACTCAGTAAAAAGGTTTTTATTAATAACTGGTATAGAACTTCCCATACACAGGATATTTACATCAAATTACACATCCAAAATAACTCTAGGAGTCATTATCCAGTCTTTAAACGAGAACACTCCTGAAACACTAAACTTTGCATAGTACCAGCTCCAAATTCTACCTTTGATCTCCTCAACAATCTTATCAGTTTTGAATAGCGTATTTTCAAAAATCTTTTTGTTTCTCCAATTCCACATAACTCAAACTACACAAATCCAAATACCAGTTGCGATCATTTTACCTCGCTTGCCCGGGAATAAGCTGTTGGGATTATACTGAAAAGTATGTTTTTATTTTGTATAATCAAAACTGAATTTCGGACTTATTGACTGAAATAAATTGTTTATCACAAATGCTTTAAATATCATTGAATGTTACATATATTTACTGCATAACTGTTCAATAAATAGTACGTGTTACATTGTAGTTAATTTAGTGATACCAGATCAAAGAAGATTAAATTAACAATCCCTTGTAACTAAAAGTACATCATTCACGACCTAGATGGAAATGAACAATCCATCGTGAAAGGTTGAAGTGTAAGGCTCAGATTGGCTTGTCTTGACCAAGAGATTACACTAGTGCATGACTGGTGCACTGAATAGGATCTACAGGAGGACAAATTCTTCAGAACTGGACAAGGAAGAATTAGACCTCAGTGGTTCGTTATTTCTTAATCTTCATTCCTTAAATAGGATCACGTGTGGTTGGTAACTATTGCTTTGACTTATCATGGGTAGAGAATCAATGAGATTCAATACTTTTTATCTTGGGCAATATTATTGGTCACATGTGATTGCTAAGATTTAATACGGAGAATCGTGTGCAAGTACGCTTGTTCGATTTGCCCCCTTGGGAGGTTTATAAGTTTTATCATACCAAATCTTGCAAGTGGAACTAGTTTCCGGTATGAGTAATAATGTTGAACCGTTCCTTAACCGAGGACAAAAGATATTAATTGACGGAAAGCTATTTCAGTGGCTTGAATTAATTAATGGGCTAGATAATCTTAAACAAAGGGAAATAATAACCGGGAGCCATATTGATTGTAATATGGGTTAAGATGGATAGTGCAATATTAATTATGTAGTGGGATTAATTAATATTTATGGGCTTGAATAATATTGTGGCTCAATATTGATAATTCAAGATCCATTGGAAGGTCCAATCTTAATTCTCCTAAAGGCCCCCTAAGTAGCCCAACATAAAGTCAAATAACTAAAAAGGGTGGTTAAAATAAAATAAATATTGTTGCCTTATTTTTTCCATGTTTTACGAAATTTATGGATATAAAGGGGAGAAAGATTTTCTTTGAATTTTGTTATGGAATGAAGATATGAATTCTTGGAATACAAGATTATCTCATTAAATTCAATAAATCTCCCACTTGGTTATCCATAGGGAAATTTTCGAAAATTTTGATAATTAAGGGAAAGAAAGATTTTCTTGATTTTCTTGAAAAGATATTATGGGAGATATGTATTTCTTGAAATACAAGAATATCTCATAAATTCAAGAAGATCCAAATCTTGGATTCTTGCCCTATAATTTTCGAAATTAATCCATAACAAAGAGTAGGTGGGATTTTGTGGAATATTATAATTATGGGAAAAAGAATATAGGAGATATATTCAAGATTTCTTGGAGATCAAGAAAAGATTTTCCCACATTGTTTTTGCCCTAAAAATTCGACCACCTCCACTCTATAAATAGGGGATGATTCTTTCATTCCCAAGTACAATTCCATGTGCTGGAAAAATTAGCAAATCCACAAAGGTGGTGCAACATAATTTATTTTCCTTTTGTTAATTGTTCACAAGTGTCCTACCACCGGATAGTCGAGCAAGGATTAAGGGAATACTTGGGAAGTTCTTTTGGTGTGTCTAATAAACAAAGCCATTGCCGTCCCAAGAGGTACGTTCACGTAAACTAGTAGAATTCCGCATGCGTAGGATTTACGTGATTTAATTATATGCATGATTTGTTTTTGGATTATTATTTGAATTAATATAGGATTAATTCATGCTAGTAATAATTATGAGAATTAAATTTGTATTTAAATATTCATCCCGAATAGATCCGTTCAACTTATTCGGATGCACGCAGGCACGCACGGCGCAGGCGAGGCCGCAGGCCGAAGCGGAGGATCGAGATCGCGCCAAGACAAGGGCAAATAAGCTCACGCGCGCGCTTTGCGCGAAGCGGATCGGGCGAATGGAGGCAAGCGAAGCCTGCGGGAGAGCACGGGCGCTGGGACGACGGGCGCTGCCGAAGTTCATGGGCGAGGCGAGGTTTGGCGAAAAGGCTACAAGACGGATCGTCTTGGTACTTTGCGCCTTTCTGCCGAGCCTCGCCGAGGTTGCCGAGACCAACGCGAGCGGCTTCGCCGAGGTCGCTGAGTGGCGCTGGCGCGTTAAGTTGCCAAGAGGCGGCGTTGATTGCTTTCGGGCGAGGGCCGGGATGGCGGGCGTGCATCATGGCCGAGCTACTTGGCATGGCGTTTCGAGATGGAGTACTTTTTCGAGACGATCGAGTGGGAGAAATTCAAGACGGCGTTTCTTCAAAATCAAGCCAAGAAAAATCAAACCATGATAATTGGATAATTTGTGCCCAATATGTTTATTTTTCCGCTTTGCTTGATTTATTATTGTGTTATCTTATGCTTTATTTAATTTGTTTAAATGTGTTTGCATGAGAGCTGCCCAATGAAAAATCTCACAATCAAAATTACTAAGTATGTTTAAATAATTAATTGACAATTTTATTCCGGATAATAAAATTGAATTAATTTTGACCTCCATGATTTATTTATTTGTGAATTCTTTTGGAGAAATTTCCTACGGACGGTCAAAAGTTAGCTTTCACATGAATGAATTCCAAATGGATGATTGTGGATTATTACTAGTGCATTTACGATGACCTCCCTCCCCACGAGGCTCGTTCAAAGCTTAAATAATAATTTCGTATTTAATCATGGTTATTACTTAGGTATAAAATTGATATGCATATACTTCCCCGAAGTCCTTGTCAATTTTATATTGGTCAAGTGGGAGCCAACTATTAATCTGGATATTAAAGGTTTGTAATTGTTCTTGTTTGTAACCTGCTTGAATGTGTTTAAATAATGACCCACCCCACGTGGCTTATTTAAACTGTTTTGAGATGTTGGCTGATGCATGTTCATATTTTTTTGAGATTTTAATATGAAACATGTGATCGAACCTTGTGATATACTTGTGCTTATGCATATAGTTATTTATTTGATTCAAAGATGTCGTAACCTTTTAATCCACTGTTAATATACTTAAAGTCAATACAATATGTATGGAAAATATATTGATTGGAAACGAAAAGTTATTGTCCTAACTGCACAAAAGCACAAGTGGATTCTTGACACACCAAAATCAGATGAGCCAATTGACGGGTCAAAAATGCGAGACTCGTCAGATCACCTTGCGAGAGATGTCGTCGCTGAAAATGGTGGAGGGCAAACCCGTAAGGGATTATGTCTTCAAAATTGATGGCCCATCTGAACAAACTTGAGGTTCTGAGAGCAGATTATAACTGGAGACTCGGATGAATTTGGTATTTCTCTCTGCCCAAAAGTTTACGAGCAATTTTGCCTCATTGGTGATTTGTTGCAAGCTTTTGGTCTCGGGCAGAGATGTTGATAGGGCACCAAACTCAAGCTTTGATTGACAAGTGGTCTGCCTCTTCATCTTCTAGGCCAAGGGATGGCAAGAAGAAGAGGTGACCAAAGGCCATAAGCAATCATACTCAACTGTTGCCAATGGCAATGATAAGATGACGAATGCTGGTGGTGTCAAGGAAAATCCAAAGAGGAAGTGCTTAAGCTGCGGTGAAATAGGACAATGGAGGTTTGCCTGTTCCAACCCCAAAAGGGCCGGAAAGAAAGGTAATTCTCACGCACTAATTGTTGAAACTTGTTTAGCGGCGTATACTTCTCATTCGTGGCGTTTCGAGATGGAGTTCTTTTCGAGATGATCGAGTGGGAGAAATTCAAGACGGCGTTTCTTCAAAATCAAGCCAAGAAAAATCAAACCATGACAATTAGATAATTTGTGCCCAATATGTTTATTTTTCCTCTTTGCTTGATTTATTGTTGTGATTTCTTGTGCTTTATTTAATTTGTTTAAATGTGTTTGCATGAGAATTGCCCAATGAAAAATCTCACCTTCAAAAAATTACTAAGTATGTTTAAATAATTAATTGACAATTTTATTCTGGATAATAAAATTGAATTAATTTTGACCTCCATGATTTATTTATTTGTGAATTCTTTGGAGAAATTCCTCCGGCGGGGGACGGTCAAAAGATAGCTTTCACATGAATAAATTCCGGATGGATGATTGTGGATTATTACTAGTGGCGACGATGATCCTCCCCACGAGGCTCGTTCAAAGCGAAATAATAATTTTGTATTTAATCATGGTTATTACTTAGGTATAAAATTGATATGCATATACTTCCCCGAAGTCCCTGTCAATTTTATATTGGTCAAGTGGGAGCCAACTATTAATCTGGATATTAAAGGTTTGTAATTGTTCTTGTTTGTAACCTGCTTGAATGTGTTTAAATAATGACCCACCCCACGTGGCTTATTTAAACTGTTTTGAGATGTTGGCTGATGCATGTTCATATTTTTTTGAGATTTTAATATGAAACATGTGATCGAACCTTGTGATATACTTGTGCTTATGCATATAGTTATTTATTTCAGTTCAGCATGTCGTAACCTTTTAATCCACTGTTAATATACTTAAAGTCAATACAATATGTATGGAAAATATATTGATTGGAAACGAAAAGTTATTGTCCTAACTGCACAAAAGCACAAGTGGATTTTCGACACACCAAAATCAGATGAGCCAACTGACGAGTCAAAAATGCGAGACTCGTTAGATAACCTTGCAAGAGATGTCTTCGCTGAAATTGATGGAGGGCAAACCCGTAAGGGATTATGTCCTCAAAATTGATGGCTCATCTGAACAAACTTGAAGTTCTGGGTACAGATTAATATCTGGAGACTCAGATGAATTTGGTACTTCATTCTCTGCCCAAAAGTTTCTGAGCAATTTTGCCTCGCAAGTTGATTTGTTGCAAGCTTTGGTCTCGGCAGAGATGTTGATAGGGCACCAAACTCAAGCTTTGACGGCAAGTGGTCCGTCTTCATCTTCTAGGCCAAGGGATGGCAAGAAGAAGAGGTGACCAAAGGCCATAAGCAATTAGACTCAACTGTTGCCAAGGGCAATGATAAGATGACGAATGCTGGTGGTGTCAAGGAAAATCCAAAGAGGAAGTTCTTAAGCTGCGGTGAAAGAGGACAATGGAGGTTTGCCTATTCCAACCCCAAAAGGGATGGAAAGAAAGGTAATTCTCACGCACTAGTTGTTGAAACTTGCTTAGCGGCGTATGCCTCTCATTTATGGGTAGTGGATACAGGGTCCACTGATCATGTTTGTTTCACTTTACAGGGGTTCAAGCGGACCCGACAACTTAGTGGGAGTGAGATCCTCATCACACTGGGCGATGCTACGAGAGTGGCAGCCGAAGCAGTGGGAGAGGTGCACCTGTCTTTTGAAGACAGAGTTTTAATTTTAAGAGATGTTCTTTACGTTCCGAGTTTTAGAAAGAATTTAATTTCAATTTCTAAACTTTTTCATGATGGATATTCGGTTACTTTTAATAAAGTTGTTACCATTTCTCTTTTTGATAAATTTATCTATCATGGAACGTTGTCGAATAATCTCTATACAATTAACTGTGCACGCCACTCACGAAATACATCCTATAACACATCAACTATTTTCGACAAAAGAAAACGTTCATCAGACGTGAACGAGACACTTCTATGGCATTTAAGATTGGGACATATAAATCCAAAGAGGATCCAAAGGTTGGTGCAAGACGGTTCACTGGAGTTTCTCTAAGTCGACCCAATTCCAACCTGCGAATCATGTTTGGAGGGTAAAATGACCAAGAGGGCATTTGGAGCCAAGGGGAATAGAGCCAAAGAAGTGTTAGAAATCGTTCACACAGATGTATGTGGTCCAATGTCAACCAAAGCAAGAGGTGGTTATGAGTATTTCGTCACTTTTATGGATGATTACTCAAGGTACGGTTATATTTTCCTTATGAAGCATAAATCTGAGACCTTTGAGAAATTCAAAGAATTTAAGGCTCAAGAAGAGAATCATAGGGAAAACGTATCAAGTCTCTACAATCCGATCGTGGAGGCAAATACCTCAGCGATGAGTTTTTGAACTACTTATCTGATGAAGGGATTGCATCCCAGTTAACTGCACCCGGAACCCCTCAACAAAAAGGGTTGCAGAGCGAAGAAACAGAACTCTTTTGGAAATGGTTAGATCTATGATGAGTTATGCGGATCTTCCCAAGTCGTTCTGGGGTCATGCCTTGAAACAAAGCAGACCTACATTACGAACTTGGTGCCATCCAAATCGGTTCCCAAAACTCCCAAAGAATTGTGGGCCCGGGCAGAAGCCTAGTTTGAGACACATGAGGATTTGGGGGTGTCCGCCCACGTGTTGGATAAGGAAGTTTAAATTGGATCCTCGATCGTAATTAAGGTTGTTTGTGGGATACCCCGAGGAACAAAAGGGTGTATGTTCTATGGTCCCAAGATCAAAAGGTGGTCATAAGCACCCACTTTAGATTTTTGGAAGAAGACTATATGAGCGAAAGAAGATCCGAAGTGAGATTACCTTAAATGAGCTAAGGGCTAACCTCAATGCCAATTGTACAAGATGACATACCAAAGCGACACACTTGCACAAGGAACCTCATCGTAGTGGGAGGGTTGTGAAAGCGACCGAGAGATTCATGGGAATAGGAGAGTCCTCGGACTTGATTCAGGACAAGACTTAATCAGACCCATGGACATATGACGAGGCAATCCAAGACAAGGATCTGATTCTTGGCAAACAAAGAATGAAAGCCGAAATGGGTTCTATGAATCATAACAGAGTGTGGGAGCTAGTCGAACCACTTAATGGGGTCAAACCCATTGGTTGCAAGTGGGTGTATAAGAGAAAAAGAGGACCAGACGGGAAGGTGGAAACCTTCAAGGCAAGACTCATGGCGAAAGGTTATACTCAGGAAGAAGGGATCGATTATGAGGAAACTTTTTCGCCCGTAGTCATGCTCAAGTCCATCCAGTATTCTCTTATCGATTCTTTGCAAGACCTCGACTTTGAAATCGGCAAATGGATGTCAAGACGGCTTTCCTTAATCTGGCAGTCTTGATGAAGAGATCTATATGCAACAACCCCAAGCCTTCATTGAAAAAGGCCAAGAACACCTAGTTTGTAAGCTCATGAAGTCCATATACGGACTCAAACAGGCATCCAGAGCTTGGAACCAATGTTTTGATCATGTTATAAAGTCTTATGGGTTCGATCAAAACGAGTTCGAAAGTTGTGTGTACAAAAAGCGTGTCAGAATTGCATTGGTATTCTTAGTACTATACGTAGACGACATTCTTATCATCGGGAATGATGTAAAGGTGTTATCAGACGTAAGGACATGGCTTTCAAAACAATTTGATATGAAGGACTTAGGGGAAGCCGCACACATGCTTGGGATCAAGATCACTCGAGATCGCAAGAAAAGGATGATAGGTTTGTCGCAAGCTTCTTACATAGACACTGTCTTGAAACGATTCAGCATGCAGGATTCCAAGAAAGGCTTCGTACCTTTCAGACATGGAATCCATCTATCCAAGAAAATGTGCCCTAAGACGCAAAAGGAGATAGATGACATGAGAGGCATTCCATATGCTTCGGCTGTAGAAAGCCTCATGTATGCAATGCTGTGTACGAGAGCGGATATCTGCTTTGCCGTTGGCATGGTGGCAAGATATCAAAGTAACCCGGGGAAAGAACATTGGATGACAGTTAAAAACATTCTGAAGTATCTGAAAAGAACTCGGGATAGAATGTTAATTTATCAGTCAGATAGTTTAATCCTCATCGGCTACACGGACTCGGATTTCCAATCAGACATAGACTCCAGAAAATCTACCTCCGGTAGTGTGTTTTACATGGGGGAAGGAGCCGTGACATGGAGAAGCGTCAAGCAGAAATACGTCGCAGATTCTACCATGGAAGCCGAATATGTAGATGCTTGCGAGGCAGCGAAAGAGGCTGTATGGCTCAAGAACTTCCTAGTGGACTTGAATGTAGTTCCGAATTTGCCCAGCAGAATCACTGTTTATTGTGACAATGCCGGAGCAGTTGCAAATTCAAGGGAACCAAGAGCCCACAAGGCCAGCAAACACATTGAAAGGAAATACCATCTTATACGAGATATCGTTAAGAGATGAGATATAGATGTGGCAAAGATAGCGTCTGAAGACAACCTAGCAGATCCATTCACAAAGGGTCTGCCTCTGAATACATTCGAGAGACATGTGGAAGGAATGGATGTCAAGACCGTTGCCAATCTGCTTTGAGTATAAGTGGGAGAAATTATTAGGTTCGTGTAGGTGACATTAGATGTCACGTATTAGGAACTACACGAAACATGTTATAGTATACTTAAAAGCAGACTTTGAGTATAAGTGGGAGATTGTTGGGATTATACTGAAAAGTATGCTTTTACTTTGTATAATCAAAACTGGATTTCGGACTTATTTACTGAAATAAATTGTTTATCACTGATGCTTTAAATATCATTGAATGTTACATATATTTACTGCATAACTGTTCAATAAATAGTACGTGTTACATTGTAGTTAATTTAGTGATACCAGATCACAGAAGATTAAATTAACAATCCCTTAAAAGTACACCATTCACGACCTAGATGGAAATGAACAATCCATCGTGAAAGGTTGAAGTGTAAGGCTCAGATTGGCTTGTCTTGACCAAGAGATTACACTAGTGCATGACTGATGCACTGAATAGGACCTACAGGAGGACAAATTCTTCAGAACTGAACAAGGAAGAATTAGACCTCAGTGGTTCGTTATTTCTTAATCTTCATTCCTTAAATAGGATCACGTGTGGTTGGTAACTATTGCTTTGACTTATCATGGGTAGAGAATCAACGAGATTCAATACTTTTTATCTTGGGCAATATTATTGGTCACATGTGATTGCTAAGATTTAATACGGAGAATCGTGTGCAAGTACGCTTGTTCGATTTGCCCCCTTGGGAGGTTCATAAGTTTTATCATACCAAATCTTGCAAGTTGAACTAGTTTCCGGTATGAGTAATAATGTTGAACCGTTCCTTAACCGAGGACAAAAGATATTAATTGAAGGAAAGCTATTTCAGTGGCTTGAATTAATTAATGGGCTAGATAATCTTAAACACAAAAAATAATAACCGGGAGCCATATTGACTGTAATATGGGTTAAGATGGATAGTGCAATATTAACTATGTAGTGGGATTAATTAATATTTATGGGCTTGAATAATATTGTGGCTCAATATTGATAATTCAAGATCCATTGGAAGGTCCAATCTTAATTCTCCTAAAGGCCCCCTAAGTAGCCCAACATAAAGTCCAATAACTGAAAAAGGTGTTTAAAATAAAATAAATTTTGTTGCCTTATTTTTTCCATGTTTTTCGAAATTTATGGATATAAAGGGGTGAAAGATTTTCTTTGAATTTTGTTATGGAATGAAGATATGAATTCTTTGAATACAAGATTATCTCATTAAATTCAAGAAATCTCCCACTTGGTTATCCATAGGGAAATTTTTGAAAATTTTGATAATTAAGGGAAAGAAAGATTTTCTTGATTTTCTTGAAAAGATATTATGGGAGATATGTATTTATTGAAATACAAGAATATCTCATAAATTCAAGAAGATCCAAATCTTGGATTCTTGCCCTATAATTTTCGAAATTAATCCATAACAAAGAGTAGGTGGGAATTTGTGGAATATTATAATTATGGAAAAAAGAATATAGGAGATATATTCAAGATTTCTTGGAGATCAAGAAAAGATTTTCCCACATTGTTTTTGCCCTAAAAATTCGACCACCTCCACTCTATAAATAGGGGATGATTCTTTCATTCCCAAGTACAATTCCATGTGCTGGAAAAATTAGCAAATCCACAAAGGTGGTGTAACATAATTTATTTTCCTTTTGTTAATTGTTCGCAAGTGTCCTACCACCGGATAGTCGAGCAAGGATTAAGGGAATACTTGGGAAGTTCTTTTGGTGTGTCTAATAAACAAAGTCATTGCCGTCCCAAGAGGTACGTTCACGTAAACTAGTAGAATTCCTCATGCGTAGGATTTACGTGATTTAATTATATGCATGATTTGTTGTTGGATTATTATTTGAATTAATATAGGATTAATTCATGCTAGTAATAATTATGAGAATTAAATTTGTATTTAAATATTCATCCCGAATAGATCCGTGCAACTTATTCCCCAACATAAGCCCGAGTGCATTTTGTAGTGGGTTTGAATTTGATTATGTAGAGGTATCGGTACACCCAGCCACTCGTAGCAAGTACTCCAAATTTTGACTGCGTCTGGGCATCCAAGGAATAGATGATTTGCTGATTTGGATTCGATATTGCAGATTGGGCACGTTGTTGCACTGCCGTTTTGAATGATATTCCTTCGAGCTAGGTTCTCCATGGTTGGCAATCTATCCCACAATAATCTCCAAGTCATTGAAGCTGCTTTCGCCGGAGCTAATTTGTTCCAGACTAAGGTGAGATCTGTGCCATTAAGACCGAAAGGAAGCACATCCGAGTTTTTTGCTGTGATCAACTCGTATGCCCGCTTCGGGTCTGGTATCGTCCGCATGGGGTTGCCCTCCAATTCCAGCAATCTTCAATACCTTCTTTTGGAGTGTACCTATCAATCAATAAGATAGACTATTAAATTGAATTTTTTCATACTCAAAAAGCTCATTCAAAAGTGAAGTATAGAAAATATTAAAAACAATATATATATATATATATATATATATATATATATATTATGAGATATACTTGCGTTTGCGTGAGACGATTTTACGGTGAGGACGAATTATAATTTGGGCATGAGGCTTCAACACTTTGAAAAATGAGTTAATTTCCCATGAACCAGATCTATGCTATGAACTTGGATTATTTGACTCATTCCACTCATTTTCAACACATTTTTTTAAACCATTAAACTTGACCCGTATTATACTTTGGGTAAGGTCAAATGACATGAATTAAAAATAAGATTCATAATATAAACCAAGTCTATATAAATTTATGTCTTGAAAAAATTTACAAGATTTGTCATATATTATACGAACATTGCTTAATTACTAATATTATTTTTCTAACAAATATAAATTGGATCACCACCGTTTGCTGCCACAATTAGTTAATTTACTGACACATATTTTTACATTGAAGAAAAATCGAACGACATGGTACATAAGGGTTGAATAATTGAAGAAGCAAATAATTAATAACGATGAAGAAATAAAAGAAAAAATTATAGTAAAATAGGTAGACAAATGTCTCGATTTAATAATGCGAGGGATCTTGTTCCCCTTTGAATTATGGATGTATCGATCCATGCGTGCCTTTCCACCCAATCATATTCGAATGAGTGATGAAAACCAACATTTGTAGGCCCCCTCCCAAACATTAGCCCCTGATATCATGCTCTCATATGTCGCATCTCCTACTTTCACATCCCAATTTCAATTATACTTTATATACTTGTTATAAAGTTTAATTAACTTTACAATTATTAGAAAATTGATAAAAAAAAAAAATTATCAAGCAAATTTTTTTTATATCAATAATCGAAGTACAGGGATAACCTAACCCTTACAATAAAAAAATACAACAAATTAAAAATAAATTGATTTCATATCTCTTACAATTAGTTCAAAATTTCAAATCTAATAAAATTCTTTTATTATATCAGAGTATTTAGGTTACACCCACACCCATTAAAAAATTTCATTCATATTAAATTGTACACACTATCAAAGAATTAGACTTAATTCAATAACAATAATCACGTTATTAAAGCTCTTTTAGTTAAAATTCTTTAATGACGGGAAACAATATTTAACTAGACAGAATTAAAGATCATTTTCTATTGCTAAATTTTTTTAGTTAGAGAAGCTTTAATGACAAGATTATTGTTATTAAAAATCGACGAGTCTCCCCAAGATTCAATATACGAGTGAGATGAAATTCTTAAAAATATGGAGAAAAAAGATTTTTTGGTCTCATAACTTATCTACTGTCCATTTTTCGTCCCAAAAAATTTAATTGTCGAAATTTGGTCCCTTAACTATATTGATTGTCCAATTTTGGTCTCAAGTTTTGCCAGAAAATCACAAACAACGTCATTTAGGTCACGTACTAGTTACGTGCCAGTAAAATCTGAGGGTTTTCGGTACCGTCGCAGACATGGACGCTGACGTTCGTTTTCTTTTAATATTCTTACATTTTTTAATCAGTTAAATTATACATGTGTAAATAACTTAATAAATTAAATTAAAACTCAAATTTAAAATCTACAAATTGAGAAATGACTAAATTTTACCGGTATGGAACTTCCGTAAGATTGAAAATTACGTCTTTCACGATTTTCGGTGAATGAATTAAATCGGTGTAGATAAGTTATGAGGGAAAAAAAAAACTTTCTTCCCCAACAATATGGATTATGTTAGACAAGAATTTAGAATCAAAGATCGTTGCACTAATTATGTGTGAATATGAATCTCGAAAAGTGGGAAGAGATGGACAATAATCTAGCAGGAATCAAGGTTTTGTTTAAGAAAAGGATCTTCTGTCAAGGTTTGAACATGTTGACTTGACCCCAATTATATTGAACATGGCCGGTGTGGCTCGATGAATAATGCATAGGAGATTAGTTCAAGGAGCATGAGATTAATTAATTAATTAAGTAGCTAATCTATCTAGCTTATGTTTTAATTAATAATTCTTAGTGCTTTGAGAAATTATTACAGAATAGACTGTCACTAGAATTTGGTCGATTCTCCACCAAGTTGGCTGTTGTCAGGAATATCAACTTCACCCGGCAAAAACTGAGTCCATATCTAGTCTAATAATATTACAAAAATGACTACTCAAGAAACTATAGACTTTTCTTTCTTTCTCGCTTTCAAGCCGGGTCTTCATATTATTAATTAATTCATCTATTATTATAGGGTCAGGGTTTTGTCTTGATATAGTTTGATAGTGTATATACATGGACAAATTCTTGTATAGTTAGTTGCACTGTGTATAATTTCTGTGTTTTTGTTATTTTTATTGAATAATATTAATTGATTAAATATTAATAATTTTTATTAAACAATATAAATTGTGCACTAGAGAAAAGGGTTGTCGTAGACATGTGACAATTAGTGTAAAACTTTGACACATCACCATAATATGAGTCAATTATCGAATTTTGTTGGGTGTTCATTCATACACTCGACCCAGTGTAATTCAATTCACTGTTTCATGCAATCTACCTCAACGGTTTGGGATTAAAGACTCATTTTATTTGTTTTGTAGGTCCCGAACGGGTTTTGTGAGGGCAGAAGTCTAGAGGGGAGGGGTGAATAGACTTCTGAAAACTTTTGTGCAAATCAGGTGTGAGGGCAGTTAACCTGATCAGAGTGTGAGTGAATCAGTTTGGGCTGATAACCAACTTACTGATCGCCTGAAGGCAGATCAGTTCGGTAACTATCAGTTTAACTGATGTGTGCGGAAGCTTAAGTTTTACCCGTGTGAAAAACCAGTTTTGATAAATCAGATTCCAAAGTTAATCTTTTAATTAGTTGACTGAAGTGTCAAGTTTGATCAGATCAGAAGCTTGGTGCTAACTGATCTCAACTTGGAATATGTATGCGCTTTAAAGGTTGTGTGCGATTGTGTAATCAGTTAATCAAAGCGGTAAAGGCACACAAGATTTATAGTGGTTCGGACAAACCAGTCCTACGTCCACTCTTCCCTATCACAAGGGGCACCTACTTAACCAACTGGACTTTGTTTTATGTGTAAGTCCAACACAGTACACCAACTAGATGTTTAAGGAGTTCACACTCAACCGATCCCAGAGATCAGAACTAGAAACCCTAGTCTGAAATCTTGCTAAACAACTTAACCTAACTTGGGGGTTTGGGTAAGATTGTTTTTGGTTCCAACTATGAAATCTTTTCTTGCGTATAAGCAGCCTAACAGCTAGATGAAAAGATTTCTATGCTAAGAACTTATGGGATGAACACTTAATAAAAATTAATCTTCTTGTTCGTGTTCTTGTGCGGAAATCTGATATTAGCTTGAGCTTCTTGATTGTTCAGCGTTTCCGTTGTTTTCACTCTAAAGTGTAATCCCATATATATAGACCTTGAAATCAAAGAGCCGTTGGAGAGCAATTTGAATTTCAGGCTATATTTGGTAGACTTGCAGGCTTGATGTGACGAGCTTCAGGAACGGCATGGCCAAAAGCGTGAATTTATATTTTGTAGCCGTTACAGAGAGGTAGCATCAAATCCCGCAATTGTCGGCTCCGATCATACGTGTCTTGTTCTTATTGGATAGCAGACTCACTTTTCAGTGTTGTTCTTCCAACTAAGCTTGACATTCTTCTTGTTCAGATCATAGACGTATGATTAGGTGAAACATCAGATTTCACCTGGTCAGCTGACCTGATCAGTCTGAACTGATCAGTCTACCTGATAGAGTCTTCAGGTGCCGGTTGACTTAGCTTCAACTAGCAGACTCGACTGATGTAGGTCTTCTGGTCTGATCTTCGAGTATTCAGAGTTTGATCTTTATGACTTTAGCTGAGATATCTGACCAGATCAGAACGATCTGATCTTCTATTCTTGTCTTGCATTCTGGCCTGTCGGATATCAGCTGTCCTTTGAGTCTTCAGATCTGACCTATACATATTGAGTTTCCCCCTCAATATGTGACCTATATATTTCATCAGTTGTTCTATACAATCATTATCAACTGGTCTCCTATAGCAGGTAATATAAACATCAGTCAGCTAACAGGTCTGACTGGTCCTATTACATGTGTTTTTGGAACTTTCATCAAAACTATAAATTTCTCAACATGTTTGTTTACCAGTACTTACACGGTACAACTAGTGCAGACAAAATGTTACTCATATATACTATATACTACTCCCACAATCTCTTTATTATACAAGCTGATTAGATTTTGCACAATGATTATGAATTCATTTTGGAAATACAAATTATGCAAGTAGAATATTAGAAACCCTTTTTTTTTTAAGAAAAGCCTTAGATGCAAGAAAAGCATATATCGAGTAGGTCATTCACACAATCTGGAGGCTCTACCCAATTATGAGGACTATCATAATCACGAGCAATCCTAGCAAGAATATGTACCAAATTATTGGCAGTTCGACAAATCCACCTAACTGAAAATAAGGGCTGATCTTCAATACATTTCTTCCCTGACGAGACAGTCGCCAAAAGAAGTATTAGAACCATATTTAATAAGTGTTATATTTTTAAATATAATTAATGCACAAGGTTATATAGTTAATAAATTAGGAAAAACTACTTTATGTGAAAACTAATTTAGAAAATTGGGACATCCATTTTAAGAAAATCAACCTACATGTTGACTTAATAATTTCAAGAATTCTACAAGTTTTGGCCCTTAATTTCGATTCTTCGATTTTAAATTATGTTTCAACCACACAGATACATGCGTAAATGCATTTTTACTAATGATGTGATATCATGATATGCATTAATGATTTGAAAACAAGATGTCATCTAAGAAAATAAAGAATTATCTAAAAAAAATTTAAATGGCCATGCAATTTTTTGATAAAAAATTAATTTGATCCTTAAATTACCTACGATTTATCTATAAATTTTTAGAATTTTAGTTAACGTACAAATTAATTATAAATAAACTGCTTACACATTTATAGTTTATGAACAAACTGTCTATACATTTATAATTTTCAATAGGAAAACAAATTATCTACACAAATAATTCTCTAGACAATTTACATTTCCGTAGACAATTATATTTGTAGTTTAGAAACAACTTACAAATAACTTTACCTATGAATTACGTTTATGT
Organism: Stenogyne calaminthoides; assembly: GCA_037126765.1. Classification (NCBI taxonomy): domain Eukaryota; kingdom Viridiplantae; phylum Streptophyta; class Magnoliopsida; order Lamiales; family Lamiaceae; genus Stenogyne; species Stenogyne calaminthoides. Next base: position 21,356,173 of record JBBCBC010000003.1, read on the forward strand.
AGACAAATTTACCTATGAATGAGATGACTATATGATTAGAAAATTGTGTAAGTAAGTCATATATAGACAAGCCTTACTATTTAAGGACGAAACTATTTTCGTTAAAAATTTCATATCGACACATTGAAATATTCCGTAGGCAATTCTTTATTTTCTTATGGTCACAATCCCTAAATTTTAATAATTCTTAACACTGCTTTTGCTTTTCTTTGCATCAAACAAGTCAAACCTATATATCAACACCTACAATTATATTTATCACAAAACTGACAACGCATAGGGACGACATGGCTTATGTAGAAACGGTTGAACAAGATTTCTTGGTCTGTAAAAGGAGGTTAGCTCTAATTACATTCACATGCATGTAATTAATGTAATTAATCTTGATCTTAGCAACAAATTCGTGGGACATTGTGATTATGCAACTCGGAGTTTTGTCTAATTCGTAGCCATGCATGTTGTTACAGCTTTTAATGTTGGAGTGAGTTAGTTTGACAGAGAAGAGAAATGAGAGAGAACTAACCTTGAGAGGGGACAAAATTAGACAATAACTAAATTAATAATTCGATAATAATGTAATTAGGCATAAATAATGCAATTAAATAGTTGTAATTTTTGTACTTAGGGGGACGTATTTAGAAGCTGTCACTTCTGGCTTTTTTATTTTATTTTAATTATATACTATAATTTTGGAATTTTGTATGTTGAGTTTCCGACCCTAGTCGAATCCCAACTATTATGCTCCGTGTCTCCTCCTTCCACCGAAACGACGTCTCATGCTCGAAATATGTTGTCGTTTAATCTAGGTTAATAGGAGTATTATATTATGCATGTTAATTATTTCCATGCAAAACGTGGAAAGTTAATGTGAGTGATATATCGACGTGATGAAAACACGTTCATAATTCCTGGAAAGCCTGTATATCGATTTTGAAAACAATAAATATGTGCCGCTTTAATTAATTAAGGCTACGTTCAAATTAACCCTAATCGAACATGGTCCTTGACTCCTTGCTAGCTAAATGCAGGATATGTCGTGGTGTGATGATAGTAAAAAATTGTTCAATCATATTCCAATGTTATTATTCGTGTTTTATAGTAGAGAAGGTATTGTGTGCACCACTTTCACCGTACACCACTGTTACCATTGTTGATAAAGATCAACACTTTATATATTGTAAAGTGTCGATCCTCATAAACAATAGTAATAGTGGTGTACGGTGAAATTGGTGCACACAATACTTTGCATTTATGTATTTTATAGTAACATTATCTACTCCACCCATATCCAGAGTTTTATTTAGTGCAATTTTGATTAAAAAAATTCAACCAGACTGTTATATTATATCCAAGGATGAACATATTCAGAAATATCTATTTTCCGGGGTCACCTACATCGATATTGGGAAAAACGATATTTCCACAATATTTGATAAAAAAATTAAAAATATCTGTATACATATCGATATCGGTTTTTTTTTTTTTTTGCATAAATTGAGTATAATATCCATAAAATATCGATAGATTTTGAAAAATATTGATAAACAACATATAAGATAAGTGTATATATTGTAGTTTATGTATATTTATGACAAATGTAAAATTTTGTTCAAATTTTTTTGTTACATTTATGTATTAAAAGTTCATTATTGAAGTTAAAAAATTATCGATATCGATATTTCCATAAATTTAAGGTCTCGATATTTCTACCGATACCGATATTTTCAACCTTGGTTATACCTTGTCGTAAATCATAGAAAAAATGGTCGAAAGATATTAGTTCTTGTGATGAAAAGTATCAACTGATCATATGCTGAAAAATATTAGTAGTTGTATATTAAAAAATACTAATATTGTTCAGAATACAAATAAATACTTTCTTTTGCATGAATTAATATATATTTTTCTGGATATGAACTAATACTTCTTATTATATATAATTTCTTATTTATTTTTTTTGGATGAGTCAAAATTTGATCAAAATTAAGTCAACGATGCATATATTGCCAATCTTTATGTATGAGCATGCAATATATTCATACCGCTTACACGTGTCATGCATATGAATTATTGAAACACAAAAAAAATAGAAAAAAAATGATATACTCCTGTGAAATATTTGTGCAAATTGGGAAGGATGAAAACTCGTGGATCATTCGCAGATTGAACTAGGTTAAATATTTTTTTCCAAATATTAGCGCAAAGGCAAAGTAAGACAACTCGCTTCTAGGTTTGTATTACTATAAGAACAAATATATATTATTAAAAGAATAAGTAACACATACTTACAAATTTCAGTATATTCGTCTTTATTGTAACACATACTTGCCCCGTTTCTTTTTAATTGTCCATTTAGACATTTTTAAAAAAATTACGGAATTAAATAATTAGATCATTTTCCCCTTAATTAATAAGCTATTCAATCGTATATCTTTAATTAGGGGAAATAAAGAGTTAAAGAAAGAATAATTAGGAGAGATATGAGAGACAATAATAAGATTTTTCTTAATTAAGTGGGATAAATTGGAAAAAAAACATATATAAAGGTAGGTAAATGGACAAATAAAAAGGAACACAATTTTGAAGCTAAGTGGGTAAATTTAAATGGGGCTGGAGAGTACAAGATATTGAAAATTTTATTACTATATGAACACAAAAATGATACTGTAAAAAGAAGGTGTGTTACCCTACGAACAAAACAACATTTTTTTTGTTTATCCACTTCCCACTCTTTTTTCTATTCGTTTCTCTCCTTGATTGAATTATATTTCAGGAATCAAGAATATTTTAAATGAGTGTCTGAAAATGATTTGCAAGATATGATACCATGTAGACTAAAGAGACATATCAAATCATCTAAATCAGTATTTGTAGTTCACTTTATCAGTTTATTGTTCCATCATCTAGACATACGAATAATTTATTAAAAAAAATCAACAAATTTTTAGTTATATACATAACATATAAATTTTAGGGTGTAAACGAGCCGAGTTGAGTCGAGCCGAGTAATTAATATTGAGCTCGAACTCGACTCAAGTAGAATACTCGAAACTTGAACTCTACTCGAACTCGATCGAGCCTAAATTTTTAATCTCGAGCTCGACTCGACGAGAAATTCCATAGACTCGAGCTCGACTCCATTACCTGTATAAATTTATAAAATTAAATATAAAATATATTATTAAAATATAAGTATATACATTTAGCAATATTAAAGCCTCTCGAGATGAGTATTTATGAGCTCGAACTCGACTCGACTCGATTATGCTTGAGTCGCTTTCGATCTTTTTACGAGTCGAGCACGAGTAGCTTGTGAGCCGGCTTGACTCACATATGCCCCTACATGTAATTAAAAAATAAAATAGTGAGAATTATGACAAAAAATATGAAAAAAGGCGGAAGATATGGGAGACAAGACAACGAAGCAGTTTTTATTCTTGATTAGGGTTTAACAACATATGCCGGGTGTCCATGTTTCGTTCGATCGCTTCAAATTGAAACTAGTTTTATTAATTTCTTGGGGGTTGGAGTCTTTATTGTGAATCGCAATTTTGTGTGTGTTTCATAAATCGTGTGTGAAAACATGGGTGAAACACTGATAAAACTTGAGAATCTTTTTGGATCAGTTTATGTTTCTTACCGGTATTTATTATTAAGATTGTAGAGAGAACACTACCTTAATTTGAATTAAATTAAAGGAGTATCATTTATAGTAAAATGATAATATTATATCCATGAGATACTTATAAAACAAAGAGAATGTATTATGTTCACCATACATCATTATATACAATCATTTATAAGGATCAATGCTTTATTTAAAAATTGTAAATTTTTATAAAAAAAAATAATAATATACGGTAAACATATTACATATAATACTTTCTTTTTAAATAAATTGCAACAAGAGCTAATTAAGCTCCGACGATCACTTATGCGGCATATTTTATAACTTGTGAAAGTGAAAGAAGCAACTTCCGCATTATAGCGTTTTGCTATCTTTTTCTTTTTCAATTAACAATATTTATATTATTTGAGAGACGGAGGAAGATACTTTCAATTAATACTCCATATTTATATTATTTGAGAGACAGAGGAAGAGTATCTGAAATTTCAAAAGTAAAAAAATAGAACGGAGAGTAATATTTATGCAATTGTGTAGCACCTTCATTACATTTTAATAGAGAAAAAATCACAAATAATCCTATAACTTTGCTCGATTCCAAAAATAGTCCTGTAAGTTTTTTATTTTATAAATTGTGGTCCTTTTGATTTCAATTGTAATCCTTTTCGTCGGAAAATGGACGAAAATATGATGTAGTACACAAAATAATGCAAAAAAAAAACATTGAAATGGTGGGTTCAATGAAAGAAAGATAATAGTATAAGTTTCGACTCTAGCCTCAACGTAAATCACTCGAAATTAGCCACGATAATAAATGTAATTCGTGATTTTGAAGTTGCGATTCACGAGGGAGGTGTAATCAAAACATGAAATTGATTGAGAATTTTTCTTCCTTGATGAAAGACAGTTCAAATGAGAGTGGTGACAACCATCAATGTGATCAGAATAAAAAGTTAGGTCACTTTCCGATCAAATTTTAAATTATCCGGCGAAAATGACTACAATTGAAACCAAAAGGACCACAATTGATAAAATAAAAACTTACAGGACTATTTTTGGAATCGGACAAAATTACAGGATCATTTGTGATATTTTCTCCATTTTTATATATGAATTATATGTTGGAAAATGGAGCACATTTTTTGGGTGAATGAGAAATTATATTCTCAATAAATGTTGTAACCAACAAATGGGAAAGTGAGAAAGGAAAAAACAAAGAGTTTTTATCCCACATTGAAAAATGAGAAAAGAGAAAGTGGGTATATAAAGAGCTACCCACTTGTTGCTTGAAAAATATTATGGGTTCATTCTTCTCCACCTTCTACGCGGGTGCGCAGAGAGAATAATACTTGATCGGATTTGACATTCGAAACCCAAACTCGTTATTTATTATTTTATCAGTCATTTTTCGGTGCCCCTAACAATATTATACATATATTAATTAATTGGCTAAATTTTATATACATCCAAGTGGACGTTGCATGTGGATGCACATGAGACATATTCATATTAATTATAATAATCCATAGAGGTGGGGTGGCAAGGGTTGCGGGACTCCGAAATTAGTAATATAGGCAATCAAAATAGAAGTAAAATTCATGAGAAAATAAAAAATTGCCTAAATAAAATTTCAAATGCTCTATAGAATTTTTTAATAAAAATAATTAATGTATAAAATCTGATTTATAAGAGTATTGCGCATGATTCATATATCACCATTATATATAAGTCTATACTAATTGGAGAGTTGTAATTAAAGTTAATTAAAATTTATGTGTTGATGTTGATTAAAAAATCTACCAATTATATGTAGGTAGCTTTTGTGAAAACGCATAAGGGTTACTTTTGAGGGAAGTGGTGTCTATATCATTACATATCATATTACTATATCGAAGAAGACAAAATGGTGTAATTCAAAGCAAAATCATAGGAACTGTCCTTTCAGGATAAGAACAAATTCTACGCCCTTCTTTGAACCCATGTATAAATTCTGGCCATCATCATCCATCCATAATTTCATACATATACTATGTATGTGTTATATCATTTCATTATTAAAATATATTCAATATTTGTTCCTATATAATCGTACAACGGTACAAGTATATATATGTGCATGTATGTGTACATTTCAAATGAATATATAATATGCATGAACTTGGTGTGTGTATATATATATATGATGAATTAATTTCACAAATCTTAATTATATAAGCCATGCATGGTGCTTCTTTTTTTAATTTTATGTTTTATAATTCTGGCTAGTTCAAGATATATAAACATTAATCATTCTTCAAGAATAATATATGATTACGTTAACTTGTTATGTAAAGGTGAAGAACGATATTCTTAGTTTCTTACATTTTGTGCATGGTTTTTTTTGGTGCGTTGCGTTTGTGATTAAACTAGTTGATTAAGATTAATACATAAAAAATTGAAATAATTATATCTCATTTAAAAAAGTTCGAATATGTACAGAGATACAACATTAATTTATTTATTTAATTTTCTTAACACTCTCCTTTACTCGTGGACTTAATTTTCTTATTTCATTACTAGGATGAGACACATCGAATGGATAATTTAATATGAGTGGAATTACTCGCAATGGGAACCGAACCCAGAACACGGACATAAACTTTTTTTTTTTGCTGTGATACGTGCTACGAAAGAATTTCATTCAGAGGTGCATTTACATTTAATTTTGCTAACATGAATTGATGAATGAGAAAGTGAAGAAGATATGGATTTGAAAAGGACGTCACATAATCTGAAGCTAACATGGATTTTAGATGTATGATGCATATATTAACATTACAGGTGGAAGGATATGCGTTTGGGGTCAGAGAGTGGGGGGAAACATCCTCAGTGATACATCTCAATCAACTATCCCACTATCAACGCTATCACTCCTCAATCTTGTTTCCAACTAAACTCCACCATCTCTCCATTCCCTAAGTTCTCACTCACTTCCCATTTCCACCTTCCTTTTATTTCTTTTCAATATTTATTTGCTCTACATGCATTTTTTATTTATATATTATTGTATTGCGTTAGCCTTTTTTTTTTTTTTTTTTTTTCAAATAATGAAATTACTTAATTACATCATATTTTTCTTTTTGGTCCCTCTAATTTTGGATTTGGATTCTGTGTTTGATTGGGAATATTTATGTCGTACAACGGGAAAGAGTCATGTGAAGGTTTGACTACATATTAGAAGAATTAAAGAGTGGTCGCATGGGCTGAAGAGATAAAGAGATGAGTTGGGCTTGGAAGAGATGTCCAAGACCTTGATATCCGAGCAGACTGGAGAGGCCTTAAACTAAGGGGCCTGGAGGAAAACGAGGCCCAATGAAGGGAAGCAAGCTGAGAAGATGGGCCCAGGAGGATAACCTGGGCCCTAGAGACTAAAGATTTAGGGGAGTGGGCGAATCGACATTAAATCTAAGAAGATTGGGCCGGGGAAGTTTTAACCCAAGATCGTGGACCTCGGTCCGAAAGATGCCTTAGTGGGCTTAAGGAGTAATAGCCCATGGAAGGAGAGATTAATCAAGACCGTTGAAAGAGAGGATATCAACGGTGGGAGAGTCCTGATCCGCGTGAATCAGGTAGCGGATTCAGGGAGTTAGTTAGATATTCGGGGATCCGGATACGAGGATCTTTGGAGGTTCTTGAAATAAGTGGAATTGGGGAATTATGATCTAAGACTCGTTTTAATGACCCGGAAAAGGGAGAAAAGAACATGGGAACGTGGGCCAACTCAAACGGGAATGAAGATTAAGGCAAACCCACGATCTAAACATGGGGAGTGGGGGGAAATAGAGAAAAACTCCGGCTGGAGGGATTTAAATATCCCTTCCATGTAGCACAAAACACACAATCACTTGATTTTACTTACTTACACTTGAATACTTTGAATTGAGCTTCTGAATACGATTTCACCTAAGAATAAGAATGATAACTGGCTTGAGCGTCGGAGAGCCCGCGCCGGAGCCCCCTCCGGCGTATTTTTTAGGTATTATCATTCGTAGTGGAGAAATTTCAGAAGAGGAGATAATCAAACCTGGTCTTCCCTCGAGTCCAGGTGTTTTCAGGTACCTACGTGTAGATTGACGAGGTTCCTGCAGTCAAAGCTCGAACGATTTTTCTACATTCAACGTACGAATCCCCGTTGAATTACAGGTCATCTCTTGAGCACTTTTTTGCACATCAGTGTTGTACAATAGACTCATCCGGGTCTATAGTATACTTTTAATTGAATAAAACAACGTTATATTATACAACATTTTAATAAGCTACAGATCCATATGAGTTTAGTGCACAGCCCGGTGCTTTACAACACAAGATCCAAATCCTCGAAGTAATTACTAAAACTGTCACTCTCTCTCTCTCTCTCTCTCTTTCTGTACAAAATACAGAAGTGGTGTTTCGGTCAGATCTAGTCTTCCATCGATATTAGTGGGGTTACAGATAGCGCTAGCGCGATCTGTGACACTTGAAGAGTAGATCGTTCTTTAATTTTCATAAGTTTTTAGATTGTCTTTTAATTTTTGTAGGTTTTAGATCCAAGTTGTTTACACAATTTCTGTGATAATTATATTACCCTATTATCGTTCGTCATCTTTACAGATCGTGTGATCCATGATTTCTCTCATTAATTGAGAGCTTCTAATTCCCCTCCTTAGTTGAGAGCCTCTGATTTCTCTTCCTAGTTGAGTTACTTTTGTTTAATTTATCTCCCGAAGACAAGTGTGTTGCCACTGAATATATGATGAAGATAGTTTGTAAAGTTATACTAAAGTAGATTAATGATTACGTAATTTGTTTTATTCCTAGAAAAACAATTGATTTGGCTCTTCATTTTGTTGGGGCATCTAAATTATTCTCAAGTCTTTATTATTGGGTCGAACCTCCAACTATTGTGGATCATCTTCTCGATATTTACATTTCGTGCATTTAAGTTACTAGCAACTTTAGTTGATGGGGCCCACAAAATAGCAGCAGCTTGCCTTTGTTAAATAATGCTCTGAAATTGTTGCTGTAGATGGCCCATTTGATCTTCAATTCTCGGGCTTCTAATTCTTGAGTTGGGCCACAACATGTGCCTCAGCTTGGGGTTTTTTGACCTCATTTTCTTTTTTGTAATTTTCTTGTTACAGCCTCGATTGACTTCGATAAAATAATTGAAAAGTGTTTTGCTTTTAAAATTATCTTTTTAATACAGACAATTAAGAACATTTAGCCAATTTTAATGTAAACTAGGGGTTTGACACGTGTGTTACACGTGGCACGTGTAATTATGTTTTTATTTGTCGAAATATGGTGGTGCTTGTTAAATAAGTAGTTGTCGAACATGCATTACTTTATATTGATAGTTAATTAAAAGTACTCATGGATCATTTTCTACCATATTATAGCAAAATCATATTATGATCAACCTAAGCTTGAGTTGATAATCTAACAAATTTAAATTACAATTGTCATGTTTTGGAGCATAGTCATGTTTTATCTCTTCTTTCAAATGAGCACGAATTTCAAAATATACAAAACCATAAAACAATCTTAATATGATCGCTAGGAGCAAACTTACAAAAGTGTATGAAAAAAAGGAAATGAAATCCATTTTTTTAACATATTAATTTAAATAATGACAAATAAAATAACCTAACATTCCGCTGTAATATATTTAAGATGCATTAGAACTAACAATTGATGTCACTCTGTTCAGAACCTTCTTCCATGTGTCCATGAATTTAACTGTTCCTTATGCTTGATTTAAATATTTTGCCAAATATTTGCTCCTTGATAAAGAAGGATTTGAACGAAGATTAGGAAATGAATAATATGTAATAATGTTAAAGAGGATGTGGTCTACTAAAATCAAGGGCCACAACGGTTGCCCTATGTAGGATGCAGAAGTTGTTTAAGATAAGTGTTGAGATATGCACTATAATGCCTTCAATTAATGAGAACATGAGTGCATAAAGAATCTGCATTAATCAATTAAATTACATCAAATTTGCTACCTTGTACATGTGAATGTACCAGGTTCTGAATCCATTTGATTGTGAAATATTGCACATCCAATCATTAATGAACCCAACAACATATAGAACAGAGAACAGTCATGATACAATGAGAAAGAGAAAAAAACAGTTTAGTCTATGATCCTAGATTAAATAATCAACATAATGTTCCAAATCTATTCATGCTCAAATGAAAATACTATTCGGTAGATGCTTCTAATAGCACTCGTAATCTGCTTCACTTTAATTGGTCAAAAAAAATATACTACCAGCTGCCTATGTGAAAGACTGCAACCAAGTGCAAGAAACTGAAAGAAAAAGTGGATTAAAGAAATTTACTATCTAAATTTTCTAAAAATCAACCAAGTGTGTATGTTTAGGGTAGCTCAAGTATCTTTATTAATAATACTGAATCTATAATCAACTCATATTTATATGAACCAGCGGTGAAGTAAGGGAAACATTAAACTCTTAGACGATGCAAATAATATAATTTTATGATATAACCTCGGGATTCTTCCACACGCTTAGGATACACAAGCCGTGGTATTCACCTGACCATAACCAAGCAAAAATACAACAAATTTAAAACACATGTTTAAAATAAGAGAAAATAAAGAGCTAGCTAAGTAATAAGACTTATAAAACAAAAGAATCTTAATTTGAGATGGATAGTTGATCCAAGATAAGGAAAATTAAAAATAAAGTATCATACAACATACTTGAAAAAAAAAAATACCCAACATTTATTCTCCTGTGAGGTCAGCCTCCAGCCATAAGTGAATGTAATTAGAACTCCCAGGTTGCAATTGACAAACTTAATTGAAAATGAGGTATCACTTAGAACCAATACTGCATTTTCCAGAAAGCATAGAATCTGGCTACCAAACATTTTGCTCTTATGAATAAAAGTACAAGCCATGCATTATCACACAAGGCTGACGAAAATATCATTAACATAAGGATCAACATTGTACCAATGCAAACAAACTCTTGAGTTAATGCAACAAGATGCATTTACTCTAAAGAATAAGGTGAAAATAATAAACATAAAGCAAACCAGGAAATGAACAATATTCATATCGTCATACCTCTAGAAGCTTCCTTTCTAGTAGAAATTGCTCATACCTATAAACAAATAGCATATAATTACTCAAGGTCAGGATTGATCTTATTAAGAAAAAATTTAGCACGCAAAGTTAAGAAAAATAGAAATATATTTTATCATTATTGAAGGGGAAAAATAATCGATTTTTATATGTCAAATGTGAAGTGAGAAGAATGAAAGTAAAATTATATATCATTAATTATAATAAAGGGAAATAGACTATAATATGACCAAGAAAAAGTGTAAAAGGATATAATCTCGCAGCCCATTGATTGTATGTGGTACAACTATTAAAAGTGCAGGAGTTACAACAATAGTAGCCTCAAAGCATTTTTCATGATCTAAAGTTATGTTCATGAAGATGCCAAAAAGTTAGTAAAACCAACCCTCAAAGCACTTTTCATGATCTAAAATGCAATTAGTTTTAGAGAATAAAAAAAATTGGTACTTCCTCGTGGATATCTCAGTACTTCCTTATTATACACCGTCATATAAAAAAACCAGAAGTTCAGGATCAACCAAACATAAAGGATGCACTCAATTAGATGACCTAAACTGTCTCAAACATTGCATGTAGAATGCAAGTTCTTTATTCCCCTCCACATACGTCTGACAATCAAATGAAAAAAAAATTAACAATAGAAAGAGTGATACATAAAGTATGGTGTATAATTTTCTAATTAGACAGGGAAGTACCTGAAGATATATGCATAAACTCCATAGATTGGGACACTGGAACTTCACGGAAAAACAATATTAATACTTGCTCGGTTGCATCTACCATTCTCAAAATTATAAACGGGAAAAAAAAATTCACTCAATAAACAAATGAAAATTCAAAACTCTAACCAAATCAAAGCATAAAATTCAAGCAGTAGAACAGTGCCTATAGAATTTGGAAGGCATAAGCAGAACATTTTTGTTTCCAAGATAAACAATAGCAAAACTCTTACAACTCAAGAAACTTAATATTAGATATTAAAATAATCCAGAAAAATGGTTTAATTTCTTTTAATTTTCTCTTTCGAGAAATTTAGCCAGATACTTGCCCTTCGTCGAAACCTTTCTGCTACCTCACGAATTTTCCCCGATATGCTCATGGCGACATCAATTGAAACCTTCAAAATAACAATGAGTTTGCATATGATCAAGAGATTGATTGATTAGTTGTGTTGAAGACGAAGAATCAATGCGAGAGGAAGACGGATTGATAAACAGGTTAAAAATATAAAACAGAAAAAATAATTAATTAAGGCAAACTGCACAACTTAAAAATTAGCATGGGTAAATTGGCATGCGACCAATACCTTTTGACTTTAAGTGCAGTCTATTAGAGAAATTGTCCTTGAATAGTCTACAATAAAAGAACCCAAAAAAAGATAGACCAGTTGTGCCGAATTTACATTGCCACACAAGAAAGTCTTGAGCGTATCTCCATGTTTTTCAAATTATACACTGCTCCAGTAGTTAATTTTTACCATTGTATTATTTTTTCTTAAATTTCATATACCCTCCTCATTTCAGCAAATTCGTCATCTTGAAACAAAATGCAGCAACCCTTTAATAAGCTCCCTATAATGTATTCTCTGTTATACACCTCAATTTGTAGAATCTGATAAATCAATGTTATATTTGCAATGATAAAGTAGATGGATTGTTTCTCACTTGTTGCTTTTTCTCCCAACATTACAATTTCTTTTAAATTCACTGTATAAGTACCTTATTTACTTTCACTTCTACCTATGTTGGCTATCTATATACGCCAACATCCACCAGGGTGAAACTAAAATATTTAACAATGAAGCAACTCTTACACCACTATTTATTAATGGTGAAAATTTTTGCACTACCAAAGAGAGTAAGTTACTTGAAATTCGTAGATAGCCAAGCAAATTAACTAATAACCACATCAGCAGTCAGCACCCCCTAAACATTAGTTATCACACGTAAGCCAAAAATTAATATATACCAACTCTAATTCCAAAACCTATGCTTTCTTGACAGCCTTTGAGATACAGATTAAATGAATTAAATGGCTGGAGAAACAATGCGCACACAAAGGAAACACTGCACGTTTTTTTTAAAAAATTTACTCATCGAATGATATGTATTATTTTGATTACCTGAGAACAAACTCATTAAATGTCTTCAACATAATATGGAGAAGAACTTCTGTGAACCTACAAAAAACTACTAGCCTAATGATTTAAGGCATAACTATAGGATAAAAAAATTAGCAACTTACGGTTATATGCTTAGCTCATCTCATTTAATCAAATGGCCATATTCAATATAATGAGCACCAGTTCTTGGAGTTCCTGCTAAATGTTTAGGTTATCCTTTACCGGTCCAAGATGAGTACGTATTAACACAGTTTAAAGTACATTTCATTAGCCATAAACTTATCCTAAAATCAAATTCTACTGTAACCTAATTTATCTTAGAAAAGAAATCTTTACAAATGATTCACTTAATCATATTTGAACTTATAATATGGTTAATATTATGACATTTGCAAGCACCAATAGTTGTGCATAATATTCCTACAACAATAGTTCAAAGAAAAATCATTAAATCTTCATCACCCTCCACACCAATCAAAACAATAATCTTTACAAGATGGAACAAATTTCCTATGGATACAACAATTAAGATACAAAGGCTTGTGTGACAGCCACAATTAAGCAATTCTAATCACGATTAAAGATCAATTACACAAGTATTATCTACAGTACGATAATAATTACATCATCGAGCATAGAAAGAAACCTGGATTTCTGTCTCGTTTGCTCGCTCCCCATCAATGCAAATAACCGAATAATCAATTGCACCACTCAAACTCAGCGGCTCTAAAAGACCCGGTATATACAGTAAAAACGATATTAGATAACAAAGAAAACATAATCCAAACATATACATTCACAAAACAATTATATAAATCTGTATACCTTGTTTATGTAAAAATACCATCTGGTGTGGTCACAGCAATGAGTTCCGCCTCCCCTTCCAATGAACTCCATTTTGCAACCCGTCGGCCGTACCCTTTCCCTACGCCTATGCCCTGCAAGTCGCCCCACTCCAGACTTCCCCTCCGTCGCAAACCGTCACATCTCCCCCAGTAAAGACCCTAATTTTTGCCCCCATCCCTCCAAACCTTCCCCTTCCTTCGCCTGCAAAAATTATGCAACCCCTCTCCCCCCTCATTTTCTCATAAATCTCACTAAAAGGATATTGGAATCCGTATGACTACTCAAGTTCTCACATTAAAAAAGTGATTAAATTTAAGTTGTCTTAAATTGTACAGTTAAAATAATTAGAGGGCTAAAATTGTTCAAAAATAATTTTCACACTTTTTAATATAGTTTTTAATATAGTATAGATATAGATATAAACAGATAATAGTTCTTTTGTTTAAAAAAAAAATCGGAGGAGATATAATTATTTTTGAAAATACTAGACAGCAGTAGCGAGATAGGTTTATATGTCAAGTACTCTTTTTAGTTTAACAATTAACAGTTCAATTAATCTCCACTAATGAGGCTGAACATTTTCTTTGTTTTGATCTTGATTTTGTAATTCATAACGTTCTTTTGTCGAGTGACACAGCTCACATTCTCTTTGTCGATATACATCAACACTTAATCAATTTAAGATCGACTCGATTAGTTAACCGACTACTATCTTCAATCGAGTTTGACTCAACTTTGTTCTTAAATCATAATTAAGCTCTTCATCTTAGTATTGGCAGTTGATAGCTTAGATTATCAACTTTCAATATTTAAATGGTCCTCTATCTTCAAGTTTTGTCTGGGTATTAAATGGTGTAAAATGAGTTTAATGAAGGAGTATAAATGTCAATTCAATTTTTTAAAAAAAAAATGTTATTTATTAGTATTAAATGATGTAAAATAGATTTAGTATGTGTAGGAGAGTGACATGTGATGTAAATAAATGTTGTTTATAAGGGGTATTATTTTGTAAAGAAAATTGTTCTATTTCCATTTTAGAAAAGACTTAATTGCGAATAAAATCACCACTTTTTCATAAATTGCAATCTAAGCTAAAGTTTTGAATTTTGACAAATAAATCATCACTTTTACTCTTTTTGACAATTCCAATTCCGAGCAGTTTGCCCCCTTGTCCGAAAAATTATGTGTACAAATATGTACACAATTATCATCCTAGTCAGTATCCACATCAATAAATAATTATAAACATAATAAATAATAATTTAAAAATAAATTAAGTATTATAAATACTATAAATAAATTTAGAATAAATATAAATATACTAAGATATTAAAATCAACACAAATAAAAATAAAATTTTAATTTCTTCTAATAAAATTAAAATTAGAAATCAACACAAACAAATAACGTTCAAAATCAAAATTATAATTAAAATTGTTATTATTAAAAAACAACAAAAATAATATTTCTTAGGGAATATTATTAGCCCCGAAATAACACAATATCGAAAAAAAATTCTAGATAATTAAACGTAATGAACATTTGTCTCCAACTCATGTTTCTGGCCACCATCCCCAACCCTACTCCCATTCCAGCCTCCCCTCCATTTTTCATTCATATTTCCTCCCTTGAACACTTGAATAAATTTTGAAATGTGAATTAGGTCATCACACACACACTTCATACCAGACTTTCGAAATGGGAGCTCGCTCTTTATAAATGAGCTTGATATATATAGCGAGATTTTTTTTTAATTGCAGAATAGTTTGATTTAATGTAATTAGAGCAAAACATATTTTGGTGTAATTGGATGTTGAATTTGGATTTTTTTGTAGAATTAAGATTATTTTGTGAAGATGAGGTGGCGAAAGGAATGTGGGGTTGGGGGTAGGACAATAGTGGGATGGTGTGGGTGGGGGTAACGGCGGACAGGGGCGGCCCTGGGGCGGCGCAAGTGGTGCCGCAGCACAGAGCCCCTTTCCGGCGAGGGCCCCAGATTTTTTTTCTTTATATATATATATATATATATTTACATATGTATTATAATATATAAAATCGATACAATATCATATCTTGTGGGGGTCTAAGTTGGTATCAAGTGTGCTTTTAAGATCTACTATGTTTGCGCGATGTCGCGGGATCGAATCCCTTTAGCTGCCTGGACATGGAAAATGTAGGAAGAAAAAGGATGCAGAAAAATTTATTTGTACTAATAATTATATTTTTTTATCATAAAAGAAAAATGAAGGGCCCAATTTTTTTTTACACTTGGCCCCTAAAATTATAGGACCGGCTATGGCAGCGGAGGCAACATGAGGTTGAAGATGAAGAGACTTTGGTGTAAGTTGAATTTTGTTTTTTAGATTATCTCTGTATATTTTTTTAAATCTTATCTAGAAATTCCAGTGTTTTATTGTCAGAACTAAAAAGAAGATATGTAAATGAGTATTATTTTTGTTGGGTTTGGGGCCCATTATGTTCGAGGCCTTTGGGCTTTATCATAAATGGCCGTCCACTATTCTTACGGCTTGTTGTTGGCAGCCATGAGCGGAAGCGCGAGTGTATTTTGAGCCCATGTCTTTTATTTTCTCCTAGAATTAATTCATTGGGCCAAAACCAAAAACAGCTAAGCCCAACAATTTTATTGTTAATAAATTATTTATTTACTAATTAATCTTTTAAATAATTTCAATGATATTAAAGAATATTGGTTTATAGATTCGAGTAGATTTAGTATTTTTTTGGCTAAAAATCTAAAAGGAAAAGAAAAGAAAAGTAGAAGAAAAGGAAAAAGAAAAGAGAAAAAAATAAGTCATATATGCTAAAATTCATCTCTTGTCATTTCTCTTGTGCCATCTGTTCACAATTGGAGATTATGGCGGTCCACATACAATGCAGGAATGCCCCGACTTGAGTAGACCCGCTCTGCCTCGAAATGTTTGGGGCAGTGGACCCACCCCTTTCTAAAAACAAATCAGGGTAGACCCACCCCATGAGTAAAACAGATGAGGTCTGAGTAGCACAATCTTGACCCCCTTGGATCCGCCCGCCCCGCATACATACATATAATTATTATTTTATATAAAATATTATTTACTCCCCATGCCTCATAGTTTATGGTAGAGTTGCCATTATTTTTGTACCATTGTTTATGGTAAAGTTGTTTTATCACTTTATCATATAAAATACTACCTCCAATTGCCCATCACTTTATCACATAAAATACTAATAAACAACTCCTTCCACTCTCAACACTTTATCACTTTCCTTAAGATTGGGACGGAGAGATTATAGTATATGATAAATATATTAAAAGAATATGAGTTAAAATTGATCATTTCATGAATTTAGGAGTACAATCAAGTAGTAAGACCTATTGTAGTGATGTGGGGAGAAATTATCTAACAAAGTCAGTTCTAACTTCACGTGGGACAAATTTCTACTGAAATATTGTGCATATTTGTCCGGAGAATTGAATGTTCGAACTCCATGTGGACATATTTTTACTGAAATGTTGTGGAGCTTTGTTTCGAGAATTAAATCTTGTTGGCTCTTTCCCATAGATTTCTACTACAAGTAACTCTCTCCTACATGTTTTTATTATACGAGTATGTATCTCGATTTAAATTCCACCCATCTTAAGGGCCAACAACACTTACGGTGAATTTTCTCATATCTCATTTATCAAAAAAAAAAAAAAAATCATTTCACCGTTAATAAATGTGCCAAAAGAAACACCATAGTCTAGCAAAGAATATGAGGTTTGCAATATTTTACTACTAAATAAGCTCTTAAAAAGAGAACCTTTTTACTTTTCCCATGCCGAAAATTGTGTCGATTGTTGACGCTCGATACTCCGGTTTTTTTGCATTTTTAGTCAGAATAACGCACCAGGGCTTCTCAAGTGGGCCCGACAAATGTAAATTGGTATCGCGAAAGAGTCCACGTACATCATGTGATTGTTCGTGAAAACACAAAACAACACACAAAAGCAGGAAACTTCGAACCGTATCACGCCATCACCATTGTGTTTCCACCCACACATTCCTTCTAGGGTTTAATTCCTCGCGTTCGCCTCTCAATATGTATCCGTATACACACACACATCGTCAAATTTGCAGAATATTTTTAATGGCTTGTCGAATGGAAGAGGTTAGGGCTACCGCTGCTTAGGTAGCCTCTCACTCATCTAATGTAACTGTCGAGTCGCATTGGTTCTTCACTCTCCTTCCCGTCTACGAGGATAACATTTACATAGGCTTGTTCTTGCTGGCCTTAGTAGGACGGACTTCTTGTCGGTGGTCCTGATAGGTGGTTGTTGTATACAAGAAGTTGTCGAGCCTGAAAGTTGCCCACAGATTACAATTGATATTGATTGGTTCCCCTTAAGTGATGATTAGGATTGTTCGGCATCTAGGGTCGAACATTCGGTGACACGGGGCAATTAGCGGTTTTATGCCCCATCTGATGACAACGATAACAATTTATGGTTCCCTGGAGGCATACTCCCAAGTGTCTCTTCCCACAATTGAGACAGTTTGGTGTGGTTCTCGGGGCATTGAAGTTGTTTCTTCTTCGTGGTGGATAAGGGTTTCTCTTTAAGTTTGACTGTCAATTGCGACTGACAAACATAGTTGTACGAGTTTGTTTAAACTCCAAACCCAAACTAATCGAGACAGTTAGTGCACGGTCAAAAATCTCATTGTAGTTTGGCAGTTTCAGTCCTGCTACGATCCCTCGAGCCTCGAACCCCTTTCAAATCTTCTTGCTTTCTTTGCATCAATCTCCAACGGATGTGGAGCACATCGTGATAGATTAATAAAATTTCTCTCGTACTTTGATACTGAGAGGGTGCCTAGTCGTAGGTTGACAAACTCTTGCTCTTTTTTATCATATAGGGCCTATGGAAAATACCTCTCCATTATTGCTCGTTTAAATTATTCCCATGTAAGCGCTTGCCTTCCCTCGGCATTTAGGGTTCACTCATAGGATTCCCACCATTGGGCAACATCTCCTGTCAATTGGAATTGTGCACATGAAACCTTTTGTGCGTCAGTCAATGTCATGTGATGATAGATACGCTCTAGACCGACAATCCACTCTTCAGTTGCCATAGATCCTTCTTTCCCATTTATCTTGGGTGGTTGCAGCCGTCGAAACTGTTTGACGAACTCATTGGCTCCCTGCACCACATGTGATATAGGTGCATATTGTTGGGGAATGAGTTGCACAGATCTATTAGGGTGAATTTTTAAATATAAATTTAATTCATTAATTATTACTAGCATGAATTAATCCTATATTAATTCAAGTTATAATTGCAACAACATATCATGCATATAATAAGCCACGTAAAACCTACGCATGCGGAATCTACGGGTTTACGTGAACGTACCTCTATGGATGACAGTGAATTCGGTTGGACGGACTAACCAAAAGGACTTTCCAAGTATCCCCTTAGCCCTTGCTCGACAATCCGGTGGAAGGATACTCGCGAACAATTAACAAAAGGAAAAAATAAACTTTAAAACTTTGTTGCACCACTTTCGTGGATTTGTTAATTTTTCCAGCACATGGAATTGTACTTGGGAATGAAACAATCATCCCCTATTTATAAGAGGGAGGTGGTCGAAGTTTCTAGTGGAAAAACAATGTGGGAAAAGACTTTTCTTGATCACCAAGAAATCTTGAATATATCTCTTATATTCTTTTTCCCATAATTATAATATTCCACAAAATCCCACCTTCTCTATTTGCTATGGTAATTTTCGAAAATTAATGTGTGCAAGAATCCAAGATTTGGATCTTCTTGAATTTATGAGATATTCTTGTATTTCAAGAAATACATATCTTCCATAATATCTTTTCAAGAAAATCTTTCTTGCCCATTATTTTCAAAAATTTCGAAAATTCCATATAGATAACCAGGTGGGAGATTTCTTGAATTTAATGAGATAATCTTGTATTCCAAGAATACATATCTTCATTCCATAACAAAATTCAAAGAAAATCTTTCTCCCTCTTTTATCCATAAATTTCGAAAAATAGAGGAAAAATTAAGCAACAATATTTATTTTATTTTAATCACCTTTTTCAGTTATTGAACTATTTGTTGGGCTACTCAGGGGGCCTTTAGGAGAATTAAGATTGGACCTTCTAATGGACCTTGAATATCTAATATTGAGCCACAATATAATTCAAGCCCATAAATATTAATTAATCCCACTACATAATTAATATTGCACTATCCATCTTAACCCATATTACAGTCAATATGGCTCCCGATCATTATTTCCCGTGTTTAAGATTATCTAGCCCATTAATTAATTCAAGCCACTGAAATAGCTTTCCGTTAATTAATATCTTTCGTCCTTGGTCAAGGAACGGTTCAACATTATTATCCATACCGGAAACAAATTCCACTTGCAAGATTTGGTATGATAAAGCTTATGAACCTCCCAAGGGGGCAAATCAAACAAGCGTACTTGCACACGATTCTTCGTATTAAATCTTAGCAATCACATGTGACCAATAATATTGCCCAAGATAAAAAGTATTGAATCTCTCTCTGATTCGCTACCCATGATAAGTCAAAGCAATAGTTACCAATCCCACGTGATCCTATTTAAGGGACGAAGGTTAAGAAACAACGAACCACTGAGGTCTAATTCTTCCTTGTTCAGTTCTGAAGAATTTATCCTCCTGTAGGTCCTATTCAGCGCATCAGTCATGCACTAGTGTAATCTCTTGGTCAAGACAAACCAATCTGAGCCTTACACCTCAACCTTTCACGATGGGTTGTTCATTCCCATCTAGGTCGTGAATGGCGTACTTTTGGTTATAAGGGACTGTTAATTTAATCTTCTGTGATATGGTATCACCAAATTAACTACAATGTAACATGTACGAATTATTGAACAGTTATGCAATAAATATATGTAACATTCAATCATATTTAAAGCATCAGTGATAAACAATTTATTTCAGTAAATAAGTCTGGAAATTCAGTTTCGATTATACAAAGTAAAAGCATACTTTCCAGTATAATCCCAACAATCTCCCACTTATACTCAAAGTCTGCTTTTAAGTATACTACAACATATCTCGCGTAGTCCGTGACATCTAATGTCACCTACACGAACCTAATAATTTCTCCCACTTATACTCAAAGCAGATTGGCAACGGTCTTGACACCCATTCCACTCACATGTCTCTCGAATGTATTCAGAGGCAGACGCTTTGTGAATGGATCTGCTAGGCTGTCCTCAAACGCTATCTTTGCCACATCTATATCTCCTCTCTTAACGATTTCTCGTATAAGATGTCTTTCCTTTAATGTGTTTGTTTGACTCGAGGACTCTTGGTTCTCTTGAATTTGCAACTGCCCCTAGCAGATATTGCTAGACAAATTCAGAACACCATCCAAGTCCACTAAGAAGGTCTAGAGCCCAATCGGTTCTTTCACTGCTTCACAAGCAGCTACTTACCCGAGTTCCATGGTTGAGTCAGTGATGCATTTTTGCTTCACACTCGTCCATTTGATGGCTACACTTCCCAAATGGAAACACACTAACTGAGGCAGATAATTTCTGGAATCTATATCTGATTGGAAATCCGAGTCCGTGTAGCCGATGGGGATTGGAGTATCTGACTGATAAATCAACATTCTATCCCGAGTTCTTTTCAGACACTTCAGAATGTTTTTAACTGTCGTCCAATGCACTTTCCATGGGTTACTTTGATATCTTGCTATCATGCCTACGACAAAGCAGATATCCGGTCTCGTACACAGCATTGCATACATAAGGTTTCCGACAGCCGAAGCACAAGGAATACCTTTCATGTCATCTATCTCCTTTTGCGGCTTAGGGGACATTTTCTTGGATAGATGGATTCCAAATCTGAAAGGTACGAATCCTTTCTTGGAATCTTGCATGCTGAAGCGTTTCAAGACAGTGTCTATGTATGAAACTTGCGATAACCCGATCATCCTTTTCTTGCGATCTCGAGTTATCTTGATCCCAAGGATGTGTCCGGCTTTCCCTAAGTCTTTCATATCAAACTGTTTTGAAAACCATGCCCTTACGTCTGATCACACCTTCACATCGTTCCTGATGATCACAATGTCATCTACGTATAGTACTAAGAATACCAATGCAGTTTCGATACGCTTTTTATACACACAACTTTCAAACTTGTTTTGATCAAACCCATAAGACTTTATTACATGATCAAAACTTTGGTTCCAAGCTCTGGATGCCTGTTTGAGTCCGTAAATGGACTTCTTGAGCTTACAAACTATGTGTTCTTGGCCTGTTTCAATGAAACCTTGGGGTTGTTGCATATAGATCTCCTCATCAAGACTTCCGTTAAGGAAAGCTGTCTTGACTTCCATTTGCCAGATTTCAAAGTCAAAATGCACAACAATCGATAAGAGAATATGGATGGACTTAAGCATGGCTATGGGCGAAAAAGTTTCCTCATAATCGATCCCTTCTTTCTGAGTATAACCTTTCGCCACTAGTCTTGCTTTAAAGGTTTCAACCTTCCCGTCCGGTCCTCTTTTCCTCTTATATACCCACTTGCATCTAATGGGTTTGACCCCATTAAGTGGTTCGATTAGCTCCCACACTCTATTATGAAACATATAACCCATTTCGGTTATCATTGCTGTTTGCCAAGAATCTGCATCCTTATCTTGGAGTGCCTCATCATATGTCCATGGGTCTGATTCGTCTTGTCCGGGAATCAAGTCCGAGGACTCTCCTATTCCCATGAATCTCTCGGGCTGTCTAACAACCCTCCCACTACGACGAGGCTCCGGTTGTGAAAGCGTATCGTTTGGTATATCATCTAGTACAGTTGGCACTGAGGTTTGCCCTCTAAGCTCATTTAAGGTAATCTCACTTCTGGGTTTTCTTTGGTTCATATAGTCTTCTTCCAAAAATCTAAAGTGGGTGATGATGACCACCTTTTGATCTTCGGGACTATAGAACATACACCCTTTTGTTCCCTCGGGGTATCCTACAAACAGCCTTAATTCTGATCAAGGATCCAACTTACCGGCTTCCTTGTCCAACACGTAGGCCGGACACCCCCAAATTCTCATGTGTCTCATACTAGGCTTGCGCCCGGTCCACAATTCTTTGGGAGTTTTGGGAACCGATTTGGATAGCACCAAGTTCAGAATGTAAGTCACTGTTTCCAAGGTATGACCCCAGAACGACTCGGGAAGATCCACATAACTCATCATTGATCTAACCGTTTCCAAAAGAATTATGTTTCTTCGCTCTGCAATCCCGTTTTGTTGAGGGGTTCCGGGTGCAGTGAGCTGGGATATAATCCCTTTATCAGATAAGTAGTTCAAAAACTCATTGCTGAGGTATTCGCCTCCGCGATCATATCGTAGAGACTTGATACGTTTTTCCCTATGATTCTCTGTTTGAGCCTTAAATTCTTAGAATTTTTCAAAGGTCTCATATTCATGCTTCATAAGGAAAATGTATCTTGAGTAATCATCAATAAAATTACTCATAACCTCCTCTTGCTTTGGTGGACATTGGACCACAAACATCTGTGTGAACGATCTCTAACACTTCTTTGGCTCTATTCCCCTTGGCTCCAAATGCCCTCTTGGTCATATTACCCTCCAAACATGATTCGCAGGTTGGGATTTGTTCAACTTGGAGACGCTCCAGTGAACCATCTTTCACCAACCTTTGGATCCTCTTTGGATTTATATAACCCAATCTTAGATGCCAAAGAAGTGTCTCGTTCACGTCTGATGAACGTTTTCTTTTCTAAAAACTTGATTGATGTGTTATAGGATACATTTCGTGAGTGGTGTGCACAGTTAATTGCATAGAGATCATTCAACAACGTTCCATGATAGATAAATTTATCAACAAGAAAAATGGTAACAACTTTATTAAAAAGTAACCGGATATCCATCATAAAAGTTTAGAAACTGAAAACGAATTCTTTCTAAAAAATCCGGAACGTAAAGAATATCTCAAAAATTAAAACACTGTCTTCAAAAGATAGGTGCACTTCTCCCACTGCTTCAGCTGCCACTCTCGTAGCATTACAATGTCTGCTACTTGCGTAGTATTACAATAATCGTTACTATCGTAGCATTGCAATATCTGCCACTTACGTAGCGTTGCAATGTCTTCTACTTTCGTAACGTTGCCCAGTGTGATGAGGATCTCACTCCCACTAAGTTGCCGGATCATTTAGAACCCGTGAAGCCAACATGATTAGTGGATCTCGTATCAACCACCCACGAATGAGAAGTATACGCCGCTAAACAAGTTTCAACAACTAGTGCGTGAGAATTACCTTTCTTTCCATCCCTTTTGGGGTTGGAACAGGCAAAACCTCCATTTTCCTTTCTTACCGCAACTTAAGCACTTCCTCTTTGGATTTTCCTTGACACAACAAACATTCCTTATCTTACCATTGCCCTTGGCAACAGTTGAGTTTTATTGCTTATGGCCTTTGGTCCTCTTCTTTATCTTGCCTACCCTTGGCTTAGAAGATGAAGACGGACCACTTGCCGTCAAAGCTTGAGTTTGGTCCCTCATCATCATTTCTGCCGAGACCAAAAGCTTGCAACAAATTAGCTAGTGAGGCCAAAATGCTCAAAAACTTTTTTGGGCAGAGAGTGAAGTACCAAATTCATCTGAGTCTCCAGATCATAATCTGCACTCAGAATCTCAAGTTTGTTCAGATGGGCCATCTATTTTGAGGACGTAATCCCTTACGGGTTTGCCCTCCACCTTTTTCAGCGACAACATCTGTTGGGAGATGAATTTAATAAAGATATATGATTTTGATTAGATCCCAAAACCAGTATGACATGTTCAGAATGATCTTGATAGTTGAGTCAGGATTCAGTTTTAGAGTATTCAGGATGTTATCTGCAAAATGTATAGTCAGCAGATATAGATCAGGGTAGATTCTGAAGACTCTGAAGAACTGAGTATGTTTCTGAAGAAACTGAAGTTTCAGTATGAAACTTAAGTTTCTGAAGACTCAGTAGGAAATTGAGTATCTGAAGACTCAGTGTGAAACTGAGATACTGAAGACTCAGTATGATACTGAGGAACTGAAGACTCAGCATGAAGACTCAGTATATCAGTCAATATATCTGTAAAGACTCTGAAGACTCAGAAGACTCTGAAGACTCAGAAGACGTTGAAGACTCAGAAGACCCTGAAGACTCAGAAGACTCTGAAGACGCAAGACTGAAGACTGAAGACTGAAGATGTAATTACTGAAGACTCAGTAATGTACTGAATGCTCAGTATAAACCTGAATGTTCCGAGGCACTGAATATATCTATCTGAAGGATGCAATACTGAGAAGATCGCGATTCCTTAGAAAATAGATATTTGCCAAGACATTCAAATGCAGACAAAAGGAACTAAGTCAGAAGTGTTGTTAAGGTTATATCAAACTCAGAGTTTGTAACCAAAAGAGCCGTTGAAGGTATCTACCTTTAACTGGAGACAAAATTCAAAAAGAGGAAGACAACATTGTACCATACTGACACTGACAGTGACAGGTCGCTGAAAAAGATGTCAGATGTACAATAGTTCCAGACTGCAAAAAGTGAAGACCGGCTACATGAAAGGCTATTGCCTAAAACGTGTTAGGGAGCTTCAAACCCTAAATATAGTCGTTCCTCACACACCATAAGAGGAAACTCACGAAGCTATCTCTCCAACGGATAGTTTTCAAGAGTGACCTTGGTGTATGCCTATAAATACTGGTGACCCTCTACATTGTAAGGTTACGGGAAATTTATACGCAACTCAAGAGCTCAAACTTATTATCGCAAAAGTTAAAGCACTCAAAAAACTTAGAATTTTCCAAGTGCTTCTATATTGAAGAGAGCTCACTAAACTAAGAGTAGCTTGATAAGATTTATCCAAAGCTTAGTCGAGATATCCTAACCCTTTGCATTGTACTTCATTGTAAAGGATATCTCATCCTAGTTGGAAACCAACCGAGAAACCCCAAACCCTTGAGAAGGTAGTTGGAGTGTGTTTGTTGGTGAGAAGAGTTGTAAAGAGTTAGTAAACTACGCGGAGTAGTCAGAAAACTCTAGAGGAGAAGTTAGTAAGCTACAGAGGTAGTCTGAAAGCTTGTTTGTGTTTGAGTAAGTAAACTACGGAGATAGTCAGAAAGCTCAAGGTCGGGTTGAGTAAGTAAACTACGTGGAGTAGTCAGAAAACTCAGGGCCGAGTTGAGTAAGTAAACTACGCGAGGTAGTCAGAAAGCTCAGAAGTGATTAGTGAATTTCTCTGAGGATCAGAGATAGTGGACGTAGGAGCTTGAGTCTCTGAACCACTATAAATTGTTGTGTTGTTTATTGCTTTCTTTATATGTGCTTAACTGTTGCATTAACTCGATTTTGAAAGCATACTTTTCGCTGATATTCAGTTGGAATCAATCCACTGAAGTTGCATAACTGAATCACAACTTAATCACTATTCCATTCAGGAAGGTTTTAAATAAAAGCTTAAAACGAGTATAAACTAAGGGCCAACCATTCCGCACATCTGAGTAGTTAGAACAGATAGTTACCAAACTGAACTTACTCTTCTGAGGGTTCAGTAAGTTAGTTATCTGTAGGTCCCGAACGGGTTTTGTGAGGGCAGAAGTTTAGAGGGGAGGGATGAATAAACTTCTGAAAACTTTTGTGCAAATCAGGTGTGAGGGCAGTTAACCTAATCAGAGTGTGAGTGAATCAGTTTGGGCGATAACCAACTTCTTGATTGCTGAAGGCGAATCGATTCGGTAACTATCGGTTTAAGCGATGTGTGCGGAAGCTTAAGTTTTACCCGTGTGAAAAACCCGGTTTTGATAAATCGATTCCAAAGTTAATCTTTTAATCGGTTGGTGAAGTGTCAAGTTTGATCGGATCGAAGCTTGGTGCTAAGCGATCTCAACTTGGAATATGTATGCGCTTTAAAGGTAGTGTGTGATTGTGTGTCGTTAATCAAAGCGGTAAAGGCACACAAGATTTATAGTGGTTGGACAAACCAAATCCCACGTCCACTCTTCCCTATCACAAGGGCACCTACTTAACCAACTGGACTTTGTTTTATGTGTAAGTCCAACACAAGACACCAACTAGATGTTTAAGGAGTTCACACTCAACCGATCGAGAGATCGAACTAGAAACCCTAGTGCGAAATCTTTGCTAAACAACTTAACCTAACTGGGGGTTTGGGTAAGATTGTTTTGGTTCAACTATGAAATCTTTTCTTTGCGTATAAGCGACCCTATGACTAGATGAAAAGATTTCTATGCTAAGAACTTATGGGATGAACACTTAATAAAAATTAATCTTCTTGTTCGTGTTCTTGTGCGGAAATCGATATTAGCTTGAGCTTCTTGATTGTTCGCGCGTTTCCGCTTTTTTTTTTTTTTTTACTCTAAAGTGTAATCCCATATATATAGACCTTGAAATCAAAGAGCCGTTGGAGAAAGCAATTTGAATTTCAGGCTATATTTGTAGACTTGCGTGCTTGATGTGACGAGCTTGAGGGCGGCATGGCCAAAAGTGTGAATTTGTACTTTGTAGCCGTTCTGAGAGGTAGCATCAAATCCGCAATTGCGGCTCCGATCATCGTGTCTTGTTCTTATTGGATAGCAGACTCACTTTTCGGTGTTGTTCTTCCAACTACGCTTGACATTCTTCTTGTTGGATCATAGGCGTATGATTAGGTGAAACATCGATTTCACTGGTGGTGACGATCGGTCTGATCGATCGATCTACGATAAGTCTTCAAAGTCTTGGGGTTGACTTAGCTTCAACTGGCAGACTCGACTAATGTAGGTCTTCTGGTCTGATCTTCGAGTATTCAGAGTTTGATCTTTATGACTTTAGCTGAGATATCTGACCAAATCAGAACGATCTGATCTTCTATTCTTGTCTTGCATTCTGGCCTGTCGGATATCAGCTGTCCTTTGAGTCTTCAGATCTGACCTATACATATTGAGTTTCCCCCTCAATATGTGACCTATCTATTTCATCAGTTGTTCTATACAATCATTATCAACTGGTTTCCTATTGCAGGTAATATAAACATCAGACAGCTAACAGATCTGACTGGTCCTATTACTTGTGTTTTTGGAACCAAAACTATAAATTTCCCAACAATTTCCCCATTTTTGATGAAACCAAAACACTTTGAGAAACCAAATACAGTTGATAAAAAATAGAACAGTTAAGAGCATATAATCAGAAGACAATGAGACTTTGTCTTAGGATCAGAAAATAAACTTTTCTCATTAATAAATGTTGATTACATGATACATCAGAAAAGTTTGAAAATAAGAACAGCTGATCCTGAGTAGTCTTCTGATTCTTCACTCTTTAGGCTTGTATCCTTCTGGCATCTCTCTTTGATCTTGAGGTACGTTAAAAATCTGATAAAGTTTCCATTTGACATCATCGATCTGGCGAGGATCGAGTTATGTCTTCAAGCAGGATGTCAAAATAGAATCTTTGAAATGCCAGTCTGTCAAATGAGCCATCTGCCTTCTTCGAGTACTCCAACAGATCATACTTTTGGCGAGTTATTTTTACATTGATAAGCTTGGCCTCATTTTCTAGATACTTCAGAAAATCCGGGTATTTATTTTCTAACCAGTTGAGGAATTCTTCATCAGGAGATTCTTCTTGTGGAACAAGATTAAGAACAAAGGCATCGAAGCCATTCCTCGATCTTATTCCATTCCTCAAATTTCTTAGCATCTTGCGCAGCAGTTTTTTGGGATGATCTCATCAACTCTTCTTTGGCGACTTAGGTTCAATACGAATTTTCCGGCCCTTCCTTTCTTCGCTCTCGATCTGAATTTCTTCTTGATTTTTACATCTCTGCCATTTTTTTACGCCCTTCTTTCTTCTTGACTTTTTAAGACTTCTTACTATCTCTGCTCTTTGGACATCTTTTTTTGATCCGAGTTTGTGATGTCCAAGACTGTTATGTCAATTGGTTTCTCATTCATCCTTCCCCTTTTTGGTTTGATCAAAAGAGTAGTGAGGGGGAGGTCGAGAACCAAAGTTGATTGTGATCGCATACTATTGAGATCTGCAATGAGATATGCCTTGAGTTTGAGCAGTTAGATTTTGAATCTTCGATATCAGCTCAGTCTTGACAGATTCCATGGCAGTAGAGAGTGTTTTAATCAGTTTGTCAAGTTTCTCTTCTGTCAATTCTAGCTTGTCAGTGAGCATCAGAAAAGAAACTTGTTGTTTATCCACCTGAGTCAGTTTGGCATCAACGGTCTTTATCGATTCGGTGACTTGATGGGACACTGATTTGGGAAAACCGATCTTTGATTGCCCCAATCTGGGAAATAGCCAATTCCTTTGATACGTTATTTCTTTGATGGCACCGCCTTTGATCATTATCGATCCCTCAACTTCTTCTTCGGAGATCTTTGAGACAAGATTTGATCTCCTGAAGTTGATCAGTAGTGACGTTTGATGTTGGAATGTTGGGTGTCACTTGATCTGATTCAGTTGTTTGTGCCTCCAGTGGTTGGTCATGAACTGCAGCACCAGCTCCACTATCATCGGCAGCTCCTGCATCCTTCATGATGGCATCCGGCAACCCTAGCTTCCTGTGGATCAGAGCTTTGACAGATTTAGCAGTTATCAGCTCAGCTGGTGATCCCACTTTAGCAGATTTCCTCATGTCGAAATTGAAGTCTGCTAACTCATCCGCACCGCCCATCTGTTCAATAATTATTATAAAGTCTGAGAAGCTTTTTAATCGAAGATCTCTCCAGGTGAGGATCTCCATAACTTCCTCTCTTATGGCAGGATGGGCGACCAGTTCTGGATATAACTCATCAATTTCTCTTTCGATTCGCATTCTGATCAATTTCCCAGTTATGATCTTTGTTGATCTGGACTCAGGAATTGTCTGTCCAGATCGATTTGATGAGATGTGGAAGGTTCCCGGTTGTGCTTGCTTGAGTAAGCGGAAGTTGGGTGACGGTTCGACTGCGAGAGGTTCTCTTTGTGGAAGCAGTGCTTACGGTTCCACATCGTAAGCTTTTCGGTTCCGATGATGCAATTTCGGTGTTCGCGGGCAGGTGGAAGAATAGGAGAGACATGCTCAGTAGCCATTAGTCTGAGTGGTGAATCAGCTCGAGCTTGAGGAGAGGAGATCGATCGGCTTGTGCTTCTTCCTCAGAATGATCTGGCGAGCTCTCAGCTTGAGAAGCCTGCCCGTCTGATTTTTCATCTGATTTTTGTGTTGTAACAGACTGATCTGGCGCTCTTTCTTCATCTGACTCATCTTCAAGCATTAGAGTCATGGAGGCTTGCTTCGCCTTCTTCGGCCTCTTCTCCTGGGCCTTCACCAGTTTTCTTTTCTTCTTTTGGGGGGCATCTGGT